>OX940974.1:73259664-73436025 GCA_954871275.1 Leptopterna dolabrata | reverse complement strand
TCCCGGAGAATCTCCGCCATTTCCGGATCCGAATCGAAATCCGGAAACGACGGAGGTGACGGGTGCTGTGGGAATAGAGGATGGTGCATCGCGAACGGACGGCGGGAGACTGATAGTGTTAGGGGGTTGGGCTAGCACAGGTGCGGGTTTACACCTGGCTAACGGGACTGTATGTGGTTTGCCGTCAATTAACAGGGTTGCGGTGGTTTGTGTTGTGCGGATGACTTGAAAGGGCCCGGCATAAAGTGGTCGGAAAGTTTTATGGATACCGGGCTCTTTCAGGTACATGTGTGTGGTGGTGAAAAAGCGTTTGGGATAAGTGGTGTCGTTTGTCGGTGTTGTTGAGTGTAGCGGCTCCCTGTTAATTGACGGTGTGTGATTTGGGGTGAAAATGTCGGCTGGTAAACGTAGTGGGTCTTTAAAGGCATTTTGTGCGGGGCTGGTTTGGTCTGATGGACGGGCTGATGTGCGAAGGCTGAGCAAAATGTAGGGGAGGGATTTTGTCCAGGAAGGGGAATTGGCTGATGTAGAAATGGCTTGTTTGAGGACCGAGTGCCACCGCTCTATTTTCCCGTTGGATTGGGGATGGTAAGGGGTAGTGTGGATTTTTTGGATCCCGAGGGAACGTAGTAAATCGGAAAAGTGGGCGGATTCGAACTGCCTCCCTTGATCGACCGTGACTGTTCGCGGACAACGGTAACGGCTAACCCATTGGGTGAGGAAAGCCGTCGCGACGGTGTCCGCGGTGATGTGGGCGAGTGGGATGCACTCCACCCAGTTGGTGGCACGATCGATCATCGTGAGGCAGTATTTCTTCCCCTCGGACGGGGGAAGGGGGCCCACTAAGTCCAGATGTACATGTTCCCACGGGAGGGAGTCGGGGATGGTTTGAGGAGGGACATGGGGGTGGGCCGAGACCTTGAATCGCTGGCACTTCTGGCACCCCAGAACCCAGTTACGAATATCTGTGTTCATGTGGGGCCAGAAGTACCGCGTTTTTATGAGGTCCCGGCTTGCCCGAATGCCAGGATGGTGGAGGGAGTGGTAATGGAGGAACAACTGCCGCCTCAGTTCTGGTGGGACGTAAGGGCGCGGTGAATCGGCCGTTACGTCGCACCAGAGGAGGAGGGGAGGCAGCTGTTCCAACTTGGATGCGGAAATGAGGTTGGAAAGGGCGGGGTCAGAGGTTGGGTCCTGTTTGTTTTTGAGGGATTGGGGGGAGGGGAACGGCAGTAGCTCCGCCACCGGCGCGGGGGTAGGGGTGGGTCGGGAGAGTGCGTCCGCCACGCAGTTGTCAGCCCCCGGCAAGTATCGGATATCGGACGTGAATTGTCCGATAAACTCGAGTTGCCGGAGGCGACGCGGGGAGGCGGATTTGCGGTTCTGGAGGAGGGCGTGGGTCAGGGGCTTGTGATCTGTAATGACAGAGAACTGCCTGCCCTCCACGAAGTCACGAAAGTGCTTGATGGCTTCGTGGATGGCGAGGAGTTCCCTGTCGAAAGTGGAGTAATTTTTCTGGGTGGGGGATAATGTTTTGGAAAAGAAGCCAATGGGTTGGGGGGTGGCGCCGGTGTGCTGGTGGAGCACTGCCCCGATGGCCCAGTCGGACGCATCGGTGGTGATGGAAAGGGGAGCGTGAGGGTCGGGATGGGCTAATAGAGCGGCGTCTACTAGGTCCTGCTTGCAAATTTTGAAGGAGGTGGTAAGTTGGGGGGTCCAGGTGATGGGGCGGTTGTCATTTTTTTTTTAGGGTTGGGGGATGGCGTGTATGAGTGGCTGTTGATGTTGTGCTGCGTGTTTTATGTGTCTGCGGTAAAAATTTAACATACCCAGGAAGCGGCGGAGTTCCGTGACAGTGCGGGGTTGTGGAAAATCAATGATGGCGTGGACCTTGTCCGGGAGGGGCTTGATGCCTTCGGATGAGACTTGGTGGCCGAGGCAGCGGACGGAGGGCTGGCCGAGAGCACATTTGTCGGTGTTAACGAGGAGGCCCTCGGCGGAGAAGATTTCGAGTATCTGTTGTAGATGGGTGAGGTGTTCGTCTGGCGTTTTGGAGGCTATAAGGACGTCGTCGAGGAAGCAAAAGACGAACGGTAGGCCTCGCAGGATGCTGTCCATATACCGTTGCCATGTCTGCGCTGCGTTCCTTAACCCGAAGCCCATCTTTACGTATTCGAACAAACCGAACGGGGTAATGATTGCGGTTTTCGGGACGTCGGGGGGGTGGATGTTAATATGATGGAACGCTCTTGAAATGTCGAGGGTAGAGAAGATAGTGGTACCATGTAGATGTGACGAGAAATCCCGTAGGTGGGGAACGTTATAGAGGTCTGGTGTGGTTTTAGCGTTTAGGCGCCGGTAGTCTCCGCAGGGGCGGATATCCCCATTGGGCTTCTGCACGATGTGGAGTGGAGAAGCCCAAGGAGATTTCGAGGGGCGGATGATACCGTCGGCGATTAATTTGTTGAAATGCTGGCGAGTTTTCGATAACTGAAGGGGGTGGAGGCGGCGGGCTTTCGCTGTGATGGGTGGGCCTGAGGTCTCGATGTGATGTTGGACTGTGGAGATGTGGGCGGAGGGGCGGCGCTGGGGGCGGTAGTTGAGGAGGAGGCGTTCAAACTGCGTGGGGGGGTGGTTTATCGCGTGAATAAACCCGGGTATGGGTTTATTTGTTTGTGGGTCGATCAGGCGCGCATTCCGGACGTCGACCTGGAGGCCGAAATATGCGAGGAAGTCGGCCCCCAGGATCGCCTTCTCCACGTCCGCCACGGTGAAGTCCCACTCGTACGCGAGACCGCTCATGTGAACTGATGAGCGGTATGTCCCGTACGAGGGGATGGTAGTGCCGTTGGCGGCGTAGAGAAGCTGTCGGTGGCAGCGCGCCTGACGCCGGAGGATGTTGTTGGGGAAGATTGAAAGCGCCGCCCCTGTGTCCACCAGGAAAGGGATGTTTGTTTTCTTACACCGTAAGAAAAGTCGCTGGTGGGTAGGGAGGGCGTTTTGCAGGATTGCGGAGGTGGGTATCTGTGCTGGCGGTGGGGGGTCCTCTTCGAATGAGACGTGGGGCGGTTTCTTGCCGTTCCGGAGGGGGGGAACGGTGGTGTCGGTAGGGGGGCTGGTCCTCTTGGTAGGAGGTGGGTTGGTCCCGTTCCGGGGAGGGGGAACGGTAGTGGTGGCGTGAGTGGTGGCCGGAGGGGTGGCTGCCCTGGAGGCGGGCGTGGAGGGGTCGTTCCGGGGTGGGGGAACGGTAGCGGCGGCGGGAGTGGCGGCCGGAGGGGGTTTTGCCCTGGAGGCGGGTGTGGAGGGGCCGTAGTTTTGGTGGGGCGGTTGGAGGTGGTGGGGCGTGCAGCGGCTGGGGACCGCCCTCTGCGTTGGCGAGGGGGGGATGCGTTGCGGCGTTCGGGTGAGCGCTGGCGGCGGTGGTCGGCTGAGGGGTCGCGTCGGCGATCCGTCGAAGCGGGGCGACGTCTGTCGAGGGAGGGGGGCCGGTTGCGGTCTCGGGACTTGGTGCGGTCCCGTAGAGGTGGGGGGTGACGTGGCGTACGCACTTCGCCGACGGTGGCCGCTGCGGCCAAGTCGTGAACGGTATCCGCGAGTCGCAGGAGGGGCTCGTCGGGACCGTCGAGGTGGCTGGCCAGGGCCATCTGTATGGGGTGGGGGAGGGCACGTAACCAGAATGTACGTGCGATGTCAGCGGTCATAATACCCTGCAGCTGGTGTCGCAGCCGTCGGTAGAGGTGGGAGGGCTTGAGGTCGCCGAGGTGTTGAGGTTGGGAGAGGGCGGCGACTCGGGCGATGTTCGACGGCTGGTAGATGTTGATGAGGCGGCTGCGGAGGTCGTCGTACGCAGCGGCGGCGTCGGGGAAAATCCGAAGTCTGGAGCAGGATATCGTATGGTAGTAGTGAAACGATCCGGGAATACCGAGTTTTCTGGCTGCGTATGTTAGCGGCCGAAAATGCAGCGTCCACTTGGAAAAACCATAGTGCGGGGTCGTGTGCGTAGAAGGGGGGGCAGCGACAGAGGGAAAGCTGCGGACGCCGTCATGACGTCGGTGGCGGCCGTAGCGGCGGCGGTGGCTGCGGTGGCAGCTGCGGATGCGGAGGAGCCGGGTGGTGAGAGGCTGGTGAAGGGGTTGTCGGCTGCGTCAGTTGGCGCAGCGGTCGGCGGCTGCAGCAGGGACGGCCGGAGGAGCGGCGGCGTCGGCGAGTTCGGGTCCATGGCTGTAACTAAAATTCAAAAATGTGAGGTAGATGTCAACCGGACATCTACGACTTGGGAGGAGAGGAAGGTGGATGAGTGGAATTTTACCTAGGCGGCTGTAGTCAACCGTTCATCTAGGTAAAGGAAAGGAGGAAAAGTCGCAGGCGGCTGTAGTCAACCGAACATCTACGACTTGGGAGGAGAGGGAGGTGGATGAGTGAATTTTACCTAGGCGGCTGTAGTCAACCGTTCATCTAGGTAAAGGAAAGGAAAGGAGAGGTCCCTTGTCTAGGCGGCTGTATTCAACCGATCATCTAGACAAGGAGGAGGAGAGGAGGTAAAATTCTCAGGCGGCTGTAGTCAACCGATCATCTGAGAGGGAAGGTAAGAGAGAGAAGAGAGAGCTGGTTAGAGGAAGTGTCGAATAAAGCTTGAGCTCCAGGATCCAGGGTTTTATAGGACTTGGGGGCCTCTCCCTCCAACTCCTTGCAAGGAGCTGGTAGTGGGGCCCCAGGTTGAGTAACCCTGGGTTCTGTCGCCTGTCCCCACTCATATCTTTATTTACGGAGCTTTAGTTTGGCGTTTGGATATTGGTGAGAAGTTAATATTATAGGAGTGTTCCCGGGAGGGACTCACGACAATAATATACGCAAAAAACGTGGAAAACCACATTTGCTCGGCTCTCCCTGCACCCTGCTCAACTGTCACCTATTTTTCTGTAACTCCAAGTTAATGTAATTCACACTTTAACTCTAGATGGTGAAACCCGCCGGTAAGGGATCATCTAGGGTCTAACCCGCGTGATCCTTGAAAATTTCATAAAAAATATATGAAAGTTGTTGACCATAGACCGACACAAGACCAAAATTGTTCGGGAAGTTTTGATTTTGAATTTTAAAAAACGATGATTTTGAAGAAAAATATTTTTTACCTCCCATAAGTGAACACAAATGCTTCCTTGGTAGACTGGGCACCAAAATGTGATTCAAGTGATTTGATGGATGGGCTGCAGTCGCCAGCGTATCAGTTACGGTTGAAAAATTGAAAAAATTTTGAGGGGGTGTTATAAAAATTTTTTGCTGAGCGATTACATAGGTGTATTATTCACAGAATAATAAACCAAAGCGGAGTCACTGAAATGTGCTCTATTTCCACTAATACAGGAAAATTACACTTTTATACCGGTTACGGTGATCAAACAATAACTTACTGGTTGTTACTGACGATGGTTGTACCGAAACCGGTACAACAGTGTAATTCTCATGTATTACTGGAAATGGACAACCTCTCAATAACTCCGTTTCGGTTTATTATTCCGTGAATAATACATCTATGTATTCGCTCAGCATAACATTTCTATTAGACATACCTACAGAAATGCGGGCTGTTCATTTATTGTTTCTTTCATGTGCGATAATTACGAATTAGGCTGCTCTTTTTTCCAAATTCTTTGATCATTGATAGTGCCATTCAACTGTCTTGATTCACCTACTGACCATTTTCCTAGTGTTACTTCAACTATTTCCCATTTTTGACTTTAAAAAAAACCGAATTTTGGGAGCTGAACCTTCGTGACAACCTTAATTCTTCACTTTTTGGTCAAAATCGACTTCATATTCGGTCTTCTCGCCCTTAAAAACATGGAAACAGATACCTCAAAAGCTCATTTTACTAAAACACCAAAATGCACTGTTTATATCCCCACTTTTCACCCATAACACCCCTGGGTATATCCCGATCGGGCTGCAAAGTTTCGGGACACAATTAGGGCCCAAATGAAGCCTGTGTGCGATAGAACGAATTTTTTAGACTGCAAATGAAGTAGTTATGCATGATACGGCGGACGGCGTACGGACAGGGCATTTTGGTTTATTATTCTGTGAATAATACAGCTATGTATTCGCTCAGAAAAAAATATTTATAACACCCCCTCAGAATTTTTTCTTTTATGTTTCAACGTGCGTAGATTCCAAAAATGCTATGTCCGTCCGCCGTACGTCGTCCGCCGTATCATGCATATAACTACTTCATTTTCGGTCTAAAAAACGCTGCAAAGTCCTTGTCACATGGGTTTATTATTCTATTGGACAACCCTACGGAAATGTTGGATGATCATTTATTGTTTCTTTCATGCGTAATAATCGAAATAGCTATTTCTGATGGTTTCCTTTTTTTCTCTTTTTTTTTAAACTATCTTTGATCAGTGGTAGTGCCACTTAATCGTCTTGATCCACGTGTTGACACTTTTTCCAGGGTTATTATTCAAAGTGATGGTGATTTCAGACGATTTCCTAGGTTTTTCATGCATAAAAAATCAATTTTGGAAGCTGAACATTCGGTAGAACTCAATTTTCCACTCTTTGATCAAAATCGACTTCATATTCGGTCTTCTCGTCCCCAAAAACATGGAAAACGATATCTCAGAAGCTCATGTCACTAGCTTGTTGCGAAAACGCAAAAAGTACCTATTTTTATACACATTTTCACTCATAACACCCCTGGGTATATTCCGATCCAGCTGAAAAGTTTCGGGACACAACTAGGGCCCAAATGGAGCATGTGTGCGAAAGAACGACTTTTTTAGACCGAAAATGAAGCCTGTACACGTGATAAAGCGGACGTGGGACGGCGGGCGGCGGACGGCGGACCGACATTGCATTTTTTGAATCTACGCACCTTGAAACGGAAAAGGAAAAAGTTTGAGGGGGTGTTATAAAAATTTTTTGCTGACCGAATGCATAGGTGTATTATTCACAGAATAATAAACCAAAAGTGCGAAAAAGCCTCAGCTTTCCAACGGCATAGTCAGTTTTTATTTTATAGAGGAAATGTTTTTGAGAAAATTGGGTTTGAATGCGAAAATACGTGTGTTTTCAGGCACATTTGAGGGTTTTTTCTTCGGAAAAAATGCTGCAAAGTCATCGTCACATGAGTTTATTATTCTTTTGGACATACCGACATAGATTTTGGCTGTTCATTTATTGTTTCTTTCATGTGAAATAATTGAAATAGCCATTTCTGATGGTTTCCACCAATTTTGGCCCCCAAAACACGAATTAGGTAGGCTCCTTTTTTTTCTTTTTTTCAAATTATCTTTGATCATCTTGATCCAATTATAATCGTCTGTAATTGCATAATTATTTTTTAAATTCATGGTGATTTCAGACGATTTTCCAGGTTTTTGACTCATAAAAAAATCAATTTTGGGAGCTGAACATTTGGTAGAACCTCAATTTTCCACTCTTTGGTCAAAATCGACTTCACATTCGCTCGTCCCCGAAAACATGGAAAACGATTCCTCAAAAGCTCGTGTTAATATGTTACTAAAACATGAAAGTACCTATTTTTATACAAATTTTCTCTCATAACACCTCTGGGTATATTCCGATCGGGCTGCAAAGTTTCGGGACACAACTAGGGCCCAAATGGAGCATGTGTGCGAAAGAACGAATTTTTTAGACTGAAAATGAAGCCGGTATGTGTGATACGGGGGACGGACATTGCACTTTTGGAAGCTACGCACGTTGAAACGGAAAAGAAAAAATTTTGAGGGGGTGTTATAAAAAGGTTTTGCTGAGCGAATAAACCAAAACATAATAGATCATATCACAGATAATAAACCAGAAGTACCTTCTGCATGACTAACAGGATTTGGAGGCGGATTTACGTAATTTTTTACGCTGAATCTAATGGTGACATACCCAGACCTTCCTAGCAACGTCGCTCGTCTGTCGATGGGATTGTAGCTATGCGAAAAAACGTGTGTTAAACAGAGTGAGGCTTGTTTCTGTTGTTTGTTGTGAATAGAGAGTGTGTTGTCCAATAGAGAGTCAACTTTGCATTTAGATGTTTTTCTCATGACGATTTTCTTATCAACGCTAAGAAGAGAACATCACAACAAACAACAGAAACAAACCTCACTCTGTTTAACACACGTTTTTTCGCATACAGTCCCATCGACAGACGAGCGACTTTGCTAGGAAGGTCTGGGTATGTCACCATTAGATTCAGCGTAAAAAGTTACGTAAATCCGCCTCCAAATCCTGTTAGTCATGCAGTACTTTTTTCCGCAAGAAAAAAAACTCTCAAATGTGCCTTAAAACACACGTTTTTTCGCATACAAACTCAATTTTCTCAAAAACATTTCCTCTATCAAATAAAAATTGACTATACCGTTGGAAATCTGAGGCTTTTGCACATTTTTTAGGCTTACAGGCTACAACTTATCACCAGAATTATGGGGTACTAATGAGCGTTTGAAAAACAGGTAATTTTCAAGATTTGACGAAATTAACTTTTCGGGCTCATTTTTCACCCTCAAGTTCCCTTTAAAAAACTATTGTTAGAGGCTGAAAAGATGGAAAATTTAACGCTATTTCCAACGGTGTACTCAGATTTGGTTTTACTCTTCATAATAAGGGAGTGACGGCCTTTTCAGTGACCAAAGGTCGAAAACACGAAAAAATCTTAACAGGTTTTTAGAGGTTTACAAAAAAAACTTTATAGGGCACTTTTTGTTGTAGAGCACGTGGTTGAAGGTTTTCGGATCATAAGTGAGACACTCTGTATAACGGCCCCGACATATCAAGTTTCCAAATACCTAGCCCAAATTCTAAATAATATCAGTGACCCAAAATATAACGTGAAGAACTCGTATGACTTCAAAAATAAAATTTCTCAGATTGGGATTCCTCAAAATTATGAATTGATTCTTCCATCTACCTTTACCACTTATCAAATCCGTAATTGTGGATAGGTGACTTAAACATCACACTGGAGTCCCAAAGAAATATTTCCTACAACGTTTCGATCTCTGCACCAAAGAAAATAAATTTCAGTTCGATTCTGTTGTCTATAAACAACATTTTGAAATTAGTATGGGAACACCGATCACACCATGCTTAGCAGACCTATGCCTTTACTTCCTTCTCGACCGAGTACTCCCGACACTACCTTTAAGAATTCCGTTTCTATACAAATAATGTAGATGACCTAATTCTAGCAATACCCACAGGAACATTTCACATACTTAGTTATGGAAATGTTCAAAAAATTGCATCCCCGTTTGCAGCTTACCCATTAGAAGGAGACCCTTAAAAATTATATTTCCTTTTGGTTTATTATTCTGTGAATAATACACCTATGTATTCGCTCATCAAAAAATTTTTGTAACACCCCCTCACAATTTTTTCTTTTCCGTTTCAAGGTGCGTAGATTCCAAAAATGCAATGTCCGTCGGCCGTCCGCCGTACGCCGTACGCCGTCCGCCGTCCGCCGTATCACGTGTACAGGCTTCATTTTCGGTCTAAAAAAATCGTTCTTTCGCACACATGCTCCATTTGGGCCCTAGTTGTGTCCCGAAACTTTTCAGCCCGATCGGAATATACCCAGGGGTGTTATGAGTGAAAATGTGTGTAAAAATAGGTACTTTTTGCGTTTTAGCAACATGTTGGTAACATGAGCTTTTAAGGTATCGTTTTTCATGTTTTTGGGGACGAGAAGACCGAATATGAAGTCGATTTTGACCAAAGAATAGAAAATTGAGGTTCTACCAAATGTTCAGTTCCCGAAATTGATTTTTTATGAGTCAAAAACCTGGGAAATCGTCTGAAATCACCATCAATTTGTAGAATAACACTGGAAAACGCTGCAAAGTCCTTGTCACATGGGTTTATTATTCTATTGGATATACCTACAGAAATGATGGCTGTTCATTTATTGTTTCTTTCATATAAAATAGGTAATTGAAATAGCTATCTCTGGTGGTTTCCACCAATTGTGGCCCCCAAAACACGAATAAGGAGCTCCTCTTTTTTTTTTTTAAATAAATTATCTCTGATCATTGATAGTACCATTTAATCGTCTTGATCCACCTGTTGACACTTTTTCCAGTGTTATTCTACAAATGGATGGTGATTTCAGACGATTTCCCAGGTTTTTGACTCATAAAAAATCAATTTCGGGAGCTGAACATCTGGTGGAACCTCAATTTTCTATTCTTTAGTTAAAATCGACTTCATATTCGGTCTTCTTGTCCCCAAAAACATGAAAAACGATACCTCAAAAGCTCATGTTACCAACATGTTGCTAAAACGCAAAAAGTACCTATTTTTACACACATTTTCACTCATAACACCCCTGGGTATATTCCGATCGGGCTGAAAAGTTTCGGGACACAACTAGGGCCCAAATGGAGCATGTGTGCGAAAGAAAGATTTTTTTAGACCGAAAATGAAGCCTGTACACGTGATACGGCGGACGCATTTTTGGAATCTACGCACCTTGAAACGGAAAAGGAAAAAGTTTGAGGGGGTGTTATAAAAATTGTTTGCTGAGCGAATACATAGGTGTATTATTCACAGAATAATAAACCAAAAGTGTCAACAGGTGGATCAAGAAGATTAAATGGTACTATCAATGATCAGAGATAATTTATTTAAAAAAAAAAAAAAAAAAAGGAGCGTACCTTATTCGTGTTTTGGGGGCCAAAATTGGTGGAAACCACCAGAGATAGCTACATCTCTATAGGCATGTCCAGTAGCTCCCATGTGACAAGGGCTTTGCAGCGTTTTTAGATCTACAACTATCCCGAAAGTCAAACGGCTGCATTAACACTAAGTGGTGGAGGAAACCTCAAACCAAGGGTAGATGCACGAATTGCCATAGTCAAGCTCATCCCACCAGAAAACCGATTTTGAAATCAATTTAATTACACGAGCCAAAAAATTAAGTTCTGAAAAATTCCACAAAGAAGTAGAAAAGACGGTAGTTGATGCCCGACTTCTAAATGATTTCCCACACAAATTAGTCTGTGACCTTCTCAAGAAAGCCAGTAGTCAGTTAACGAAAATGAAACACCCTAACAACAACACCAGGAACTCCCCATTACCATCTAAGTTTTATTCGCTGCTTTATGTTGAATATTTTTCAACTGCTCTAAATAAAATTCTTACTGAAACCGATAGGTACTAAGTCCAAAGCCAACGCCAAAGAAAATGACAGCGCACCTTATATACCAAATTTCGTGTGAGTGTGGGAAATCGTACTATGAAGTCACACACTCTCATTTGAAAACTGGACTATATACCCACAAACACTGTATTGATGCCATGCAAAAAATAGTACTAAGAAAGACCCAACCAGCCCTCACCACTCATGCACGTACTGGCCACACCTTCCACTTTGACAAAACCAACATTGTTACGTATGAAACCAACATATTCAAAAGCAACATAAGATGTTATCACAATAGAACGCAGTGAAAAAAACGCAATAAATATAAAATCAGACGTACAGAATCTTAGCAAATGCTACGCTAATTTAATTCATAGTGTATACCGTATATCCCTACGTATATCCCGTGTACCATACTCGTATATCCCTACGTAATACACACATTACTCCCAGTATTATAACAAGTACCTCATATACCTACACTATCAATTGTTATAATTCATTTCATCCAATAACTGAATAACTAATGCAAAGTACATGTCATTCACCTCAGCACAACTACCGTTTATCCCCCATCCACTTCATTTTATCAAAGAACACTTTGCCGACGTCTTCAAGTCAAACTTACCTCCTTGTGGCCATTTTCAAATCAGTTGCAAACCGGAATCTCAGTGTAAACTTTGTGTGAAATTATGAATGATCAATTTCATATTTGGCGCCTCTTCTCACACCGTTTCGAGAATATTCTTGCAGGTTGGCAGTACTGGAGCTCCGCCCCGCACTTCTCCTGAGAGGAAGCCAACTGTACACAACCCTCGACGCTTCCCTGAGAACAACATCCCAGCTAACCTGGGACCGCCACAATTCGAGTTACCGAAGCAGAGAACCACTGGAGCTTGCCACTGCCGATTCCAGTTCAAGTGGCTTCGATCAATCCATCACTAACAACAACGTAATTGAAGAAATAATCCGATACGGCGCCGTTGGGTAGTCTTGTGCATTAGAAGTTAATGAAATTAATTTCCCCCATGTTTCAGTCACAAGCTCATGTTGTATTCCTGTCCTGAGTCGCTGCATTCTATCCAAGTTCATCTGTTTGCTAGAAAGTATTGGGTTGAATATCATCTATAATCAACCAGGAAATGATCCACTGACCATGATGACCAGTGCCCGGAGGGAGGGGCACAAACAGGAAGAGTTATTTGATGTCGATGTTAAAAATCCTTTAGAGAGGTGTTAGTTATAAATAACACAATCCGCAAATGTGGGCATTCGATGAAAAGGCGGAAAGCGACCGGAATAGGCGAACATGATGTTGGGGAGGAGAAGGGTCCGCCTAGGGGATTTCCTTGTTTTTCGCCAACCATGTTTAGGGAATACAATCATCATGACCCAACGTGGATTTTCTGACATATAGGGGATGTTTTCACGCTGAGGCGGCTTACATACCCTGTCAAGGATGTTTGGGTCTGGTACCTAATATTAGCCACCCACCTTGTTGTATTGGATAGACGTACTGGTTAGCTGAGGAAAGGGAAACCATAATAGATTATGGTAACGGTTGTGCACTAGAGGGTTGTTGCAGTTAAAAATGATGAAGTTTGATGATGAAACTAATTGGAGGAGCTTATCAAGAGACCAGTGCTATTAGATAAAATTAATAAGAGTGGCTAAGTTGAGTTGTTGAAATTGAGTTCTACGATGTATATATACCAGAATAAAAAGTCAAAATCGAATATTGATGGTGCAAATTACAGTGTTAGCTAACTTCGATGACCGGCTGTAAGCACAAACGAATTTTAAATTTTTTTGTTTGGCCGGACATGGCCTATTATAGATTATAGAAATGAATTTTCTTTTGGCCGGATCTGGGCCCATTGATGAAATTGAAAATTTTAAAGCCGGATTTGGGCTACCTATTGATGAAATTTAAAATTTCTTGAATTTTAAAATAAGAGTAGTTGCCGGATATGGGCGACTAAAAAGCACTGTGTCAGGTTAAGCAATAGACGGAAAGTATTAAATTTTTTGCCCTACTCTACAACCTACTCTACAACATTGGATGTAGAGTAGGTGCTCCAGTTCAATAGATGGAACTGATTGCTCCTCTCTTTATTGCATTAGAGGCAAACATTCGATGCAGAGCAGTTCATACAGTTCAATAGATGGAACTGACTGCTTATCTCCCGATGAATGTTTATAGTGCTCCTGGAGTAGACAATTAAACACCATAATATAGATGAAAGTAAATAAATAATTTACTTTCTATCGATGAGGTTACAATACCTAGAGTTCTGTTTTGGGTTTGTTTGTTTGTTTTTGGTTCGGATTCACAGAGCAGCAAGATGAGCGCTAGTGAGATGGAGATAGAGGAGCAGGAGAGAGCTTTGTTGGGAGAGGAGATGGGCGAAAGCCAAACTGGGGTGGAAGGTGGAGTAGCTAACTGGGATGGATTGGCCCAACAAGCTACAACACCTGAAACCCCAAGGGAATTGAGTCCCAAGGAGGGGATGCGAGAGAAGCTCCATAAGCTCGAAGAGGCAATGGGGCGAATGAAGGAGTCAATCTCAGCAATTGCAGGTGTTGTGATGGGCACCTCGAGTGTCCCACAACAAGTCCCTCACAGTCGGACCTCTCTGAGGATGACTGACAGCCAGTCGATGAATATGGCTATGAAAATTCAGTTTGCGAAACTAGACACGCAACTGACTTATGGAGCAAATTTCGAAACTTGGAGGGTGAGGATAATTACTGAGCTGGAAAGTCAGAACTGCGCCTTCCTAGTTGAAGATAACTCTCAAATCCCCAGAGAGTTTACAGAGGCCAGCGTGCAAATAGCCAAACGAAGGGGGCTAGCATTTATCATTAAATGCATAGATGATGAGTTGCAAGTGCTGGTGAAGGGTGAAAAAGACCCGAAGCAACTCATGAAGCGCCTAGAGGCCCTCTGCCAGCTAAAGAGTAGGCATTACAAGTTTGGCCTTCGTGCCAAAATGGAGCAAGTCGAGTATGATCCGAAGGCTGAGACGCCAACGGCATTCATGGCCAGGCTTAACGACCTAGCCGAGAAGTTAGGACAGTACACAGCTCTCAACGAAGAAGACAAAGTGTACAACTTTCTCTTTGCAATCCGGTCAGCCATGCCCGATTTGTACGCGGCGGAGGTTGACAAAACGGATGATGTTGATCTCGCTTCAAGAGAAATTTGTTGAAGTGGGGAGACACCAGGAGGAAGAGAACCGTCGTGAGACGGCTCCTGGTGGAGCATTGTGGACAAGGCAGCGCCAGTCCAGACAGGGCAAAAGATCCCGGAAAGCTCCTCAAGAGCAGGAGACGTCTGGTCTTGGACATGGCGGGAAGCCAAAATTTCGAAAGACTAGTTCTGGCAAAGTGTCAAAACGGACAGTCTGTTTTAAATGTAACAAGCCGGGCCATTTTGCATCTAAATGCAGTGTTGAGGGGTGGTTTTGCTACTCATGCAAAACCATAGGCGACCATAAAAGTCGCAACTGCCCTCGAAGAAATGGCGGATCATCAGGCGGCAAGGCCAGAGGCAAAGGGCAGCAGGCACAGGAGAGGCTAGCCAAATGGCAAGCCCAGGCGGGTGCAAGCCCGAAGCCTGCGATGAATAGAATGCCCTTATTGAAGGCTAACGAGTTGAGGGACAAGAGAGGAAAGGCTCTTGTCATATGTGGACCGGACGAGGACTACGATGAACCCCACCGCCAAGTGTGGGTTGTCCAATCTGATGCGATGTATGCCAGTACCACATCGCCTGCCGGTACCTCTCGATCGGCGATGTACAGCGACTCTGAGGGTAAGTCTATAGGGGTCCTATCGATGATTTTAGATACTGGTGCTACAGACCACATAATAAACACGAGAGCTCCGCTATCTAACATTAGACGGTTAGAGGTTCCCAAGCGGATTTCGTATGCAAAAGGGAATTCCGATTCTGATTTAATAGTCGAGGAAATGGGAGACATTATAATTGAGAATGATGGAATTCTAGGACGATTGCGTGATGTTCTTTTTGCGCCTTTTTGCACTTCGCAAAATTTTGAGTAATTCCTTAGCTGCAACCTTCACCGGTCGAGGAGTGTCCGTAAAAGACACAGCGACTGGTAGGTTGATTAAGGAGGGTAAGTTTGATGGGAGATTTTGGCGCTTGAAGTTTAAACTGCCACTTGTAGGGGCTACACCGAAGAAACGAAGTGCTATAATGGCAAAGCTTGGTATAGATGAGTCTCCTCAAAAGAAACGAGTATATCTAGGAGATGTTGCGGAGCAGCCCAATGTGTCAGACATTGTTCTGGGAGGGAGGAGCATGCAACATAGAGAACCAGATGCTAGGAGACGGCACAATACAAACAATGAGACAAGCGAGCCAGGTACAAGTGGAGTAGATGAAAACTCAATAGATGAAAACTGGCATCACGAGTATGAGTTTAATACACCACCGAGTGTAGAAGAGGAACATTTGAATCCGCCGAGGGTTAACCCAACCCTCACTAGCACAGTTGAAGGAGTTCAGACCTCGAGAGCAAGTCCAGGGATGCTTGGCATCAGAGGCTGAACCACATCTCCAAAAATTATCTCCTAAAAGTGCTAAAAGAGATAGATGTAAAAATACGAGTTGGAGACGATGTTCTGGACTGTGAAGATTGCAAATTGGCAAAAGCTAGACGACAGCCATGCAATAAAGAGAGACAAAGGTCGAAGACGCCTTTTTCGAGGTTGTACTCTGATCTTCAAGGACCCATAAAACCAGCAGCGTGGACCTCTGGTTATAGATACATAATCACGTTCACAGATGACTGCACGAGGTATGCATTTGCTTATGGGATGCCAGACAAAACGCAAGTTCATCTTGCCCTGTCGAAGTGTCTGTCGGAGATTAGACTACTAACAGGTGACAGCCGAAAAGTAGTGGAAATCAGGACAGATGGAGGAAGTGAGTACAAGACGATGTTAATGAAGAAGAAACTGTGAGACGAGAAAATCACACTGACAGTATGTGAACCAGCAACCCCACAGCACAATGCATGCTCAGAAAGGTTGAACCTGGAGCTGCAGCAGAAGATACGAGCGATGTTGATATCAGCAGGAATGCCAAACTCGTACTGGGGATATGCACTGAATAATATTATGTTTATCCATAATAGAGTACCAAATGCCTCGAATAAATTCAAGTCACCATATGAAATGGTTACTGGGGCAAAACCCGATCTAAAATATGTTAGAAGATTCGGGTACGAAGTGGCTGCAAAAGGAAAAATGCAACCACGAAGCAAAAAGGGGTATCTCTTAGAGTGTCAACAAAGAGGCTGTCTGATCATGAATGCAGCAAACAAAAGGCTGATCAGGTCGAAGCATGTTGACTTTATTGAAGCCAGGACCTATGGGACAAACCTAGTAAAGTCAGGGCATCAAGAAGGGAGGGAGCTGCTTGGAAGTGAACAGCTTGAATTCTCCTAGGGTCCAACGACTGAGGTGTCCGAGGGTACAAACAATCGAGGATCTGTCACTTCAGAGATAGATGAAAGCATAATGGAGCCCCAACAGCTCCAGCACTCTGAAAGTGAACAAGTAGAGACAGAGGAACAACCACCACCAGTGAATGTTATAGATGAACATCATGAAGAAAAATGTGGTGATCAATCCTCCACTATAGATGTTGAACTTGAAGAAGTCATTGGAGGAAATGAAGAATATGACTTCCTCAAGACTATAGAAGAATGTGCATATCTTGCTGAAGGCAATGAGCCTGAGACATATGCAGAAGCTATGAGCTCGGAGGATTCAGCTAGATGGAAAGAAGCCATAAACTTAGAGTTTAAATCATTAGAAGAAAATGATACTTGGAGATTTATACCGAAGTCTGAACTTCCTCAGAACACAAAGGTGATTCGAACAAAGTGGGTTCATAAGAGGAAAGCAGAAGCGGATGGCTCTGTGAGGTATAAAAGCAGACTGGTTGCAAAAGGCTTTGCAGATAAAAACAGGTATGATTTGACGGAGGTCTATTCACCTGTTGCAAGACTGAACGATGTTAGGTTCATTTTGTCCATTGCAAATAAGATGGATCTGAACCTGTATCAGTTGGACGTGACGACGGCATTTCTGAATGGAGTGCTTGAAAAAGAAGTGTATATTCAAATTCCGGAAGGGTGGATTGAATATACAAATTCAAGCAGGAACCTATCTCAGAATCACGTGTGTAAACTAGAGAAGGCCATATATGGTCTTAAGGTTTCTCCTAAGCGATGGCATATTCGATTTTCTGAAGCCATGGAGAAACTGGGCTTTGAAGTGTATCCTCACCAGAGGTGCATCTTTGTGTGGAGACAAGACATGGAGTTTGCCATATTAATCCTGTATGTTGATGATATTTTACTGGCAACAAACTCCACGAAGAAAGGAAAGGAGCTAAAAGAGAATCTAGCTCAGGAATTCCATATTAAGGATCTTGGCACTCCGAAGCTGTATCTGGGCATTGAGATACTGAGGAATAGAGCTCAGAGGAAGATGTTCATTCATCAAGGGAGCTTTATTGAGAAATTGCTGAACAAGTTTGACCCAAACTCAAACCTGGTGGCAAGCACTCCGATGGTTCAAGCAAAAATCGATGAGAAGCAAGAGATACATGGAAAACCAAATGTGCCCTACAGGCAGTTGGTGGGGTCTCTCTTGTATCCTCAGAATGGAACAAGACCAGATATCACTTATGCAGTGAATATATTGTGTAGAAGACAAACTTCTTACACAAGCGAAGACTGGCATAGAGCATTGAGAGTTCTACAGTAGCTTAAAGGAACTCTGGATTATGGATTGCTCTATAGAGGGAACACTGACGAATTGGAGTGTTATCCCGATGCTTCACTGGGTCTCAATGACAAACAGGGACTCTCAACTTGTGGATATGTAATCAAGCTTTGGGACGATGTTATATCGTGGAAATCGAAGAAGCTGATGCAGGTGTCTCTGCCATCAGCAGAGAGTGAATACATATCGATGTCAATAGCTTGTCGAGAACTCGCAGGACTGCAGGAAATGTGCAATTGAATACTGGCGCTTAAGTTAACTCCATCTGTATTTGAGGACAGTCGAGCAGCCATAGCTCTGGCTAAAACGGATGAGTCGAAAGCGTTGAAGCATGTAGTAAACCTACTTATGCACTTTGTTCGTCAACAAGTGCGGGAGGGAAAAATTGAACTTAGATGGATTCCCTCGAGCGAACAATGCGGTGACATTTTCACTAAGCCATTGACGGGCGCGCTGTTCGAAAAATTCCGGAACAAGTTAGTGGTATCATTCATGGATGCCTAAACTTTGGGAATTTGATGTTGGTTATAATAACCATTCGAAGACGTTAGCTGGTGAATTTTGATGGAAGCTAACTGGTCAATTAGACTGAGGAAAAAAAATATTCTATTGATGATGGTCGTATGAGACTGATGGAATGAAATGTTTGTAGCATCTTGTGTCAGTCTGAAGGATGAGAACACATACCATCCTTCAACTTGGAATTAAACTTATAAGTCCATATCTTAAGAGAGTGTTCTATAAACGAACACTCAACATTCCACTGGGCTTACCCCAAATGAAGTACTTATTGCTGAGCTTGTGTCTAGGGAAGACAAGCTCCTCAAATATGCCATGAACTAACACTTGTTTTTGTTTGTTTTATTCTACAAACTTGTTTTCTTCGGCATGGTGTGAGACGAGACTCCAGTCCTTCTCTTGTACCCTAGGGTCATATAAATTTTTCTAAATTTATAATCCATTTTAACCCTTTGACCCTTTGTGTCACTTCAGACGATATCTTTCCTTGGGTTATAAAATAATAAAAATGATATAAATTCAAAATTTTGCCAAAACGTTCGTACTTATTGCCAGATAAAAGAATGAGTTCAATGATGAGAAACTTTCAAAAATTCTGAGGTCGAATTTGAGTTTTTAGGAACCATTTTTGGAAATCAGATTCTGGGGACGGACCCAAAATGGGCGAGGCGAATTACATTTTTACTCGACTGAGCATGCGCGGACGGGCCACTTCTCTCAGTTGCTGTGGGATCACCAGGTCCCAGGGCCTGCCACTTTCAGGAACCTAGGTTTTTATTTCGATTGCAGGACATCGATTAGGGTCACCATATCCCGATAAAGTGGAGTCAAAAAATGGAGATGTCTGTATGGAGCTAACATGAAGGAACCACCATGGATGCTCTACTAGAATAATGAATATCCATAGCCAGATAAATCTAGCGGATCCCTATTTGTGAAACTTTGGTAAATCTGAATGCCAACACATGGCTGGATTTTTTAATTGTTACTCTATTTCAAACCTTGCATTTCTGTTTTTGCACCCCCCCCCCCCCCCCCCCCCCCCACCCCCGCTTCAACAATCCCAGCTAGGCCACTGGGTACCTCTATGCTTCTATAGAGGTAGCCAGAATATAGGGTTCCTCTATACTTTCTATACGCCCCATGAACTTCTGTAGTCCGAAATTCTCCAGATTTTACTACCAATTTTCTGGGCTGGACCACTACTGGTTTATCTTTCTTAATGACCACACTATGTTCTCTTAAGCTAGAAAAACAAGAACAAGATGAAGCGGTGAAGGTAACATTGATTGGACACTGAATGTCCGCCATGGTGCATCAGCCTCAGGACAAAAAACGGAATTAAGAAGAAGAAGAAGAAGGTAACATTGGTGTTATATATGTCAAGCTTGTCTACCGTTGTCAGACAGTTAGCGCCCCCACGCTAATCGGATTGTTTTATACTTCGGTATTTTTATATAAATATTATGAATTAAACTGTGTAAATTTTCTTCAAGTTTTCCATTCAACATTTGTGGTCGCGCTGGAAATTTGACGCGGAAGTTAACTATCGAACTCGTACGTCGTTACACTATGGACAAGAAATGTGTGAAAACAATATCTACTACAGTCGATACTGCTGATTCGTTCAAATGGTTTGTAGTGCCTGCAGTTTTCTCTTCAGTGATTTATTTTTACTGCGATGGGGTTGATACAGTATCCCTCTGCGTGAATAGATAGTTTTATGAACTATCCTGATGAAATTATAAAACGGGTGAAAGCACGGTACCGTTACTTCTTACGCCATGTACATAGTTAGGTACCACACATCACAGATATCCAAGCCATTCATACATAATGCCATGTTGGATTGATATTTCATCTGCCTTCAACTAAAGATATAAATTATGAAATTATTTATCCCTTCGCATTACGTTACCGGTGTAGTGCAGCATTGTGTTACACGCCTAACGGTACTTACCTAGTTAGTAGGGCATCTTCGTTTACGTGTTCATCGTTCGTTTGTACTCTCACTTCTGGTCAATGAAAACGGGCTGTTGAATTTCCAGATGAGTTTCCAAAGTTTTGGGCACTTTGCAGGAGATTTTGAACTTCTCAATTGTTGTCCTCATGCCCTCAATTTGATCGCCGGGGCTGAAAGTACCGAAAAAACGAGAATCGTTCTCAAATGTATTGAAATCAGCTCCGGGATGGTTTCAGCAAATTTTTTTATAATGTCATTACCTAATGGAAACTTTTCGTCTTGCGGTATCTAGGCTAAAACCATTCCTTGATTGTATTAGTTTTTTTAAATCTACCCATGTATAAATGTGCCCTTTCGGACCTTGGCTTCATAATAGGCAGCCAAACTGTATTACTTACCCACAATAGGTCCTCCAAGAAAACCGTAAGAAACCATCCATGATCCAATGCCATTTTGGTAAGCGTTTGAGTTTGATAATGGTTGAGAATCGAGAGGGCAGCGCATGGTCAGTTTCTCGTTCGCCTTATTTTCTGTGTACTCGAATGATGATCAGAAAACTGGCTTTGGATAGGAAAACACTGAGAACAGCCGGTGATGATACTAGACAGTCAGAAAAGAGTCCGAGAATCACTGCAAAAATGGCCCAACGCCTTTCTGATGGTCAGATAACCGTCGGATGGTCATAGGAACAAACCTAATAATGGATCAAAAATGTGTTTTTGTGGGTTGAAAATCGTCAAAAATATCTAGGGATTGCCAAAAAATGGTATGGATGGTGAGTTTTCAGAATTATTTATTGTACTTTTTGTAAATGTCTTGTGGAAGTCTGTCAACTAAGTACACCAGGGTAAGTGAAGCCTAGAGTTTCATTACCTCCACTTTGAACCCTCACGAAATCCTCAGTTTTCTACCGATATCTCTATAATTTTTATCATGTGTTCTCCGAACTGTCCTCAGTCGTTCGCCCAAATTTGAAATCAATTGCTTCAATCAGTGTTCTGCAAGATCAGTTTTAAAATTTCCCTCGAGTTTCCACTTGCCTCAGTTTATACGGGGCAAGTGGAAACACGGCCTAATGCTGTGCTGAATTGATAGGAAAATGATCGCGGCAAGTGGCAGTGAAAAAGCGCAAGAAAAATACACCAGAAAAAATTATCTTTATTTGAAAATGTCTTATTGTTTGAGCAAAATGGAATTTTTAAAAGCCCACATCAATCTTCTCTCTACGCCTAGGCTCTTCAACAACCAATAAACTAGTAATAACATTGAAAAAGTTATGAAATATATATGCTTAGGACCAGAATGGAGAAAAAATAGAACAGTTCTTGAGATTTTGAGCAGTTCTCAAGCTAGTAAATATTATCAAATAGGTACAAAAATAGGGACTTCGAGGTAACTTCCAAGTAGGTAGGGAGGAACTTTGCTAATAATATCCAAGGTTTGACTACAGTAAACTGCACAAAGCAGTAAATTTATACTTAAAATGAAGAACAGTAAAAGTAGGCTTAGAAATACGTATAAACAACAATTTAGCAGTCGAGACAAAAACACACAACCTAAATATCAGAACTTTAGACAACAGCCAGGAACTTGATAATAAAAAATATAAATACTGCTAGTCTCATTCGTTTAGTACCTACTAAAAACATAGTGACTTAATTATTACACCTTTTCCTAGCAAATTCAACGCTCTGAGGTTTTTTGATACTTAACCCGAACGATTTCTTAAAATGACAGAAATAATCGTCTCCAGGTATACCATCCTTGAATGGAGTTTCCATTATATTTTCGATAACGAATCGTCCAGTCACGTGCAGCACTTCCTTTTTGGAAAGGCCAAATCCCCATTTCTCCATTGTTTTCATACAACTAGCAATTCTTAGCTCATCCTCATATTTCAGAGCTGTTGGTCTTCCCATAGTCTTGCTCTTCACCCCTCTAACACCATGCACATGTTTGCTGATAGTAGGTTTATGGATGCAATGAATTTTATCCGCCCTGTAAGTAGTCAGCTCACCACTTCTCACCTTCTCAACAGCAATGCAATCTGCTCTATACGAAGGAGGAGCTTTTTTCTTTGTGTATGTGTGTTCCATTGTAAGGTTACTCGTAATCTGAAAAACAAAGGAATAAACAATGTCAAAAGGTACCGAAGTGCCTCAGTTTTCCTAAAAATACCTAGGCCAAGTAATTATTTCGTGTGTTTGACTAAGTATATAGTACTTCAAGTGTTCAAGCTCAAGTTATTAGTTGAGGTTAATTAATGTTTTGTAAGTAATTATGTAATTATAAGTTACTAAGTAGGTACTTCTTTGAATGATTCTACAAGTGAAATTCAAATGGTGCGGGAAGTGGATACCAAATCACGGAAAGTGGAGCCTAGGATCCACTTCCCCCTATTTTGTAGGTCCACTTGCCCCAGGTTTAGGAAAAACTGGGGAAAGAGGAACCACACAATTGATCAATTCCCACATGTAAGTAATGCAACCAAACATCTACATCTCTTCAAGCATTTATTAAGGAAGGACTTGCCATAAAATGTTCAGCAATATCTTGCAAATCATCACCTCAAAGGTGAAAAAAGTGAAAAACGGAGTAGATCGATCACCAACCTGAATAGACACTGAACCACTCTAACTTTTGCCACATCCAACCACGTGAACTGGCTGGGATGCCAACACACCAGCAAGGATGTTTAGGTTACCGGCAAAGTTTTTCTGCCAGGGAAGTTCAGCTATCCTCCTTCTGAAGCGTTAATGTTGCTTAAACATATTAAGGACGAACTCTGTGGTATACCCTTATTATTCGTATTTCTTTGGTATTTTAAATACAGGTTGAATTTGATATGACTCTCTTATATTGTACCTCCATTCCAATATGGCTATACCGCCTGTACCCTATCTCATTTGTATTAATTTTTCAGGTCTCCTAATGGGTGGCTACTGTTGTTTTGCTTCATCACCATTCTATCTCTAGCTACACGCTTTTACAAAGTAACTGAGCCTGAACATGTGTGGTTAGTAAATACGTTCTTTCATCTTCTTCGGATGCCGATGAAATGATTGAGTTATCCTTTCTTGTGTTTTTTTGGCTGTTCCTAGCCTTTTTCTTAGGATGTCGACGCTTGAGAGGAAGAAGGGGCAATCTTTTTTCATGGGTTCTGGGACGAAAAATGCAAAAGGCCAAGCTGCTACCAGCAGACGTAGATACCTGCTGACGTTGGTGATCACCTACAATCTGGTTAACTAACCAGATTGGCTCTGTTGATTTATCCCTCAAGAAATTCCCAGCCCAAAGGGCCAGTTTATAGGTAGTTTCGGTTTTTCATCTTTAATAAATTTCAAAATCATCCAAAATGAGAAAACATTCATGGATTCTTGGGGCTAATACATTTTTGTAATCATTAGAGAACGAAAAATGCTGCAGTCCTTGTCATGTGAGTTTATTATTCTACTGGACATATCTACAGAAATGTTGGCTGTTCATTTATTCTTTCTTTCATGTGCAGTAATTGAAATAGCTACTTTTGATGGTTTCCACCAATTTTGGCCCCCAAAAACACAAATTAGGCTCTTATTTGTTTTACAAATTGTCTTTGATCATTGATAGTGCCATTTAATTGTCTTGAGTCACCTGTTGATACTATTTCTAATGTTATTATACAGATTTATGGTGATTTCAGACAATTTCCCAGGTTTTTGACTCATAAAAAAAGAATTTTCGGAGCTGAACCTTCGTTACAACCTCAATTCTTCACTCTTTGGTCAAAATCAACTTCATATTCGGTCTTCTTGCCCTAAAAAACATGAAAAACGATACCTCACAAGCTCATGTTCACTAAAACCTCAAACAAACAAACGAAAATGGAAAACCCTATTTTTACACCCGCTCTTCCCCCATAACACCCCTGAGTGTATCTAAGTGTGCTTTCAAATGGGAGACTCAAACTGCAAATGGGGGAATCAAACTGTGTGCAGAAGAACGGAGATTTTAGACTAAAATTTAACGTAAATTTAAGTCTGAAATTTTTTCAGAACCTCAGTTTTTCGCTCGTTGGTCAAAATCCATTTTCCAAAAACCATTTTTCTTCACCCGTAACACCCTTGGGTATATTCCGATCGGGCTGCAAAGTATTGGAATGCAACTTGGGCCCAAGTGGAGCCTGAGTGCGAAGGAAAGAATTTTTTTAGACAGAAAATAAAGTAGATATGCATGATACGGCGTACGGCGAAGAGAAATTGCATTATGGCTTATTATTTTGTGAATAATGCACCTATGTATTCACTCAGCAACAATTTTTTAACACCCCCTCAAAATTTTTTCTTTTACGTATCAAGGTGTGAAGATTCCAAAAATGCAATGTCCGTCCGCCGTATCATCAATCTACTTTAATTTTGGTCTAAAAAAGTCTTTCTTTCGCACACAGGCTCCATTTGGGTTCTAGTTGTGTCCCAAAACATTGCAGCCCGATCGGAATATACCCAAGGGTATTATGGGTGAAGAACTTTTTTTTATGTTCTAGTAACATGAGCTTGTGATGTATCGTTTTCCATGTGTTTTAGGGCGAGGAGACCAATGAATTTGACTTTGACCAAAGAGTGATGAATTGGGGTAGTAACGAAAGTTCAGCTCCCACAATTCGTTTTTTGGGAGTCAAAAACTTGGGAAATTGTCTGGTATCACCATAAACTTGTATAATAACACTGGAAGTAGCTTCAATAAGTGAATCAAGACAATTAAATGGCACTATCAATGATCAAAGATAATTTTTCAAAAATAGGAGCCTAATTCGTGTTTTTGGGAGCCAAAATTGGTGAAAACCATAAAAAATAGACATTTCAATTATTGCACATGAAAGAAACAATAAATGTATTTCCAGAATTTCTGTAGGTACGTCCAGTAGAATAATAAACCCATGTGACAAGGACTTTGCACCGTTTTTGGAATCTACCAAAAGTGGTAGCTGATGGAAATTAACCCCTGCTCTCCTCAAGCGTCGGTAGTTCAGTGGAGGTTATCATTCAGGTTAATAATTGAATTTGCCTTTCATCTCATGTTTTCCTCTTTTCAATAGCTGGGACGAAGTGCATTTTGGGAAGATGGGAAGTTGGTACATCAACCGAACGTTTTTCTTTGATGTTCATCCACCTTTAGGAAAGGTGAGTTGATATACTAACACCACTGCAGTTTACCCTTAGAACATTATCCTTGGAAAAGTGACATGGCCTGCGATCGTGATCTAAATTAGAGTACTTTGTGTGCCTCCAGTTCTTCTGTGTAGGTATTTTGCTAAAGCAGGCAATTATCATAATCATTACAAGCTTCTAGATTTATATTCATCAGTTAATGATTTCATTGCTTATCAGTTAATGATAGGGGCTTCAGGGGTATGTTTATTGGATGTTTCCCATTATTATTTGGTGTTTAATCCCCCAATCGCTCTTCACATTCAGATGCTGATCGCATTATCAGGATATCTGAGTGGTTATGATGGAAGTTTTGCCTTTGACAAACCTGGCGACAAATATGGAGATGTGAACTATGTTGGTATGCGTGTTGTAAGTACCTCTGCTTCAGTTTATTTTGATCTGTTTAAAAAAGGAAGAGCATGATAGTAGGTACCTACTATTTATTATGAACAAATTATATCGTGATAAATTATCCAGTTGTAGTTCCCCTCTTTATTTTATGCCATATCCTTATAATATTCTTTACAGTTCTGCACCTTTTTGGGTTCATGTATCGCACCACTGGCTTATCTGATTGTTCTTGAATTAACAAATTCCTCATCAGCTGCATTCATGTCGTCCATGATGATTATTTGCGGTCAGTATTCCCATTTCATTGTGAATTTCCTGAGTTAGTGACTTTAATCATTAAGTATAATTCACCTTTATACATTCTCAGATATTTTGATTGAGTATAATCAATTGTTATAGTTCTGGTTGAAAATGATTTTTCTGGTCTCGGATGCAGTCTTGGAATTTTTCTTTCCTCTATTCCAGATGTGGGGATTCTGACCTTGACACAGTACATTCTTCTCGACCCTATTTTGTTGTTTTTCATTATGATGTCGACCTACGGTATGGTGAAATTTAACAACTGTAATGAGTGAGTACCCACACTGATTTTTCACTACCTTTTTTTCTGTTGATTTAACATCACCTCAATGCACCTTAGTGCATCTTAATGCACTAGGATTTTGACATTATTGTCCTTGTTCCATTTTCAAGTGTTTTTTGTATTCTGTCTAATCAAGTTAGGGCCTGGTGCATAGCCTAAAACCCAACCAAGGAACCAACAAAAGGAATGGGGTACAACAAGGAGCATCTTGGGCCGTATTCACAAACTGCACTTGAGTTTAAGGGCCTGCAGACCCTGTGTTGAAAATTATTTTCTATTTTTCTCAGGCTGTGATTTACTTACAGTTGTGGAAAAAACGTGTAAATTCACTATATTAGTTGGGGATTGCCCCTACGTCAACCGATCACAAAAATTCATCAAATTTGAACAAAAATAAAATTTTAAATTGGGCTAAAAATTGTTAAAATGAAAATGCCTTACGTAGGGGCCTTTTCGAAAGGCTAGTAAATCATGAAATTCAATGAACGCAGTTATAACTTGTAAAATGAGCGAGCAAAATGGCAAATAAATTTCAACGATTTTTGAAAAAGGGCGTCAAAATACGGGCTCAGGCTTCTGCTGCTCTCTGGCGGCAGGTAGTGAAAGGACAGCTGCTGGCTCTTATCATGGATGCTCCCCCCCTATACTATCCATGCGTTCTGTCGGTGGAGGTTATTTTCAACGTCCTTGTTCAGAGAGTGAATGCGGTGTTGCAGCACTCCCAAAACGAATTGGCAACGCTGTAACGATGGGCTGGGAAGCTTTCCTCCAGAATAATAGTTCCGAGCTGTTGCTCAGCCTCCCCTCCTTCCCCATCAAAGCCAACCTCCTCTACTGCTTGGAAGTCAGCTTTGTTTTTTCTTAGTTTTACTCATTTACCATCCTAGTTTTCACAAGGGTGGGTGAAAATGGTTTGAGACAATAAATACGTAGGTATCTTTACAGTATTTGGAGAAAGTGGGGAAGGGAGCCAAAAATGCATCACATTGAGGTTGGATTTTCCCAATTATTTTGAGTACCTAATTGCCTAATTAAAGCTACACTCAACCATAAACGTTTTTGATTCTTCATAGCTACCTACCTACCTTATCACTTAAGGTATTTTTATCAATTAAATGTTTCATTTATATATAGGAGTGGGGGTAATTATATTAATTCTCTAATTCTAACAGTATAAAACTGGGGAAAAAAGTTTCATTATGTAAAAATTACGCGGATTTCCATTTCATATTCTAATTGAGTTGTGTGTGGTGGTTGGACAGGAGAGGGGGTAATTATATTAATTCTCTAATTCTAACAGTATAAAACCGGGGAAAAAAGTTGTCATCATGTAACAATTACGCGGATATCCATTTTCATATTCTAATTGAGTTATGGGTGGTGGTTGTACAGGAGTGGGGGGTAATTATATTAATTCTTGCAGTATAAAATCGGGGAAAAAAGTTTTCATTACGTAAAAATTACGCGGATTTCAATTCCATAGGCTAATCGAGTTAGGGTCGTGGTTGGACAGGGGTGGGGGTAAGTAATTATATGAATTCTCAAATTTAACACATAAAATCCGGGAAAAATTTGTATGATGTACAAATCATGTGAATTTCAATTAGAATAATAACCTAATTAATACCGAATTAAATTAATAATCTCATTCCTACAGTATAAATTCGGGGGGGAAAGGTTTCATGAAGACAAAATCGTGCGATTTCCATATTTAGGCTTATTAGTTTACTGGTGGTGGATGAAATAGAATGAGGGTAATTATGTGAACTCCATCTAATTCCTAAATTATTACACAACGGTTCATCTACCAAGAAGGGGCTGGATTTTGTTGATCGGTACTTTTGCAACTTGAACAGCCGTTGAAGTATTATTGATGGGCAAGTTATTACACAACGGTTCATTATACTTGACCACAGAAAACAGTGATCTACGCAGAAGGGGCATCTATTTCACTCCACATCAACAATTTTCCTACAGAACTTCATTATTTGCGTTTCTTTTTGCCGTTTTCGTTACTGCTTGTCATCGACAGAATTATTTTAGCAACATTTAACTCGTGATTTAGGTAGGTACCTAGTAACGAGTACGGGGTTAGGTACTAACCTACGGATGGTCTGCGATCTACATAATACGTACCTATAGAAAAAAGAAAAGAAAAACGGAGTTATTGAAAAATAGTCTATTTCCACTAATACACGAAAAACGCAAAAAACACTGTTATACCGGTTTCGGTGATCAAACCATCGTCAGTAACACACAATAACTTAAGAAGTATTGTGTGTTACTGACGATGGTTTGATCACCGAAACCGGTATAACAGTGTTTTTTGCGTTTTTCGTGTATTAGTGGAAATAGAATATTTTTCAATAACTCCGTTTTTCTTTGAAATGGGTTTCCACGATTTCATCGCGAGTGATTTAGTTCGTACGTACCTATAGAATAGTACATTATATTATATAGACGGGGAGCTGTGATCTGTAACAGAAGGATATTCTGTACAAAATAATGAACCATTGTGCAGGGATTTGCAGCGTTTTTCACTACCTATTCTGCTCGAACTTGTTGGTTGGGTAGGTACCTACATAATATTATAGGAAAGCCTCGAAAACTTACCTTGTGTGGCGCATCATCAGTCTCTGACCCATGAGTTATTTTGTGAGGTGCTCTTACGTTAGGTAAGTTTTAATTTTGAGAGGATTTTTACTGGACATTTAATGGTATGTAAATCAGTGTGTGATCAATAAATGTATCGCCTGAACACAAAGTAGGTACCTACCTATGTGAGACGCATTTCATAAGAAATGACCTTCCCGCACGAAACAAACAATTTAGGCACACAGTGTGCGAAATTTAATTTAATTTTTATGTACACGTGTACTTCACTCAAAATTAAACATGACTTCTCTAAAGATCGATTACACACTGCCTAACTCTTAAGTGCTCTATTTATCGTATTAAAACAGTACTAAGACAAATTACCTAACATGATTTCAAATACCTACTTTCAATAATTAAAATACCTTTCACTATCTATATTGAGTTAAACGATAATAGGAAGAGGATTATTAGGTAGCAACAAATAACTTCTCAAATGTGTTTAACGTTTTATTCAATGACTGAAATTTAAACAGATAAACTAGAACGAGCGACTACTAGTGATTCGACTTGACGGATAAAACGGACGGTAACCCATATAGGTATGCGGAATAGGATAAAAGTGTGAACCAAAGTACTAACATAATGACAAAATATTACCTATATAAATGACAGAACTACGCTTTGGAACTTGATCATAAATATATCACAATAAATTCATACCTGACACTTTTTCTCGAGTAGTATGTGTGTAGTAAAGGTTATGAAGAGCTCTGGATTTGTTCAGATCAGGTAACCTTGAATGGGTTGGATTTTACAGTGATATAAGATAAAAAACTAGGAGACAGCGCAAGTATTCGTAACACTGCATTAGGTGGTACTCATACGAAGTGTACCTATGTACCTAATCGTAGTCATGATATACATCATGAAATCGCAATAACAAAGTATGCTGTAGAAAAGTAAATTGCAAAGCTCAAGAATAGTTACACTGCTCAAATTAGTCTGAATCCAGGTAGGTATTCGTAAATCCTTCAAGGTTCATGTTAATTTAAATCGGGGTTCTAACTCGCTTGTTGCTGTATACGACTGGAGTTGCTGGGAACATAATATATGATGTCAACTTTGATCGTCTTCCTGAACAAACCAATACACAATAGTAAATTAGTAAAATAGTAAATGTAATGTAAATAAAGTTTTCCTACATACACAGATTTCAGGTAGGGTGCTACCTTCTATAATATTACTTTATTATAAATCTGTGCTAATCTCGCAAACGTCCAATACAGCTGATTTTACAGAACAGCATGTCAAAGTTTTTCAGCTCCAGAAAAGCGCATGTAGAACCAGGAAAATGTGATATTACATCGAAACATTTGATTTGCCTCGAATATTAAGTATTACCTGATTTTTTGTCAGTCAAAGAAAGACCATTTGCTGAGAGATGTCATTGCTAGGCAGATTCAGGATCGAGTGTTGTTTGGATATGACTGAGAACAGAAAATAACATAATCAATAAATTTTGTGTATACTGATTGCAGCAATGAATTACAAATATCAATACCTTAGAAATACTCGAGTAATATCAATCGAGTATCTGCTTGGTATTTTGACTGATTTGATACCATATGCCACGTGTTGGGAATTTACACTATTTCTTACGTTTTTATTGAGGTTTCCTAATTTATAAAACCAAAAAAAAAAAACCTGAAATATCTGACATCACCATAACTTTGTATAATAACACTAGAAGTAGTATCAACAGGTAAATCAAGACAATTGAATGGCACTATTAACGATCAAAGATAATTTGCCAAAAACAGGAGCCTAATTCGTGTTTTTGGAGACGAAAATTAGTAGAAACCATCAAAAATAGTTATTTCAATTATTGCACATGAAAGAAACAATAAATGATCAGCCAATATTTCTGCAGGTATGCCCCAACAATGATATCTCTCACCAAATTGTCTTTCACTTCTTTATTATAAAGATATAATAAATAATATAATATTTCTTTTTCGTATTTTCGTATTTCTTCAGCTTATCTTACCTGACGTTATCTGTAACATTTAGTGCTTTGTTAAATTTAATTTAAATTCGGCTTTCTTTGTAATGTCAAACCTTATTACCGAATTTTCAAAGAAAATAAAGCTCTTGCAATGGGTAACATTTTCAGAACATGAATTTTTGAAATATTTTTTATAGGCAAATCCGGTTCAGAGCATCCTAAGTTCATCCCTAGATGTTAGCAAAAATTTATATATTATGTAGATTTATGTGCCACTCCAATGATATCTGTCCTTGGGCAGGCACATGGTAAAAATTCCAGATTTCTCCAAAACCTTCGTATTGCCAAACTTAAGGATGAGTTCGAAGATGAGCAATTTTCAAATTCCAAGGGGGTCAAATTGGAGTTTTTAGGGGCCAAATGTCGGTAAAAACGGCTAAAATTGGAAACAATTGCTATAAAATCATTGGAAGTGGTATGGAAGGTTGAGTGAAGACAGAAAAATACCATTTCAGTTGTTTTTCACACAGAATAGGGGTCAGATTTTGATTTTTTGGGGTAAAAAATTGGTATTAATGGTAAAATCAATATTAATTCACCTGACGTTATGTGGGGTGACGATAAAACTATTTTTCTCAAAAGCAAGTGGGTCAAATTTGACGTTATTAGGGTCAAACATCGGTAAAAATGGCTAAAATCACGAAAAGTTATATAATCTCAAGAAAACTGGTATGGATTCTCGCTGTATCATCTTTTTAAACAATATCAGGAATATTTCTTTGAAAATTCGCTCTTATAGCCATGCTACATGACAGGAACTTTTTTTCTATTTCCGATAACGCCCCTCCCCCCCCCCCCCCTTTCAACAATCCTGGCTACGCCTCTGCGTATTATAAATCTGTGCTGATCTGGCAAAACGTGATTGGTAAGTCCAATACAGATGATTTTACAGGAGAGCGTGTCAAAGTTTTGCAAGTCCAGAGAAGCGCATGAAGAATCAGGGGAATGCGATATTACAGCGAAATATTTGATCTGCTTCTAATAATCAGAAGTATTACCTGATTTTTACTCAAAGAAAGACCATTTGGTGGGAGACATCACTGTCTGCCAGACTCTGGATCGGATGTTGTTTGGACATGAACTGAGAACAGAAAATAACATAAAATCAGTAAATTTGGGTATACTGATTGCAATGAATTAGAAATATCAATGAAAACCTTAGAAATACATTTTAATCAATCGAGTATCTGCTTGTTGTTTTGACTGATTTTGACGCCATAACATGCCAAGAGTTGGGAATTTACAGTATTTCTTAGGTTTTTATTGAGGTTTCCTAATCTACAAAACCAAAAAACCTTGGAAACACATCCATCTATATTAACCATGGAAACATTCATTTTTTTAAAACTTATTGCATTTCAATTTTGACGTTCACAGTAGGGTAGGTAGCTACCTAAAGATGTTTTTATTCATTGCTGCATCGCAGATTGTATCTGCTTGATATTTTGAGTGATTGAATTGAAAGAAACAGTAAATGAACAGCCAACATGTAGATATGTCCAACGGAATCATAAACCATGTGACAAGGATTCTGCAGCGTTTTGGTTTATTATTCTGTGAATGACACACCTATGTATTCGCTCAGCAAAAAATTATTATAACACCCTCTCAAAATTTTTTCGTTTCCATTTCAAGGTGCGTAGATTCCAAAAATGCGCAAACCGCATAACGCATACCGGCTTCATTTTCGGTCTAAAAAACTCGCTCTATCGCACACACATGCTCTATTTGGGCTCTAGTTGTGTCCCGAAACTTGCAGCCCGCTCGGAATATACCCGGGGGTGTTATGAGTGAAAAATGTGCATGAAAATAGGTATACTTTTTGTGTTTTAGTAACATGACCTTCTGAGGTATCGTTTTCCATGTTTCTGAGGACGAGAAGACCAAGATGAAGTCCATTTTGACCAAAGAGCGGAAAATTGAAGTTCTACCAAATGTTCAGATCCCAAAATTGACTTTTTTTATGAATCAAAAACCTGGGAAACCGTCTGAAATCACCATCAATTTGTATAATAACTCTGGAAAAAGTGTCAACACGTGGATCAAGACGACTAAATGGTACTACCAATGATCAAAGATAATTTGAAAAAATAAAAAAATAAAAAAAGGAGAGTACCTAATTCGTGTTTTGAGGACCAAAATTGGTGGAAACCATCAGAAATGGCTATTTCAATTATTTCACTTGAAAGAAACAATAAATGAACACCGAACATTCCTGCAGGTATGTCCAATAGAATAATAAACCCATGTGACAAGGACTTTGCAGCGTTTTGGTTTTCATGTCCAAACACCACCCGATCCTGAATCTGGTAAACAATGATATCTCCCACCAAATGGCCTTTCTTTGACTAACGATCAGGTAATCTTATTATTCGAAGCATCGAATGGATTAAATCAAATAACCTACATGTTGCTGAATGTGGGGTGAAAAAATAGTTCGATGAGGTAGCAACTCAATGAAGGTTTGGTTATCTTCGACAAGACTGTGTACAAGTGTGTGCTTCCAAATTAATTATTGGGTCTGGCAAAACATGATACACCTGATTTATCATGTTCTGACAGACCAAGAAAATGTCGAAACCATACCAGTGGAGGCATGCCAACACTGCTAAGTTACTCAACAACTTTTGCCAGACTGCGCTGACCTTACTGCTGATGGCTATTTGTCAAATTTTCCGCTAAATCAACCTTATCATCTTTAGCCCGACCGAAAAACTCACTAATATGGACTCATTCACGAAAAAATGAACTTACCATGTTTTTCCAGACCTGTACAGAAATAAAGTTTTACTACATACTCGTACACCTATTTCGGATAGGGAGGTATCACCCTACCTGTATGTATCTATGTACATTCTTAGTGAGCGGGCATTGCTAGTAATATTATGTTTAGAGGTGTACTGCAAATTATTACTTACACTACTCTTCTTGTTCCTTCTTGGGGATGAAAGGTTATCTGATATAGGAACCTTTTCGAATCAGGTCGACAAGTTCAGGTAAACTTGTGTTGTGATGAAAGGTTTCAAGTTGTGGAACCATCTTCTCTGGCCAGAATTGGTCACCACGTCCTATTTTCACAATGAAAATGTTAGGTTGTTCTTTAGTGTAAACTACAAAGTAGCACAGCTTTCTGCCAGTCACTGCAACACAAAATGTAGGTATGAAGTTATGCAGGTACGCACCAACTAATGATTATAGAATGGATTACACAGTTCAGTATATGTATCACAGGTAGGTAGTTACAATCTATCCCAACATTTGTTCAGAGCAATTCCAGCCATGCAGCGTGACCATATCAGTGAACTGTGAAGCTTATGACTTTGATAATAGGTACTACTTTTTCCGCAATAAGAACATTCAGGCCAAATTAAGATTTTTAAAAAATTTTTTTTAAACATGGTTTGGCCTGCCAAACCAAATAAATTTATAGATATATACCTAATACCTCTAATAACCATTCCAATACATAATAATAATAAACCAACTATCAACATGCTCTGAAACGCCCGCGAATGAACAGTTAGCATAAATGCAAGTACCTAGGTTAACTTTTCTGAAGCCTGCGCAACAGTTTCTTCTTCACAAATTTGCAGAAATTAACTTGACGAGAAATACTACCGAAAAAATTTCAATCAAGTACGTATATACCTACTATTAAACACAACAGAGAGGCTAAGTACGTCTGGCACATAAAACAGCCCGTTGATTCTATGAATTTCCGCCTCACGGAAAAACCTAGGTATAAAACCTAATTATTTATGGTTCGATACTAAACTGATAAACCCACGGATCCCTCAGCCAATCATGAGGTTGTGGACGGAGATTTAGCCGCAGGAGATTTTACAATAACTTTCCAACGAAGGTTAAATATTTTTGTGGGGTGCTGGGTGACTGAGTTTTACTCCCAAACTACGGAGAACGTACTAATTACGTGACAATCATTAGACTAACACAAAATCTGTATACTACTAATACTACTACTACTACATCTGAAAACTATTTCAATTTGTTGCTCTACACAGAAAACACAATAAGGATTAATTAGGTACCTAAGTATGTAAATCTGTGGTATCAACTTACTGTTCTGCGCCTCTTTTTGTCGCCTTTGTTACCGATGTTTCTCCTGGTCCACTTCTTCGGCGATGGAGGCATACACTTTGATACACTAGACGGATATCACTACGAATGAACAATAGTATACTGATAGGTACTAACGTGAATGAAACGCGAGAGAGAAGAAAAAGAACAAAGGAATGAACTAAAATCAACAGAGTTATAACCTGTCGAGCTGAAAACGAGGAGATGGCTATGTGAGAGAATGTTATAGTGTCCATGAGGCAATGGAATTTATAACTAAAAACTAACTACGCACTTACAACAACCATCGAAATTCGGCAGGCGCCAAATCTCCAAATCTCGCTGGGAAACTTCCCGCGGAAGCGAAATTCAGCACACTCTCGTGGTTGGGGGTGGTACTGGCCTTCCCGTCCCGCTTCCCCTTAACTAACTTGAACTAACATCACACTTCATTTAGTTCAGCTCTCACCCTAACAAAAAAGAAGCATTTTACAAGCAAAGTTCAGCTTCTCCATAGGCTCTGTTCTATGTTTGGCTCTTTTCAGTTACAACAAACCAGTAGGTATTTAGACTGCTCGTCCTTAATTTTAAAATGTATAATGATGAAAATATTAAAACAAGACTAAGAAATTGTGAAGGTAGGTTAGAGACCACGTTGTCGTGAGAAGAATAGGGGGAATAGTATCCAATCCCATCACACAATAGAGTGAAAGCGGTATCCAAGGCTAAAAGTGATAGACGTGACTCTAAAACATTACTAATTGAGCTTGATTCTTGGGAATTACCTTATAACAAGCATGATGTTATATTTCATCGCATTAGACCTACCATATTATATTAATTTTCAACATCAGGAATCCTATGACGTGCTCAAAAATTTCTGGTTTGGAATAAAAGTGATGGTTGGCGAAGGATACAGGTTTACATGTTCCAGTGATATCAATGTTCCATGATTATAAATTCTATATCCCAGCATTTGATTTCTGTGATCAATTTCTGAGCTATGAAGAATTTGAATTGTTTGGAATTAGTCACTGTTCTTGGTAGTAATCTACATGACTCTTAGTTTCACTGAAATCCTTATTCTTCTATCTGGGATTTTTTATTTAATTTTTTATTGATTAGTGATCTGCGCGACTAACCTGCACAAAATTACACAGCTCATTGTTATTCTGATGAGAGGAGGTTCGATTTCGGTTGCTTTTGACGTCACCAATAATCTCAAGGTTTAATCAATTTCTGACGATTCCTGTTGACGTTTTCCAAAACCACACAATCCAACATGGTATTAATTACTTCAACGAGGCCTCATGGTCTACTGGTGAACTTGCTATGGTAGTAGATGTAAGGTAACGTACCAAGCGCCCTCCTTTTTCATCCTCTATCTTGCTGGTATCAAACTTAGAATGTACTGCTTCTTGGGGGATACTCCTGCACAACCCAGATAATATTTGCTGAGTATCTGCCGGTGACATCATCAAATCGTAACGAGTTTTCAATGAAATAACTACAAATGTCTTATGTATAGCCAAAATAGGCCCTAAGGCATCTCCGTCTGTAATTTCAAATAGAAAATTAACAAATTACTTGTGTACTCCTCATCTCATTATAACTTGTCATATGTCTTTCTGTTCAAGTGAGTTTTCAGTGACCTGGTGGTTGTACCTTTGCTTTACTGGATCTATGTTGGCTTGTGCAATAAGTGTCAAGTTTGTTGGACTATTTGTTGTCATTCTTTGTGGATTAATAACAGTATGGAAGTTGTGGCTGATATTGGGTGATTTATCCAAACCAATGGTATGTGAATTGATTCAACTCGATATTTTCCTTCTTTTTCCCACTATTGTTGATTAACGTGTTTGCATGGTCATTTTTGCAATTGGAGAATTTCAGTGAGGAATGGGAATTGAAATATTATTATTTGAAAACTAATATTTCTGATGCCACATATAGGTTAATTTTCACTCGTTTTGTAGGTTAACCCTTACGTAAACGCGCCCTTTGGTGTCACGTTAGTACACGCTAGCGGTGCTCCACACCGCACTTCCGTTTCTGGGGCCTGTTGACTCTCTGTTGTTCCATCAAATTATGATATGGCTCTAAATCAAATGGGTAACATCAATAGAATGTACAACCGTATTTAGGTAACATTTTATACTTCAAAATCTTGAACTTTTATACAAAAAATAATTTGTGAAAAAATAAATGTAGGTACATTTCTCTCAGTACATTGCACCCATAATAGTTCAGACTACCAGTTTCAAGATTAGCAATGACAAAATTTTTATTTTTCACAAGGTGGGAGATTAGAAAGAAAGTCCATTGACTAAAAAACGAAATATAAAATCGGCACAAATGGCACAGAAGGCAAACACGAAGTACAAAAAAGGCATATAGGTAATGGCAAGAAAAATTTTTCATTAATCGTCATCAGTGTCTGTCGCCATCTGACAGTGGTCGCAGGTTACTTGACGAGTAGAATGGGCCTTGCAAACAAATCGCTGGCATTTGAAACAAAGCACCGACGTTTTGTTGTTTTTGTGTTTTCCGCATTCGTTCCTTCCTAACTACGCAGATAATTCAGTTACAGCGGGAGGAACGGTAAAAACACAATAAAGGAAGTTGTTATGATGGAAAAAAAGGTGAGAAATAAAAAAAACACGGAAAATATTGGTGATATTGAATACTCACATTTCTACACGCTAGCGGTGTGGAGCGCCGCAACAGAGTACCCTCTCACTTCAATGCACTGTGGACGACTGAAGGTAGGCTTTCGGGAACCAGCAATGCTTCCATGCTACTCGATATTTCTTGGAAAGAGCATACCTGAGGCGGTCGGGTCGCCCAAGAAGCTAAGAACGCGGGCATTAAAGTTTTTCGAAAATTGCGGTGTGGAGTGCCGCTTAGCGTGTACATAAGGGTTATACCTGATAAACATATGACTTAAAATTGGCAGTTAAGAGCCTAGTTCCAACAGCGTTTTTGGGAGCTACCTGTTGGGTTGCCGGAAGATTAGCCACAGTAAAATTCTCTTAGATAACTTGGAACACAAATTAGGAAAAACAAACAGAATCATCCATCCACCAATAACAACTACACCACCTATGACTACTATGGCCGTAGCCCGTCAAGTTCAATGGAAGCAGGTTATTGGTTGCAACAGGTTACACAGGTTATAGGTAATCTCTTTCAGTAGAGGTGTGTGGGCTCTGAAAACGGTGGGACACCAAACCAGAAGATAAACCAACAGATTTTTCTATAAAATACCTCAAGGCAACACCCTTCCCTTATTTACTGATTGAGTGATATTCAGCAAAGGCTTATCTCTTTTAATGAACACTATCATTGTACGACAACGTCGAAAATTTCTACTGCAAATTAGCCACCGAATTCATGTGGTACAAAAAATATAGCAGAATAAATACAACAAAACAATGACCTGTCAGCCGTACCTACTTGAATGGAGAAGCTAGGTAGTTATATATGTGTTACGTCGCCGATCATTCTACAAGACCACAATCAGCTTACAGGACTAAACCCACAAAGGCACCACAAAAATAAATCTGTCATCAGAACCGGCCCTAATGCAAAACGCACAAAATTTGACGCAAAAAATGGAAAACTGACAGACTCAACAGAGAAAGCGAATGTGATTCACGAGACAACAAAAACAAATAGTAAGACGAAGCATCTCGTATCGAGATGGCACATTGAATCGAAGGGATCATATCGATTGTGAAAAGGAACGATTTTGGGGTGGAAATCAGGTTCTGGGGATGGAGCCCAAAGTGGGTGTGGTGAACAGCATTTTTGCTCGTCTGAGTATGCGCGAACTGGCCACTTTTCTCAGTTGCCATGGGAGCACTAGGTCCCAGGGCCTACCAGTTCCAGGAGCCTAGGTTTCGATTTCGATTGCAGGACATCGATTCGGATTACATGCTTGGTCTATGGAGCTAAGGAGCCACTAGAATATTGAATATCCATAGCCAGAGAAATCTAGCGGGTCACTGTTAAACATTGTGAAAAATGCTAGGTACAGTATACGGAGGGAAATTCAAATGCCAACTGAACACTGGTTAGATTTTGTTTACTCCTAGTATTTTTGGGTGCCTGGGCAGTGGCCCAAGTGGCCTTATGGATGCAACGCCCCTGATCTCGTTGCATTGCTTTCTGGTTTCAAAGCTCCAGGCCGAGCCCCGATAGATAGCCAAACTCAGATTAATTTCCTGTAGCTGTTGGAATGCAATGGCCAGCCCCACTGTGACTAGCCTGCTAGGGTCACGAGCTTCAAGCTCCTCCATGGTGCTTGTAGGAACATGGCTAAGGTCTTTCAGGGGTCTGAATTAGATTTTGAGGTCAAAAACGTGAAATTCTGACCCGTGTGAATCCCCAATTTTTGCTTATTATTTTTCTTTTCGATTCCCAAGGTTCACAAAATATACTTTGCATAATAGGCCAGTCAAATAGTACATTAAAATCGCAAATGTTCTGCTAGTTCTGATTTTTTAATATGTTGTTAGGGTCAGTACCAATAGTGTAAATCCAAGTTTGCAGCTTCGAAAGACCTGTGCTACCTGCGTGGCACTCGAAAAACCTCGAAATTTTGGCACGTTTTTTGGTTTTTGCACTATATCTTCTCAAGTATGCATTTTTCAATAATACATGCGACGTACGTTTTCAAACTACATTAAATTTGCTACAATTTGAGACCAGACCCAGCTCTGTAGGTCAAATAGAAGCCAAGATACAGCTCTTCAAAAATAGACCATTTTTCCCAAAAATGTGAAATTTCCAGTTTCGGTCAACTTCCGACCCGAATTTTGGGTACACTACTCATCCTACGATGAAAGCCGTTTCGAAAGAAGTTGTAGTAAATTTAATTAGCTTTAATTTAAGCACTGAACGGCGTCTGTAGGTCCAATAGTTTTCTCACAATCTCTAAAATCCAAAAAGTGGGAAAATTTCAGTTTGTCCCACGATGGTTTGAGAGTTAGGTGAACGAAAAAACCACGTGAAATATAAAAAGACGTTTAATGTTGTTGTGATCGGCTGCTCCTCCACAACTCAAATTGTGTCTGAACATGCTGTTACTCAGAGTGGGGACCCCCCGACCCCCCTCTGACCTTGTCAAGGGGACTATAAAAGAGCCAGGGTGCCACCAATAAACCAACCATTCTCTCGTAATCGATCGACTCGTCTATCCGACTCCTAATCACTACACTGGTGACATCCGACGTGTGAGCTCCACCGCCAGCGCCCGCCGTTTGATAGCGTCGCAGCCCCGCCTCCGCTTCAACGAGCCCCACCACGCGCGGCCCCCACCGACGCCACAGCGGCGCCCCACTCTGACGCCCGCCTCGACGGCTATCGCAGCGCCTCCCGCTACTTCGCCCCACCATCACCGATCCTTATATAAGGAAACGGACGCCGGCGCCGAGCACACTTCCTGCTGACACCTCAACGGACTGGCACCTACGAAGAAAACGAAGATGACCGAGCAGAAACCGCAAGACACCCGAAGCGAGCGCTCCTTCACTTCTCAAGCTCCAGCCGTTTGACCCCGCATTTCCGCACGTCTGGTTCGCCCAACTCGAGATCATCCTCGCACACGAAGGCCTCACGACGCCACATGCGAAATTCACCCGAGCCTTCCTCGCTCTCGAACCTCGACAAGCGGACCTCTGCGCCGACATCAGCCCCTCGAACACCAGTAGCTACCAGACGCTCAAAACACGCCTTCTCGCGACACACGCACCTTCAGATGGTTCACGGCTCACCGCCCTCCTACAGCCGACATCCGACGACGAACTACCGTCGATCCTCGCTCGCCGACTCACCCGAGCACTTCCGGCCGACACACCCGCACCACTCGTCCGACACGTCTTTCTTCGAGCCCTCCACGAGAATTTTCGACTTCAAATTGCGGCACACGAAGAACAAGACATCACCCGGCTCGCCAAACACGCTGATCGCCTTCTCCCATTCGCACCAACTCTTCAAGTGGCTACCGTCGCCGAAGAAACAATAGTGATTCACAGTAGACGACACCGGCGATCACCGACGTGAACGACAGCGAATGAGCCCCGGTTTCCAGCCCTTTTCGACGGCTACGAACCTTCCAACAATACACGCGACGCACCGAACCACGCACACGAGATCGTCACGAAGGGACCCCCGTGCCATGCGAAACTTCGCCGAAAACCCCCGGATTTCGGCGAATTACTAGCGGCGGGGGTCATTAAACCTTCCGAACCTGCATGGTCCAGATCACTGCAGCATAGAGCCACACCACGAGCCGCTACGATTCTACGTCTTCAACTCGCCGCAAGCACAATCGAATCACGACCGCACGCTCGCGTAGACTACCGACTCACCGCGCAAATTGATCTCAACCAACGCACGTTCCGTGGCCTCACTAATTTGCAGCATCGAACCACTCCACGAGCCGCTACGATTCTACGTCTTACACTCGCCGCAAGCACAATCGAATCACGACCGCACGCTCACGTGGACTGCCGACACGCAGATTTCAACAGCACAAAACGCTACCACGAACGATCTACCGTACGCCACTAACGATCCATCAAGACGCCGCAACGCCCCCGACAACAGCGCCCGAGCTACCGCACGAGCCACATACGACACCGGCGGGATACCTCGCGCCCGCACCGGCACCCACGCCACTAATCGGCCTCGAACCACCGCCACCCCACGACAATGACCACAGCAGCCACCCGGACAGCCCACACGGACCCAACACACGCACCTCCCACGCCCGGCCACAGCCACAGCGACATCAACAAAATTTAATTAAAATTGAAAATTACTTAAATTCTGGGGGGAGCAGTGTTGTGATCGGCTGCTCCTCCACAACTCAAATTGTGTCTGAACATGCTGTTACTCAGAGTGGGGACCCCCCGACCCCCCTCTGACCTTGTCAAGGGGACTATAAAAGAGCCAGGGTGCCACCAATAAACCAACCATTCTCTCGTAATCGATCGACTCGTCTATCCGACTCCCAATCACTACAAATGTATAATAAAAAATCATGTTTAGATGAAGAAAAACAAGTTTGAAAATTGTTATGAATAACTATATACAGTACCTATGTACATAAGATAGGATTTATTTGGCCCGTTTAGTGGGGGGTTCCCAATCGCCCAGCTGTCCTATCACCGGTTGTGGGTCGTAGATGTCGTCGTAGTCGTCGTCGTCATCGTCGTCGTCGTCGTCCCCTCCTCCAATCTGTATGGCAGCAACATTCAGGCAGGAAACTCCACTGCACGCCTTACAGAGCGAAGAGCACTTGAGCCCTGCTTTCACGCATGTGCAGCCCCCTCCGGTACACCCTTTTTTGCAGCCACATGACAAGAATTTCAGAAGGGCTGGGGGTGCCACTTCGCTCATCATGGTAGTTGGAATGAGCCCCAGTTCGGTTTTGGTCCAACCCCACTGAGTGGCATCTTTTTCCACCCCCAACCACTTCTGAACCTGATGGTAGGTCCGGTAGGCGTGGAAAGCCGCACCATCTTCCGTTGGAGGCAAACGGGCCAGATCTACTTTCGCGGAAGCGGCTGTCTTGACAAAAATTTTGTATCGCAGGCTGTGGAGAGTATCCTCTGCGACGTCACCTCCGTACAGAGCTACTAGGAACTTCGCTCCTGCATCCGCGATGGCTTCGTGGGTTGCTGCTGGTTGGAGAAACACTTCAGCTGTGGTGATCAGTTGCGGATTCTTCTGGATGGCGCTCCATAGCTTGTTCTTCCCATACCAGAAAAGGGCAGAGGTGGTATCACAGCCAGTGAAGGCGTGGAGGAATAGTTCAAAGCCAGGAGCAACCTCCAAACCTCCACGATTGAACGAGGTTGATGTGAACTGCATTGGACCAGCATCACCTCTGCCAGTTTTCTGGAAGACGACGTTGCTCACGGCTGAGCCCAAGCCATTCAGAAGAACGAGGAGGTCCACATCCTCTCCGACAATCACCACAGAGCCGTAGGAGGTGCTCTTGTCGAGAGCCACCTTGATGATTTCGCAGTCTGCATCCTCGACTGCCTGCACTGTTTCAATCCCCTGGTTGTTGAAGGCGGAGCACATGAGGGCAATGAGACGACGTTTGTTGCTGTCGCTGGCCAGCAACTTCTCTTGGGCAATTTTTATTATGGTTGACTCGTCAAACACCACCTCGTTACATTGGAGCGAACCATAGCGCCTCACGCGTTCGGCCGTTTTTGTGTTCTTCTCAGCCCCATCCTCAGGATATCCGTCGAACACCACAGCAACATTCCGTCCAAAGTGATTGAAGGTGTAGCTTACGTATCCTGCGACAATCGCCCTCACTGAGTCATTCCTGTGCCAGGTCATCTTGTGCAATAGGTATCCTCCATCAACGACGACAAAGGTGCTGTCTCCTAACGACATGTTTTGGGCGAGTGGGGTGAAGGCAGAGTAGAACTTCGATTTGGTCCCTTTGCGCATACCCTCTTCTGTGAACAGAGACATGGGGTACGGAGCCAGCTCATACTTGAAGTGTTCCTTCAACTCGTTGTCCGACTGCTTGAGGATACACATACGCTGGAAGATGGTTAGTGGCTCTACATCCACACGCTTGTCCCTTACTTTGATGGACTTGCTCATTGATGCTAAAGTTTTCACTTTGTCTTTTCGCTTGAAGGAAAGCTTTCCAAACATGTTGCCCGTGATTCGCTTGACACCTTCCATTCCCAATTCTCGAGCCATGTGACAATTAATATCATCAGGGGTCCCAACGATGCCACTACTGATGGATAACAGCTTGTCTGTGTGAGGAAACGGAGGGTGAATATCGAGGTAGTGCTTCAGTTTCTCAACATCCTTGGTGTCTCTTTCGACCTGGGCTGCCCTCATATCAACGTGCTGCTCAGTGGTGGTACACGATATGTCCCAGAACTTCTCCAGCTCCTCGCAGATATTCAGCATGAACACCATGCCCCCAGTCCATCGTGAAAGAACACTAGCTGATATCCCACGACCATGGGTTAACCCTCCTTGACTTTTCATTGACCTCATCAACACTTGCTCGATGGTCAAATCTGACCACAGCCCTGACCAAAATTTATCAGAGCGGCGAATCGTAAAGGCTCCTTTGGTGAACATGCTCCATTCGTGTGGGTCCATCCTCTCTTCCAAACCTTTCATGTCTTGTAGGTACAGCCTAGCACTTTTCGCGTAAAAAAAATGACCCGCAGCATGAAAGAAGGGTAGCATTTTTCCAATTGTGGTCAGGTGGAGTTCCCAATCCCCCATCCGTTCCGCTTGAATGAATTGCTTCATTAGTGTAGTCATCCGAAAGTACTGTACCCAGAGCTTCGCTGTTGGCCCATATGTTTCGATTTCCTCCAAGGCAGTTTTAAATTTGGCACAACACATCTGATAAATTTCATTGTCTTTCGCAAGAAGGATTGATGACCTGTCACTGTGACTGAGAATCATGTCGAATTCAGCTCGATCTTCCTCCGTAAACTCCACCTCATCTGTCAAAATTAGGTGAGCCACAGCTAAATTGGTGAGCATATGGGCTCGTACAGCCCTCGAATAGGCGTGGCCATTGAGGATCTTATCAACACTGTTCTCCGCGTATATGGTTGTTAGCAATTCTTTCAGGCCACTACCTGCCATGATGGCGCCGATGCTTCCCATAAATGACATTAGGAGGTGGAAACCACCAAGGCGCACCACCACACTGCTCAATCCAGGATGCGGGCAGGTCTGTACAATGTCCCTAGCTTTCATGTAGAGTGGCTGGTCAAAAGTTACAAAGCAGGTTTTCTGTGAATGGGCTGTAGTCCTTTGGCTGGCGTCAAGCAGGGCAGTCATCACAGTGTCATAGTCAGTGGGTGGAGCATGAATGAATGGCAGGAAAACAATCTTGGATCGATTGAACGGGAGGCCGTTGGTTGCCTGCTCCATGAAGCCATTCCAGCCAGGCACTTGTGGAGTTTGAGACCACTTCCCGTATAGCCACAACAGATCTGTTGGTGTAGGTAGGATTTCACCAGCAACTTGGAACATCTCATGCACATCAGTGACAAGTATATCTGACAAACCAGCATTCTTTCTTACGTTGCATTTCTGTAGCTCTGATGAACCAAACGAAGCAATTGTGCCAGCAGACACATACTTCTTCAAGCGAGGGATGCTCGTATCAGGCAACACTGCAGATTGTGGTGTGATTATCATGATGCCTCCCATTTCATGAACTGTGTTCTCCCCATCCAACGTGTTGACGTTGAAGTCAGCATTGTCCAAAGTGAACTGCATGAACGATCCTTTCTCAATGGGTGGTGAGGATTCTCCACGTAAGATAGCTGAGCTCTCTATACGCACCACCTCGCTGTAACTGCATGAAAACCCCATTGCAGAACAAAGGTTAATGAGATGCTTTGACCCAAACTTCCTATATAAGTAGGTGCCAAAGCTGGTCTTCAACGAAGAAATGAATGATGTTGGTCTGACTGCAGATATCAATACGTGAGCAAAACCCACGCATTTCTTTCTCCAGTCTTCAACAGACTTCCGTTTGTTTTTTAGTACGATGGTTTCGAGCAACAGCCTCAGAGATTCTGGAATGCCAGAGTCAACATCCTGTAAGAAAGTATTGGATGATGGATACTCAGTGACGTCATACACCATTGAACGAATGTCTTGCACCACTATCTCTGCAGCAGCCTTCACCACCATCCGTCGCTCCTCTTCTGGATTGCTTTTTCTCTCATTATACCAGTTGTCGTACAGAATCTTTTTTCCGATGTCGCGAAAACACAGAACTGTTTCATGACTGCGGCCGCGGCCAATCTCAGCAAACATGATCTTATCACCATAGCGTTTCTGAAGGCGATTTTTGATGGTTCTGACGTCAGGCTTGAAAACACCTTTTATCTGGTCCATGAGGTCACTTAACGAGAATTGACACTCCTCTCGGTTTGTTTCAATAAATTCATATATACACTCCATACTCTCAGTTATATTTTTTGGCTCAACATACCCTCTTTTGAAACCAGGGGTTGGTAGAGCTTGGTACAGTTTTATGCGGCATTGACTGTGATACCTACCATCAGCTGCAACTAGATCACTCACAGATGCAAGACGATGAATAATTTTCTGAGCCCATTCATCACCTCTACGCTCAGCTGCTTCAAGCATAGTCGTCCTGACGCCCAGTGATTCTACTTTGTGGACAACATTCCGTCGTGACATTGGAAGTTTTTTTTGAAGCTTGAGAAATTCTTCTGTGATTTCGTCTCCACAGAGGAAACAAATTTTCTGCAGGTTAGAGGAGCCTGAAGAGCCTCTTGATCCTCTGGATGTCGATGGTTGAGGGACTTCATCACCACCGCGGCGAACTGAAGCGGTATCATTACTTTCAACCCTGTATCTTTTCCTGCATGCATCGTGTACGCTCACTTCATTTAACCCTTGAAGAAATCGTGTATTCTGCTGAAGGCCATGTTTCTCACTAACTTCTATCAAAGAAACAATTCCGCGTCTTTTCACTACCACAACTTTGCCTTCCTCGAGTGTATTGGCACAAATAAAACAATTGCCCGGTGGAGCCGACATTCTCTCGTCCACACCAAAACTGGCGACTGGCAAAAATGGGACTGTTATGAGGAGGACACAGGAAGGACTGGTAGAGGGGGACGCACCTGCCGATCCCGTTATACGGGATACAAAGGAGACCCCTCTGGACAAAAGAGAGCGCTCCAATCCATGCCCTTTCGTAGGGCCTTTTCCTTTTCGCAGGTCCTTCTCACAGTCTGCGCAGATAAGGCTATTTTTAGATCTCTAAGACGCCAATTAAACACACCCGAGTTCTTGACATCCGGGCTTTTATTTGGATTTGGGTTTCTACTCCCAGTAGGGAAAGTGGGGTGGCAAGGTGGGGGGGGGGGGGGGGTGTCGAAAAATACACTCACTCAACAGCAGTCACTTTGAACAAACTTCACATGTAATTAAGTTTAATAACGATCGTGAGAACTCAGAAGATCGAGTTTTTGAAAAATGCTATTTTCCGACTTTTTGGTTTTTTAAGGATTGTGAGAAAACTATTGAGCCTACAGACGCCATTCAGTGCTTAAATTAAACTTAATTAAATGTACTACAACTTCTCTCGATACGACTTCCATTGTAGGATGAGTAGTTTACCCAAAATTTGGGTCGAAAGTTGACCGAAACTGGAAATTTTACTTTTTGGGGAAAATGGCCTATTTTTGAAGAGCTGTGTCTTGGCTTATATTTGACCTACAGAGCTGGGTCTGATCTCAAATTGTAGAAAATTTAATCTAGTTTAAAAACGTATATAGCGTGTATTATCGAAAAATGCATACTTGAGAAGATATAGTGAAAAAACCAAAAAAAGTACTAAAATTTCGAGGATTTTCGAGTGCCACGCAGGTAGCACAGGTCTTTCGAAGCTGCAAACTTGGATTTACACTACTGGTACCGACCCGAACAACATATTAAAAAATCAGAACTAGCAGATCATTTGCGATTTTAGCGATTTTTAGTGTACTATTTGACTGGCCTATAATAATTTCATCAAAATTCTCTACAAAAGCTGAGATCTGATCAAATTATATTCTCTCTGGGGCCCTTATTGTGTAAAATTAGGGCATCCATGTTAGCTAGCTATATGTTTTTCATTACTCTTACATGTCTTATTATTTTAAACAGTGTTCTTATTTGGTTGTCTGTTCCACTGCTGGAACATAATTTTTTTTCCTATCTCAGGCTTATGTTTTGAAACACTTTCTCGCTCGTGTCTTTGGTCTAATTCTTCTTCCTGCACTGTTATACCTGTGTATATTTTATGTGCATTTGAAAGTTTTGAACAAAACTGGGAATGGCGATGGATTCTTCAGTTCTGCCTTCCAGTCAGTACTTGATGGAAATTCTCTTCACAATGCCTCCATGCCAAGAGGTGTGTATGAATTGCTATATTTTCCGTAAGCTATTATTCAACTAAATTATTTCTCCTTCTTAGCCCTTACTGCTTTTTGTTCAACAGAAGTTGCTTATGGTTCAATTATTACCCTGAAAAATCGAAGAACAGGTGGTGGCTATTTACATTCCCATTGGCACCTTTACCCAGAAGGCGTTGGTGCAAGACAGCAACAGGTACTTATTATATCAATTCATTTCATTAATATTATATTTTGATCTTATAGTAAGATCGAAATAATGGATAAAATATTATTTTATCCATTGTCTTTTCTCTTATTAAAATGAATACTTGTGATAAAACAACATATACATAATACACAATAACTCTATTAATTCTTAATCAGTTAGTTTTCACCCTCTCTAAATTAACCCGGTAGAAATGGTGTACCTGAATTCGAAAATTACAAACTTGCTCCCATTTATGACTACCATATTATCTGCAGGGCCTCATCTTTCAGTTCAGAAGACCTAACAAAAATACTTTTAAAACTGAAGTGATATACTTACTAGTGTAGTCACCAAAAAACCGATTCAAAATTGGGTCATCCAACAGAAATGTTAAATTCGTCACTGTGATTGCCCATGAGGGCTTGGAACAATGGCGGCCATGACCCTGCTCCCAGCATAACTGGTCTCACGCGCCACTGTGTGCATGATTCGATGTTTTACATTCCGATGTCTGCAGTTCTGCACTTCTGCAATCACAGGTGTTGTCCTCAATGACTGTGAACCGTTTCAGGTATGCCCTATCTAACCGTGATTAGCTTGGGTCACTTTCCATGTATGTCTTACAGTCTCACTCAGCCATGATTCAGTGATGGGAAAAATACAGCCGAACTTCTTACTCCATTGTAGCCCACTTCGTTCCCCATTTCAGCAAAGACACATGCCCTGCCTGAGTTTTCATGTGCCACATAGGAGCTTTTGAAAACTGACTGGTATATCTATATTTGCTGATACTGACTTGGCCTGACGTTGGCTCCCACATTCCCGTCAATCCCTGTTTGTACCTTGGCCATGTGTACGTTGATTAATCGCTGTGAGGTTGTAAATAAGGATGCTTGCCCCCTCAATTACCGACAAATGACATCCTGAACCAGTCAGCAAGTCCATTGTCACCCTACTGATCCCACCACAACCTGCCAATCTGCAGTGTGTTCGACAGGATAGGGGCTGATGCTGCATTGTGGGGCAAGGGGATAGTCTTGCGTAGATGCTGGAGTTGCAGTCTCCACAATAAATTACCACCGTACATCCATCTTGATGTTGGTCAACTTACTTTCGTCAGTAAATGTCTTGAAGGATGGGTCAAAGGCTTTGGTGTTCTGAAGTCAATAGAGTTTCCTGGACATCCATTTTCTCATAGCTGCTTCTTTATGGCGGGCCGCCGAGCCCCATTAGTGCACCACAAACATCGAGTGATATCAGAATGACGTGCTTCTTGTTGTTGAGATAGTTATCTATAAGCCGGGATATATGTAATAGAGCAGCCGTCCACTATTCCACTTTGCAGTATAAAACTATATTTTCTGTTCGTCTACTTAATTCACATGGGAGTTGTGTAGGATCCTATTTATTAAGCCTCTCGAGGTCTTAAGCCATTATCTGAAGCAAATTGATAAGACTATTTGAAGGCATCCTTACCAGGCATGACCGAAAGACTCAAGATTAGTTCCTTTGATGTGGAAAGCAGCCTCTTTCAAGATATTAACCAAAATTGCTTTTTTAAATTTTTATTTGAATGGACAGCGATACTTTCACACTACTTATTTGAAAGTTAATGAAGATACGTTCATGTTCTGTTGATTGAAATACTTGGAACTTGACACACCATGAGAATACTGTGTCATTTATCATTGCCTGCCGATTCCACACCCGCTGGATTATGAATAATCATCTTTCCTAACTGATCATCCTCTGCATTTGTTTTAGTGTACTACATATACCCACAAAGATGAAAACAACAAATTTCTCATAAAGCCTTACAACTCCGACCCAAGTGACAATGAAACTGTATTTGTGAAAAATGGTGACTTAATCAGATTGGAACATGTTCCTACCAGGCGCAATTTGCATTCACACAGAGAACCAGCGCCTATTACTAAAAAACATTTTCAGGTTACTGGTTATGGTGAGGGTGAGGTATTTTCACTTGACACTTTTCATTTTCACTTTTAGCACTCAGTAGTCCACCTTACTGCCTTTGAGCTGTCTCATAAATTTGACTTAAAAAAATCGATATTTTTTTCTATGATGACTGTAATATAAAGAATACTTTCAGTAGGCATTCACCCCTCTTTGCATGATTTGCATTCAATTTAAGCAGCTGTTGGGGTTTTTATTTCATTATCATTGTGCAGTTGCTATTTTGCTACCTACTTGCTGTTGTTGTGTCTATAAGCTGTAAGTTTAATTTATAATGTATAGTTGATAACCCAGTTTAAATTTTATAGTTTGGTGTTAATTGTTGCATACTTTCCAGAATGGAACTGGCGATCCTAATGATGTTTGGAAGGTTTGTCTTAGTAAATGGGGACAGTGATGGTGTTGTCACTACAGTAACCAGCCAGATTCGTTTTGTTCATTATCTGCAACACTGTGTATTGACTACTACTGGCAAACAGTTACCTACGTGGTATGGATGTCTAGCTTTGATTTAGAATAACAAATCATGAGTCAAACGAGACTGCAATACCCATCCCCCCCCCCCCCCCCCCCAAAAAAAACAACCCTGTCGTAAAAATTTACCCACCAACAAAACCTCCTCAGCCACAAAAAGGATTGATATCCATTTTGCTCTCCAAAGTGGCTTGCTTGGTGCTTTGCACCTCGCTATTGGATGTGAATATAAAATCCCCCTCCTCCCCCCCCCCCCGTCACTGTTTCTTTCAACACCGTTTGAAGATTTTGGTTTTCTTGTTCGTTTTGAGTTTTTGTTTCTTGGCAGGCGGTATGCTCCCTCATCCCTAGATGTCCTGTTTTCCCTCACATAAACATGTCGTAATTTCGGCTTTTACATTGATGCTAATATAAAATATAATTTTATTAACAGGGCCTACGAGCAACAGGAAGTTACATGCAACCCAAATCTACGAGATTCATTTGGCATATGGAATGTGGAAGAAAACTTTTATCCTAAATGTAAGTACTAGATTTGTAGGGTTTGTAGGTTGGCTTGATTACGAAATATTTTGGCTGCAAGGCGTGAATTGAGAGCATGTGGTTGGCCAGGGACATCCATTCCTGGATTATGAGGTACTCGTCATCATAGATGACCATGTATTTATTAATATATCAGACTCTAGCATGGGAAACATTTATTTCATGTACAACTTGAATCAACGGTGGTATAAATATGGGCCATGCGCATATTGCGTAACAAACTTAAGGGGGGGGGGGGGGGGGAAGGCACCAGGTAGTGTTAGGCTGTGTTATTTGGGTGAGACGGGGTATGGGTCAGCATTATGTAACGCATTCAGTTCACTGTTAACTTGTAGGTTAGATGTTTTATAGGATTGTTTGGTTCTTAAAAATGTAACTGTAGATATATATTTATCTAGTTACCTACTTTTTTTTGCTGTATTATGAATTTATATGGTTTAATTATATCTACATTTGTTACCATAAACTTGCTTGGAATTTCCATTAGTTACAGCTTAAATTTGTTACCCTTAGCTGGGATAGTTGCCGAACGTCAGAGAGGCTTCCTATTAGACTCAATCAACATTTGCGGGTGACTACATACCTATATATGCATGTCTGTATCACACTACAAGCCGACATTTTGGGTATTTTGACTTGCAATTTTGAGGGTACACTCCATAGGCCCCCAGAATTTGCTGTATGTTTTTGGTGCCAGGGAACTGTGCCACGCTGGCACCAGTGGTGCCGTCTATCAGAAAAATGTGTTTTGGTATAGTTTTTCATGATTTCCAGCGTGCTGAATCGAATGGAATAATTTTCAAAGCTCTGAAAATCATTTTGGAAGGGATTGATAAATATTTAGCCATAAACCGTTACAAAAAACAGCTTTTATTGAGCATGGTACATAGGCAGAATTTGAGCCTTTTTCAAAATTGTGTGAGGCGCCTGGTCAGTGGACCCACTAGTTTATTTTCTTGTTTGTATCTTTTCTAAAGTCTGTAAATCTTAAACATATTTTATGCGTAATTTGGCAAGAATTTCAGTAAAATAGTGTTTATAATGAGATATTGTTTTTTATTTGTTCTTAATAAAACTGGTACACAGTGTTGTTTAAAAGAGGCAAGCTTCTTTTTTTAGTTTACTATGATTATGTATTATGTAATTATGTATGTACACTAGGGGTGGAGGTATGCTGAAGTGTTACCGTGTGTTACATGGTGGATGAGGAGGGGGGTTCAAAATTACGAAAAAATGTGTTACGTAATATGTGTATGGCCCCATATGTGACCTGTGAGTATGATTATATCATGTGTTAGATTAGTCACTTAGCACCTCTTCAGTCATCCAGTATGCAGCATAGAAAGAAATGTGAATAATGAAGAATAAAAACTGACAACATTGTCAGGAACAAAACTTGCTGGGCAGGCAAGCACCTGGTAATTGTGGTGTCGAATACAAAGACAATCCATTGAGAAAACTGTACAAGTAACTCTTGTCGATGGTATAAGTGGAGCTTGTTTGGTGGGCCTTTTATTGTTTTGTTTCAGTTTTGTAGGTGGCGGTATCATTTCATGATGTCCTCTCACAAGCATGTAGGTACATTAAATCCAAACATTTTATTAAAATTACTTTTGACAATTTTTCTTGTTCTCCCCCTCAGACTTCTCGTTAGCGGACCCTTCTCTCTAACGGATAAATACTCTTCCCCATGGCTGTCTGTTAACGGGACGTTTCATGTTTGTTTAATGAGCTTTGAATGTCGTGTTTTATTTCAGTGCCTAATGTCAGTTTTGAAGTATTTGCACCAGGATTTGTGGCTCGAGTCATTGAATCTCATGCTGTTATGCTACAGGGTAATGCAGGATTGAAACCTAAAGAAGGGGAAATCACTTCACGACCTTGGCAATGGCCTATTAATTATAGGGTAATTTCTGTATTCAACGTTATATCAATTCATACTTTGCTTCTGAAATGCCATTAACTACATGGGTAGGTAATATGTATCTATTATATCATAATAATGGTCATGGAATCTACCTAGTATGATCTTATGAATGAATGTTTACTCAATGCTCTCTTTGTGCTTTTTTTTGCAGTCAAAATTTTAAAACCATTTGACTGGTAACTTGGTGCTCCCTTTACTGATTGGTTTGAATTATTCCTGTTTTCTTCTTTTACAGGGTCAGTTTTTTTCTGGCAATACCTACCGCATATATTTACTTGGGAACCCCATAATCTGGTGGGGTAACCTTTGCTTCCTTCTATGTTTTACATTTGTGGCTGCCATTCATGCTCTTGTGACTCAACGTGGGTGTGATAACGTCATCTACATAAATGGTATGTGTGTATTAGACGTAACATTTTATTTTATTAAAGCTACTCTCTATTAATGAGATACACACCGTTTAGCTCATATCTACAGTCGTCCTTGGATTGCATTGCTAGGTTTTTGGATTCTGGCTTCCTGTCCTCTGATCTTCCTTTTCAATCCGAACTAAATTACAGCAACCCTCCAAGAAATAATGTTATGATTGAAGAACCTACAGGAGACCAATGTTACACTGCAGAGTAAAATTTAGATATACACTCAGAAAGAGAGTGTGATTCTGTGCTACTGTGAAATAGGGAGAAATTAATACAAAGAAGTCAACGCTCTGTTTCATGATTTTGGCTCTGCTTTCTTCGCCCATCTTACAGTACCTGACCGTTTTGGAATAAAGGTACTAAGAAAAGCTAAAATGTACTCTTCTTAGTTCATAGACTGAGAATTTGCCATTCCCAGTTCGGTCCTTGGCCTCTAAGAAGTGGCTGAAGCCTTAAGGTGCGTATACACTTGCACACTAGTGCTGCTCATTCGACGTTCGCTGAAATTGTTAATTTCCACGAACCTCCGGCGATCGATATGAAACCCTCGAACATTCAGTGGATTCATAAACGTGTCTCTGTCGCACTTGGAAAATCACGCGATTTTGGTGATACATGGTGTATTTGTTGATGGCACACTTCTCTGTTCAAAAAGTGAAATTGTTTGGAGCTTATGATGGACTTGGTCGCAAGAAATAAGCAGTCAGTATAACAATTTTACTCTAGTGCCACCTTCTGAGTTTGAGAATCCGTTGCAGAAGGTTGGACCTGCTTTTAATGGTTAAAAAAAAAAAAGATTCTTGTGAAGAGGATCCGGAAGAAGAGCTTTGTTTCCATAAGCACGGATAAGTTTCACTGACTTTTCCTCTGGCCGTACCATTATTACCTGTTAGGCATTCAGAAAGCAGTAATATGTTATTTATACCTGAATGAAGTTTAATAAAATAAAGATATTAATATTGAAATGTAGTATTTTAGTGCAAGTTGAACAAAAAAACTACATTTCAATTAATATCTTGAAAAATAATAATCACTTGATGAACGCTCCCTCCTAAATCTGAACTGCGAACCAGCAAATTGTTTATTGAAAAAGTCGACAGGTGGATCGTGATGCACCACACGCGCGCTGAGCGTGTGTAGCTCCAACACCCCGCACTAATCTAGCAAACTCACTGCATGCAGGTGTGTATACACATCTTCAGGTGTTCGTTTGCAACTTCTTAGACTAACTTCAATATTTTTACCAATAAAGCGCGTTTTCCCCTATTTCTGACCCTCCTGAAACTACGATCTGACGGGAAAAAGTCTGCCAATTCGAGTAGGCTGTGTAGCTTCCTCACTTGAATCACATGAACGTATAGAATAGGTGAGTAGGTTCATTCAGTGGACAGGTGGAGTATCCATGCATGGGTTACATGCATTTTAGACCATCCAACACCTCACCTCCATCTATTTTCCAAATTTCACCGCTTTACATGATTTGCAGGGTAGCGCATGCGCAGGCAAAAGTTATGTTATGATTTCTGTGATTCTTGATATAAGACCATCGGCGATCCAACCCGCGTTTACCCTCAACATTTCAGCTCTCTACAACTATTTTTTGCGTGATTAGAAGTGTTGCAAGGAAATTGTCATCATTTCATGTTCGTGCATGTGCAGACGAAAGTTACTGTGCGATTCCAATGAAATTCATATGGATCTGTCAAAGTATTATTCCTGATAGACCCTCCAAGTTCGAAACTCATTTCAATGATATTTAAGGTAGTTATGGGTAGGTATTTAAAGTATTTCACGTTTGCGCGTGCATCGACGAGTCACAGTACAATTTCGATGATTGATACAGGATCATCTGCGATCCAACCCGCGTGAATCCTCAAAATTTCATCTCTCGTACTATTTTTCGCGTAGTCAGAAGCGTTACAAGGAAATGGTCAACATTTCATGTTCTTGCATGCACAGACGAAAGTTACAGTATGATTCCAATGAAATTCATGTGGAACTATCAAAGTATTATTCCTGATCGACCCTACTCATTTCAACGGTATTTAAGGTAGCTATGGAAGTTTAAAATATTTCACGTTTGCGCATGCGCAGACGAAAGTTCAGTACTTTTTCAATGATTTAGATATGTGAACATCTGTGACCTACTCTCCAAAGTTCAGCCCATTTCGACCATTATTTTGGGTTTTTATGGGCGTTACAAGAAATTGACTACATACAGACATGGAACCAAAAATGTTCCTTGATGTCTGAAACGTAAAATACGAGTGGAAATTTTCATTTTGGAGGCATCAATTTTTTTTCTACTCTTGCACGTATACAAAGCTTCTCTTAGTGAGGAAGGAAAAAAAAAATCGGAAGTTCTAGCTCCATCAGATAGTTGAGCATGCACCAGCGTGGGGTCTTTGAAACGACTATATCTACCCGAAAAAATGGTCAAAATGAGCTGAAATTGTATAGTCCCGAATCAAAAAATTTCCACATTAACTTCTGCCTGAAAATGAGGCTTAATGTTTCTTAAAAATTGAATGGGAAACGTACGTTTCCTGGCATTTTTGCCGTTGCCATTATTGGCAAAAATTAACGAAGTTATCTTTGTTAGCTTATTTACTACTGTTGATAGTCTCCTCTTATTAACTACTCCTGGACGTAATTATTGTAAGTGATAGTTGGAAAATGTAACTGTTTCAGAAACTTCAAAAGTAGTTGAAAGTAGCATCTGGCTGATAATTGGCTGGGCACTGCATTACATTCCATTCTTTGCGATGGGCCGAGTTTTGTACTTTCACCATTATTTTCCTGCTCTACTCTACAGCTCCATGTTGTCAGGTATGTGTGAGCCTGTATATTTATATGATTACAATTCATTTAATCGTTGTTCACATGTTGAGCTCTTGAATGCATAAAATGCCTTGTGTTAGATCTGATATTGAAACTATAATCAAAACTGTCTATAATCATGTTCCATCACTGAATGGCTGACTCATTTGAATGGGTCTTTCCAAAAAATGATCAGAAAATTGTTAGTGTTGATTTTAATGAATATCCTATGTAGATATAAGTCAAATTTGGTGGGCTAGTTTTGATGTTTTCAGTCAGTTCCAAACTAAAGTTAACATTTATTCATCAGTAGGTACTTATGTTCCTTGGTAGTTGAATTATCCATAAGAACGACTTGCTGGTAGACACCAATGTTATGAGATCAGGGATAAAAAGATGCAAGCAGGCACAGGAAGGGCTAAAGAACAGGCCAAGAAACTGGTTATATGTAGTGAAAAAAGGAAATATGTTTAAAAAAAACTTAAAAGTAAAAATAAAAGATACATAAATAATCATTTGTATGCTGAACAAACTTAATTGATTCAAAGCCGATACAACATTTTTGAAGTTTGCACCAAATTTCATTTTAAAAAACCCACACACTGCCTTTGCATTGTGCCTTGGTTTTTATATATGCCCAGTACTGACTTTATGCACGAGTTAATTCATGGAGCCCAGTAATATATCCCATGATGTCAAGTAGGTACCTGCCTACTGATACCATCATTACTGGGGCATCCACAGTCTTTTGCAGGCTGTTTTCTGTCGTCAAATCGTGCAATGTCTGTCAAAGCACTAGAACTCGAAGTATAACTAACTAGCCTAGTGCAGGCCCAGTGCCTACCAATTGTCAGACTGGTATCGCACATATCCACATATTGTACCCTTAGCAGGTTCGTTTAGAGACCTGGTGCATCTTCAGAACCAGTTTTGAATATGTATATTATTCAGAAACCTACACAGCTCATCTGGTTGTAAATGTGTAGGGAAAAATGTTACTGGCCACACACTGAGCTAGTCCTTACAAATTTGGAATGGGACCACTGGCGGATGATCCTCCTTCATTTGAAAAATAAAGAAGTCGCTGTTAAAAATCGTCATGTGGAGAAGTGAATAGACGTACCCTCGGCAGAGAAATGCAGGATGAACTAGGTGCTTGCTTGAGTGTTGATGGGGGAGCTTATTTTTGCAACCAGCATGGGGCCATAGAGTTTTTTTTTGCACAAGTCAGATAGGTACGTTCAACTGCTTACCACATCATACTCATATCTTATATTGCCTTTTGCAGGTGTATTGTTGAATTTCGTTGTAAGCACTGCCCCATCTTTACTATTCCCACAGTGGCACAAGATGGGTTATCATTTATTGTCTGCACCTGTCTTGGGAATGATTATATTCAGGTAAAAAAATCCAACTATAATTAATCTTCTAGTCACAATTGTAGAAACAAATATGGAGTGAAAAAAAGAAGAAAAATCTCAACTTACTTCAAATTGTTTCTCGAGGGAATTATAGGGAACTCTAAAAGATATGTCTTTCATCTAAAGCTACTTAGTTGGCATAAAATGGTGTGAATTTAACATTCAAGAATCGTTGAGATTTTATATTTAAATCTTTTTATTGAAATATATGTTGCTAAAAAACATGGTTTGTGATCATCACTAGTGACAACCTTTTGATCACTGTCATTCAGTCATTAATTCAATTTTGCCTCGAAAATAATGTGAACTGTTTCCATTCAAGGGAACTGAGTGAATGGGAAGGAAGGAAGGAAGGGAACTGAAGAGGTTTGAAGAGGGTGGTTTTACTGCAACTAAATCTTTAACCTTTTAGCTGTCATATGGTGGAAGAGGTCAATAGGCGCAGCGGTCGTAGTGCATGAGTCACATGCAGGCAGCCATGATGCCAACCTAGTCGTGTCGCTGTTTGCCATGATGAGTTAGCATAGCCTGGTCGTAAGCGTATTTTGAGGGATCTTGGAGTTTTGTATCATATTTTAAAAAATTGTTTATGAATTTTTCCGATTGGTTTTGATTCTATAGAAGTGATATTGTCAGATCTAAACATTGAAACTTGACAATCCCATCTTCATCTTGAAGAATATCCAGTAGATGGGCCTCAGTCCACACCTGTTTCACTTGTTGAAATGCTTAAAAAAAGAGAGAGGAGAACCACAGAAACACAAGAATATGAATGCTAGTATACGAAATCAATGATGTTACTAAGGTGAAATCGAAAAATCTCAATTATTACAGCTTCTCATCTATACCTAACTTTCAGCACTGAAGAAGCCCCCAAAAAATTTAAACACGCCGATTTTTGACGTTTTTTATTCCTTAGGTACTGTAGATGGGGAAAATGGCCAATAAATAATTATTGAATGTGTAGAAAAAAATATTGAAGCTGGAAGTGGCTGCGTGTGACATGCGCTACAACCAGATCCAAAGGACAACAAGTACATGTGACACATGCACTACGACCGCAAAAGGTTAGGAATTCTCAGTCAAGTAGCTTACATAATATTATTTATTCTTCCCTTACCCTTGGACCCTTTTCACAGTCACCCCTTCATTTATCGTGGCACTTGGTATTATACTTTGAGTGGGTATGAGTAATTACGAGTAAATTCAACTTAAATTTTTATTTTACAGCTTCGTAAAATTTTCTCCATTGGCATATGGAATGACTGGACCATACTCACAAGACCCAAATAGTACTATGCATGGTTTAAAATGGCTAGATTCTTGGGAGTTCTGAATATTTTAGAGTTTTCACATACCAGTTGGCATGAGCACTAATGCTCATATTTGCTGAGATTGGACATTTACTCATTTGCTCTTGAAAATGATTGATGTATCATCACTCCTGGGCCTTTCTTGAATGGCAGGTAGGTATATGACTATAAAGATAGGGGATAAGGGAAGTAAGTTGACAACAAGAAGAATTGTCATGATGTAAGCGGAAGGAGTCACGTGAATGGTCATGTTTGGAGACAGCAAACACAACTGCATTCAAGGTTTACTTATCTGAAATTTTGCTACTGTGAACTGATTTCATTTGAATGCTAACAAATTCCTCATCTCTACAGACATTTTTGGTCTCAGGTCCCTTCCATGTCATCCATAAGAATCCAAATATGATATAGCCAAGATCGCTTTTGTTATCTACTATTAACTCATGTACATGAGAAAGTTGGCTGATCAATGTCTTAGTGACAATTTGTGAAGGATGGAAAATAGGTATACTACATGGGGGAAAAAAGTTCTGTTGAGAAGAGGTTGACCCTGTTAGGTCGGAACCTCCTCTCAACAGGTGGCCTTGCTACTTAAGACAATTGTCAATACCTTAATAATAGTACAATTTACCCGAGCACTGATGAGGTGGATGTGTATCCATGTTCATACCATTCATTATTTGTGATGAATCTTTCTATATTTTTATAAGTGTAAATGTAAAGAATAAATTAATATGTTTTTAAATGTTTTTTTGCAACTTACTTGTACGATCCCGTGAATCATCATTGAACAGTGGTGCCAGAAACATCTATGGAGGTAAGTGAAAGCTGGCAGCCAAGCATTGTTCTCACTATAGATCACACAGCAGTTTCCCATGAAGATATGACAGATGTCAGTGTGGACGAATTCTTGATGTGACAATTCCTCCTGTCAAAAGTATTTACTGGCCTCAACTATTTCTAATGTGTAGTTTTCCAGTGGGGCCTCATAGGGAATTCAATAATATTAGTTAACTACCCCAAAACTTCAGGCTGGTTCTACCTAATGACCATGCACACACATCTATTATCCAATGGCAATCCACGTGGTACAAAACCAGTCTCAGCGTCTTCCATAATTTTGCGATGCGTGAATAATAAAAGTTTTCCTCTGCCATCCTTTCCCTCACTGCTGCTGAGTCAACTGGAAGAATTTCATGTGGGTTACACAAACGTGTGAGTTGATTTAATCACATCTGCAATGCTTTCATTTTTCTCCAAGAAGGGGGGGGGGGGGGGGGGAATCAAAACCTTGGAAAATATGGTGCTTCAAATATGATTTATTGACCAACGATTTTCAGTCGCCTGGATAAAAATAGGAGTCTTGGAGAAATGAGCTGAGAATTTTTAACCAATAAAAAGAGTCGAACAGCTACTTTCCCCGATGCCTAATGGCACTTATTGTCGTACCTCCCTGATCAGTAGAAGAGAACCATTATAATGCAAAATGTGTGGATTTGGAATAAGCATGGTATGGAGAAACAACGAAAAATGTCTATTCCTTCTCAAAATTGGCAAACCAAACAAATAGATCAAGTAAATCAACCTTTTATATACAAATATAAAATGTATTTATTTCTAATAATTTATTACTTACAAATTATGAGATCACTTTGGTGGTTCAAAATGAACAACTTACAAACATGTTTTTGTTTGAAAAGATAAAATTGACACAATATACCACGTAGTGAATATAGTTTCTGGTAGTTAGTTCATTTTATACCATAATAAGGACTTGATACAAACAAAACAACAAACTTTATATCTAAGTAGCTCGTGCTGCTAGGCACTCTACGATTGGTCACATGGGTAATATCGATTACATTCATGATGTACCAGTATTATTCAGTAAATAAGTTTCAGTATTAATCATCATACTTAGACAAAATTGTAAATTAGTTAGACAACTGGCTGAACGCTTACTAGACAGAGGAGAAAATACTTCTGTAAATAAAGTAAGAAGTGGTAGGCACAACACCAATTATACAGATAGATACATACTTACCTACTTATGTTCTGGAAAAAAGTTTTGGAATGTAGTTCTAGAATTTGTTACACACTCATCTGAATGATGCTAAGTACAAATGGGTCATATGCAAGGCAAATATTACCTATATATTATGTAAACCTGCTGCTGAGCATTCAGACTTGAGAGTAGCCTCCACATCTAGCTGGAAAATTGAACTACAAAAAGTACCTCCAATTTGAGTAAAATGGTCACATAGGTATCCTTGAGAATATAGACGCACAACATATTCTGAAAAACTGTGAGCTGAAATAGTTACTCAACTAACTAAGTCAAACAATGCCCATGATCCAGGAAGCTTAGGTTCGTTTCAAGGTCCAGCCAAGATAGGAGAGGATGGTGGAAAGTAGATGGGGGAGGGGCAAGAGGTTCTGTCGAATTTTACTTACTCATGCTTCACAACGCAAGTCTATGAGCGATTTTCTGAGTGTTTCAGCAGTGCTTAAGATTACACTTTGGAAAATACACAAGGTCATGCTGGTGCATTGGCATAGTATCAGACTTGGGTGGTGAAGATCTCGTGTTCTGGTCTCAGGTAAGTCCCAGCTCGTTTTAATACATTTCTTTGGTGAGACTGATGGGGGCAGGGGTACTTTTATCCCTCCTTTCAAAGTTGCGAATATTCTGGCTATTTATCCATGCACAAGGGTGATCTATATTCCCCACTAATGTGTTTTTTCTCTGTACAGACTAGATCCCCCGAGACCTAGATCACTCTTCACGTACACAGGTGTGGAACATAGCTGTCCAATCCAAAAAAAACTATACATAAGCCCAAGTGAGTACCTAACAGCCCCTCCAAATTCATTCTCTTACATGGACCAGGGGGCGACACTTCCCTCATTCTCAAGTATTATGAATAAACTGCAAATGAATTCTACAAAACAGTTTATTATTATTGCATTATGCTACAATCATGATTTTAAGAACCAATCAGTTGGTGTGGATGAAGATAATAGTATCGGAATTATAAGGTATTGAATCATGTTAACAGATATATTAGGATCCTGGTAGACTTGATCAAAGGAGCAACTCAACAGGTTAATTCAACTCTTGAAATATTCATGACCCTGGAACAAAATAATATAAGCGTTCTATTCAGGTTGTGAATTAATTATGCCCCCCCCCCCCCCCCCTTTACTGATGAAAAAGTTCGTAGTGGTGTGTACTATTTACCAAATCATAGCAAACGCAGCCCTCCAAGAGGCACCTTGGATGGCATACTGTATATTGTACCAGACAAACTTATCTTCGAGTTTAAAATGTACAAGTGTGTTTATGCACCTTTGATACAAGTAATAGCTCAAGTCATTCTAATGGTGGGGGAACCAAATTATCAATAACTACATAGAACTTTTGGATGGTACCCTTTGATAAAGAATGACCACGGAGTCATACAAAACATTTTTATAGCAGTAATACAAATGTAAATCTCTCGGAACTGCTGGGTAGTATAATAAAGGCCAATAAATACTTTGTTTTAGGGTTCCTCTATCTAATGCCTTAGTAATTTTATCATTCTAACCTTCCAAGGGCACTTAGTCCAGTCAATGAAGAGGTTGTAGAGAGGTAGTGAGTGAGTAGGTACCTACCTACTTATATTTAGGAGGAACTGCTCTGTCGCCTCCAACCTACCGAACGACGAACTCGGACACTACCGAAACACTTGATATTGAAAAACCTAATATCATTCAGATAGAATTATAAGTAATTCAACTCTGTAGCCATCTACTAACATGTATACACTATACATCGACAAGTGGGCATTATAAGTACGTTATGTAAAATGTTGCTCATATTTGTAGATTCCCAAAATTAACCCGAAATTTTCAGACTGCTGTAACTTTGGACCAGTTGGAGATGAAATGCTAAGTTACACATAAAAAACGCTGCAAAGTCCTTGTAACATGGGTTAATTATTCTATTGGTCACACCTACAGAAATGTTGGCTGTTCACTTATTGTTTCTTTCATGCGAAATAATCGAAATTGCTATTTCAGATTGCCAGAGGGCAATTTTGGCCCCTAAAACACAAATTAGGTACCTACGCTCCTTTTTTTTTTTAACTATCTTTGATCATTGGTAGTGCCATTTAATCGTCTTGATCCACGTGTTGACACTTTTTCCAGTGTAAGCTGATGGTGATTTCAGACGATTTCCCAGGTTTTTCACACATAAAAAATCAATTTTGGGAGCTGAACATTTGGTAGAACTCAATTTTGCACTCTTTGGTCAAAATCTACTTCATTTTCGGTCTTCTCGTCCCCAAAAACATGGAAAACGATATCTCAAAAGCTCATCTTACTAACATGTTAATAAAACACGAAAAGTACCTATTTTTATACACATTTTCACTCATAACACCCCTGGGTATATTCCGATCGGGCTGCAAAGTTTCAGGACACAACTAGGGCCCAAATGGAGCATGTGTGCGAAATAACGACTTTTTTAGACCGAAAATGAAGCCGGTACACGTGATACGGCGGACGGACATTGCATTTTGGTTTATTATTCTCTGAATAATACACCTATGTAATCGCTCAGCAAAAAATTTTTATAACCCCCCCTCAAACTTTTTTCTTTTCCGTTTCAAGGTGCGTAGATTCAAAAAATGCAATGTCCGTCCGCCGTACGCCGTCCGCCGTATCACGTGTACAGGCTTCATTTTCGGTCTAAAAAAGTCGTTCTTTCGCACACATGCTCCATTTGGGCCCTAGTTGTGTCCCGAAACTTTTCAGCCCGATCGGAATATTCCCAGGGGTGTTGTGAGTGAAAATGTGTGTAAAAATAGGTACTTTTTGCGTTTTAGCAACATGTTGGTAACATGAGCTTTTGAAGTATCGTTTTCCATGTTTTTGGGGACGAGAAGATCGAATATGAGGTCGATTTTGGCCAAGGAGTGGAAAATTGAGGTTGTACCAGATGTTCAGCTCCCAAAATTGATTTTGTATGAGTCAAAAACCTGCGAAATCGTCTGAAATCACCATCAGTTTGTAGAATAACACTAGAAAAAGTGTCAACACGTGGATCAAGTCGATTAAATGGCACTACCAATGATCAAAGTTAATTTGAAAAAAAAAAAAAGATCGTACCTACCTAATTTGTGTTTTGGGGGCCAAAATTGGTGGAAACCATCAGAAATAGCTATTTCAATTACCTATTTTATATGAAAGAAACAATAAATGTACAGCCAACATTTCTGTAGAATAATAAACCCCATGTGACAAGGGCTTTGCAGCGTTTTTGGAATCTACGCACCTTGAAATGGAAAAGAAAAAATTTTGAGGGGGTGTTATAACAAATTTTTGCTGAGTGAATACATAGGTGTATTATTCACAGAATAATAAACCAAAAGGAAAGCAAAGGAAATCGGGGTTCGCATAAAGGAAATTTAATGGTGTACAATTTCTTCATTGAGTAAGTAATGTAAATCGAATGGTTATCTTGTAGGAAATTTGTTGACCTTTATTTTGTGAGGAATTTTTTCCCCCTGTTTTCGAGATATAAGTGGAAAAAACGAAAATTCGGAACTTTCCACACCCCTCTTTCCAATGGCTCTCTACCTAGAACCGAGGACTTCTTGTACGTTTCTCACAACTGCCCTCTACACGTTTCTGAAAACTTGTAGAGTTTTGTTGAGCCATGAAAACATGGCAGGGGGGAAATGTTTTCAGAAACGTGTAGAGAGCAGTTATGAGAAACGTATACTAAAAGTCCTCGGTTCTAGGTAGAGAGCTATGGGAAAAAGGGGTGTGGAAAGGTCCCGATTTTCGGTTTTTCGCTTTGGGCGCTCATTGACTGGACTAATTCACGATTGGAAAAAGTATGATTATTAAAATAAAGAACATATATGATGAAATGAAAACAGTGTAATGATAGTTGGTATTATAGTTGATAAAGATAATGGGTAATATGTTGACAATGGTACAGTAGTCGCGCTAATCCAGACTAGATGGGACCCGATCTAGTCCATATCGGCCGAAAGAGCGAATTAAATGGAATTTTCTGTACAACGCGCATGTAAAATATTGAAGCGATTTTCTTCTCATAAACACATCATTTCCTTTAGTTTCATTTAATTTTCATTAATGCATAAAGTACCTATACATAGATCTAAATTTTCCTCCCTCTCACGACAAATATTTAATTTCTAAATAGGAAATTAAATTTCAATTTTTTTTAAATTCCGTCCGGATTAACCGGATATCCGGAAAATCGGGGTCGGACTAGTGGGGGTCATGATTAGTGGGACTACTGTATTTACTATATATCTAAATCCTTGGTATTCTTGCCAATGCCATAATATAAAACGTCTTATTCTTTTATTCATGGTTTAACAAGTCAATATTTTGACAAGCTTTTCCAATAAAATTCGTGTCTTGATAAACAATATACAAAAAGAGAAGAAAAAAAAAATCATCCCCGATTCACATCAACTTATACTGATACACGTACTAAGTAAAATCTCGAGTGAACATGCTTTTTTCAGTATCTAAATGAGCAAAAATTCTACCGTTTTACCACTGGCTGAATAGGAATGATATTCAAGCAGCAGCAACACCTGGATGTTGTTCCACAATGTTCATCTCACTTTTAAAAATTATTTCGACGGTCCATATTTATATGTCAGGTTTGTTCCTCGCATTCCAGCGAATTCAGGCTTCATCCTGGAGGATAATTATATTTTATAAATCAGTAAAACTGGCATTTTCTAAGAAAATGTATTCCAAATTATCTATGCTGCCTCTGGCTTAGAAGTTTGAGAGGATAAGTCCTTCAAAGGACCGATAATGGAAGAAGAGAAGGAGGGTAGCCAGGTAGAGATTTATGGAACAGCAAGTATAGTGCAGCTATCTGAGTGACTGCCAAAAGGAGCTGGTACCTGGGACGTTCCGAAGTAACCTACACACACTTTTTAAATATCTTCTTTTTTTTTTTAAATTAGTGTTTTTAAATTGAGCCTGGCAGACAAGAGACTGAACAGGAAGGGCTTCAATTTCCAAGGTCCAATTCTGTCTGGTTCTTCAGTCTTGACGTGCCATCTGTCTCAACAGTTCACATCTAGCCTCCCATTTGCTACCATAATTTTTCTCTACTTTTTTTCAAACTATTTTTTGCTTTTCAGCGAATTTTTGACGTCAAGATACTTTTACCGATTGGGTTTAATTGTTGGAAGTGGTTGTACTACCAATCGTTTATATATTTGGGGCCTTATTATCGTTATGAAAATGTACAGTACGGCCCCAAAATATGCAATTCATCAAATGACCTGCAATGCTTTTCTGTGTTCGTCTCGTGTCACTCACTATCCTAAATCCAAATATAACTATTATTGTTTTTTATTACTCTAGCTTACAATAAGCTGTGGCTATAGGTACAAAGATGAGAAGGAGAAATGGATTAGGAACAAACTCAGGCGACAAAATTGGAAGCCTAGTAAAACTAGCCATCTTTTTCAAAAGCATTTCAAAGAAGTTTTTTTTATAGATCTTCACCATTCAAAACATTCTTAAAAAATAGATTCGAACAACTTTTTAAAAACATGGTATTATTTCAAAATGATCTAAAAAGAATAGAATAATTTCTTTCTGCCTACCCAGGAACATTTGAATTTTTCATGACTAATAATAAAAGCGTGAGGCGCCCATAATATATTTCATATCTCTACAAGATATAGGTAGGTAGGTACTACTTGAGTACTTTCAATCGTAAATTCTTATGAAATTTAAAAAACAACCACATTTAAAAGTAAAATATCTCCTAACGCCTCACGCTTTTATTTTTAGTCAAAACATTCCGATGTTCCCAGGTAGCAGAAAGAAATCATTTTATTCTATTTAGATCGTATTCAAAATAAAAGCGTGTTTTTAAAAAGTTGTTCTATTAATTTTTATTTTACTCTTTGGAAAATTTTGTGATCAATTTTTACGCTACCAGGGGACATCGGAATTTTTATGACTAAAAATAAAAACGTGGGTTGTTAGGATATACTTATTTTATTTTCAAAGATGTGTTTATTTATTTATTGTATTTAAACTTTTTCGTCTTTTGATTAACTAATTAATGCATGTTTTTTATGAATGATTCGTGAGTTGTCAACGAGTAGGTAATGCGCGAAAAATTGATCACAAAATTTGAACCATAGGTACGGACAGAGCGAGGTATGTAGGTACGATAAACGCATGTAAAAAAGGCGACGCTTCAATACTCGAAGCATTTTCTAACCATTTAAAAACCGAAAGAAACTCAAGTTAGTGGCATCATTGGTTATAATAATTATAATTATTTATTTTTAGGCAAGTTTATTTTTGTGTTTTGAGTAGGTACCGCGCGTTTTTTTATTTTTTATTTACCTACATTCCGAACAGCCCTAATGGTATCAAGGTACCTAATATTGGAAGGATATGCAATCATCCTGAAAGAAGATTTCTGGAACTTTCCTAATCACTTAGTAAACTTAGTTTTTTTCCTTATTTTCATTTCCCTATGAAGTTTCTTTATTTTTTGTATCTTTATTTTATGCGCATTGTTTCACTGTCTGATTTGTATTATTTTTCTGTGCAACTGGGCTTGTTCCCGTAAAAAGTAAAATAAATAAATAAATAAAAATGAGTCTCGACACCGTAATAATACTGTACTCTTCAATAACCAGTAAATGATATTTGTCGAGGATTTTTCATTTGTTCAACGTTTTTCAATTGAGTTACTACACCTATGTACCTAATTATATTAGGAACTGTGGAATCATAGTTATTTCTCCCTATTATCGAAAATCAACCTTGACTGATACGTTTCGGAGGCGCAAAAACCTCGAGATACTGAGAAATGTAATGGAAAGCGCCCAGGAATCGGCAGAAAGTGGTAGTTGGCGGATACTATAAAGCGGCAGGCGAGTTGTCGACACAGGGTCTATGGCCGCCGCCGTTGGATGCCGCTTCTACTCTTTTGCTTGTTCTGTGTATCCTTCCAAACAACAGAGACTAAAGAAAAAAATTCCAAATTTTGGGCAAATGGAAGGATGAGTTTGAAGATGAGCAAAATTGTTGAAAATAAAAAGTCTGCCGAGTGAATAGGCAGTATAGGTTCCTCATATCTTTGACATCATTGAAATAACTACCTGAAGAATCAAAAATATGGTTACCAACTTCTTCTCTATCGGTCCTCTTTTACCATATGGTGTCGGGGTATTTTTACTAACAATTACCTACACTGATATAAGCACTCCACAACAACGGTTTCACAAATTTGGGAAAATCGGGCGAGGGATCCCCGAAAAGTGATGTTTTTGAACAGGATTAGATAGATTCTATTCCTCCAATAAGGGACGATCTGAGATCCTACAAGTATCTGGAAATTCCGTCTGAATAACTGAAGTGAACCAGGGAAATGCCTGTTAAAGGGTTTTGTTGTTTGCACATGCACACATTGCCAGATTAAGATTTCTGAAACGCAATATGTAAATGGAGGTTTTGAAAAACATTTTTTTCGACTTCCATGAATAGGTAGGAAGGTACCTACAAGGCTTCTCTTACTTCAGATGGTAACGAAGTAAAAGTGGGTCAAAAATTGGAGGAAATTACCAAAAATTGACTTGAATGCGCCAAAAGTGGTATAAAATGGTGGCGAGACAGAAAAATACTCTACCATTTTTCGAGAATTCATCAATACAGTAATTATAACGTGCACTTATTCTGTGGGGTCCAAGTTGGAACTGAGGTGAAGACGGAGGTGGAACTGGAGGAAAATTCCATTGCATGGGACCTAGCAGAGTGTGATTTATAGGCGCTTCAAACCATCCATTCAGGTCTCCTATTAATATTTCACCTCTTACTATTGAGAGGTGCCAACTTACAGTCCAATTCCAGTTAACTGGACTGCATTAGAGGGAGTGTAATGTGAATGAAATTTCTACCTTCTCATCTATTCCGGGAGTCAGCTATAACCCTAGGTTCTGTAGGCATAGTACCCCAGTAGAGCTGTTTTTGCATGGAAAGGTGGACAGGTGAGAAAAATTGTTTTGGTAAATAGTAAAATAGTCCATCTTTCTTTGGCAACTACTTAGATTGATTAGGTACCTACCTGCAAAAAGAAGAATGCACAAACATATGATATATTCTCACACAATTTGGACGTTCTTTAGTTCTTTCATTGAGGTTTTATTACATAAAGCCCACTCACATAAGCTATTTCAAGTTCCAACTACCACTATGGCTCCTAGTAAAATCCACCATTCAAGTTCACGACAGTCAACAAACCCACCATAAACTGAAACTGCCTGTTCAGCACACTTCAAACACTCACAAATAATGAGTACGTACAAAGGCAAGGGATCAATATACTTACGATTTCTTAAGAAGCTTCACCTCCTCATTTTGTGAATTTTCAAAATCCTCCCTAAACGTTGTTTAGCAGTAGCCCCTCCTTTCTTAAATGGTGGCGCTTTGGGTGTCGAAGGTGAGCATTTTACTTTAGCTGGAAATAGAACAGAAATGTTTGCAATAATTAGGTACCTAGTCAAGATTGACAAAAGAAGATTTCTCTGAAGGCATTTAAAGTTTTTCCACATGGAGAATTTCTTATTTTTCCCTACTGTCAAATAAGAGAAACGAAACAAATCACTGATATGTACTTGATACTATAGAACAATTCCCACTCATCAACTAGGAAGAAGGCCTTCTAGGTGGTAACAAAAGGTGTAGCCCCTAAAATGCATAAAGGCCCAACATTTCAAGAAATAACATGGCTCGTCTTCATAGTCAAGATAAAAATCCATCCATATCTACCTACTTCAATTTCGGTCTGAAAAATTCGTTCTTTCGCACACAGGCTCCATTTGAGCCCTAGTTGTGTCCCAAATCTTTGCAGCCCAATCGGAATATACCCAACGGTGTTACGGGTGAAAAATGGGGGTTTTTGGTGTTTCAGTAACATGAGCTTGTGAGGTATCGTTTTCCATGTTCTTTAGGACGAGGAGAACGAATATGAAGTCGACTTTGACCGAAGAGTGGAACATTGAGGTTCTAACGAATTTTCAACCTTAAATTTATGTTAAAATTTGATCTAAGATCGTCATTCTTCCGCACACAGTTTGGGTCCCCATTTTGGGAACAAATTTGGCTCCTAGTTGTGCTCCGAAGCTCGGCAGCCCGATCAAAACACCCAGGGGTGTTACGGGTGAAAAATAAGTGTAAAAATAGGGGGTTTCGAGGTTTTTTTGAGGTTTTAGTGAACATGAGCTTGCAAGGTATCGTTTTCCATGGTTTTTTTAAGGGCTAAAGGACCGAATATGAAGTTGATTTTGACCAGAGTGAAGAACTGAGGTTGTAACGAAGGTTCAGCTCCCAAAATTCATTCTGTATGAGCCAAAAACCTGGGAATTGTCTGAAATCACCACAAACTTGTATAATAACACTACAGCAGGTGAATCAAGACAACTAAATGGCACTATCAATGATCAAAGATAATTTGTCAATAACAGGGGCTTATATCTTGTTTTTGGGGGCCAAAATTGGTGGAAACCATCAACAATAGCTATTTCAATAATTGCACGTGAAAGAAACAATAAACGTATTTCCAGCATTTCTGTAGTTAAGTCCAACAGAATAATAAACTCATGTGACAAGGACTTTGCAGCGTTTTTAAAATTTTTTTGTAAGAAAATTTTAAAATAAAACGATGCTATTGCAATGGGTTCAACATTTTCAGAACATCAATTTTTTTTAACAGGCAAATCCGTTCCAGAGCAACCTGGATCATCCCTTGATTTAAAAAAATAAATGCATATGTCTATTCATATATGTATATATGAATACATATATATATACTTACATATAACATTTTGTTATATATATATGTGTGTGTGTGTGTGTGTGTGTGTGTGTCACTCCAAATTTAACATCTGAGTTTGGGTTTTTAGGGGCCACAAGTCGGTAAAAACTGATAAAATAGCGAACAATTGATATAAAATCACTGAAAGTGGTATGGAAGGGCGGGTAAAGACAGAAAAATACAACTTCAGTAGTTTTTCATACATAATAGGGGTCAAATTCGTATTTTTGGCGGTCAAAAATTGGTAGAGCTAAAATCCCTATATTCACCTGACGTTGTGTGGGATGGTGATTTTGAGGGACTGTTCTGATGGAAAAAAAATTTTCTTACTAAAGGAGTGGGTCAAATTTGACTTCATGAGGGTCAAAAATTGGTAAAATAGCTAAAATGACGCAACAATATAATTTTGCGAAAAGTGGTATGGTTTCTCGCTATATCATCTTTTTACACAATAGTCCAAATATGTCTTTGAAAATTCGCTCACATAGACATGCTGCAAGAATGGAACCTCTTTTTTTTCACATGGGTACATATTATATCTGTGGGACACTTGAGAACGTTTACATGTAGTAGTTCCTCGAACTACCCTTCGACAGCCTGTTCCCAGAGAAATTCGAATCCAGAATTCGAATCTCCAGCCAAAGGCGAAAAAAGCAGGGTCGCACCCCCGCGGAGCGCTCCGCCATCGCCCGCACCTCGGCGCCGGCAACACTGGCGGCGCTCCGATGATTCATCACTTTTATTTTGGCTGCCTTTTCGACAGTTTGTTCGTGCCATTTTTCGGAAGTTTTTTGTGATTGTGCACGGAATTTTGGCAAGTAAATCACCTTTCTTCGATCGCTGCGTCAAGGTAGGACTGTTGTTTTCAGTTTCCTTTCTTTTTAACGCACAGGATATTCGTGGAACGTCGTTTTCACGATGTTCACTCCGCGGTCCCCCCGGCGACCTCGTGGTCCCGTCCTCGACGTTCTGGATCCGGTTTATGATGCATGGAGATCTCGAGGGGATTTCGAGTCCGATGAGGATGAACCTCGATATCTCCGGACGCGATTGGATCGAGAAGTCGACAGCTTTTCTACGCGGGGATACCGCTCGTGATCACGTTCGCCCCGGAGACGTGAGGTTACCCTCTTCGAAGGGCCTCGCGGTTCTCGCAGAGATTCCCGAGGAGCCTACCCATTTTATGATTTTGGGGGGTGTTCTTTCGGAAACGGTCGTCATGTTTGGAAGGCTCACCCAGATCGCGAATTTGGGGGGCACTTCGCCCGCGATATCGATCGTGAATTGATACGCGGGTCCTCCGATCGTCTTTCCCCGAGGTCTCACCCGGATCGCGAATCTGGGGGGCCTCTCGTCCGTGATGCCGATCGAGAATCGGTACGCGGACTTTCCGAGACGTTTCGGATCTCGACGGCACATGGGGCGACGAAGGGGCGTTTCCACCGTTTGCGCTGGTCCTCAAAGTGCTGCGCAAAATCATTGCGGAGGAATCAACGGGGATAGTTGTCGTACCGGAGTGGCCGGCACAGCCCTGGTACCCCACCTTTTTTGAATTACTGATCTCCGCGCCCCTGTATTTTGGTCCTAACGATCGATTGTTACATTTGCCGTTCAGGGACCAGACCCACCCGCGGGCGGACACGCTACGATTGATAGCAGGGAGGTTGTCCGGCAAGCGTTTGAGAGGCGAGGGATTATCGCCCCGGCGGTGGACACTATGTTAGCCGCGTTATCGCCTGCGACATACGCCCAATACCAAGGATGCTATCGGCGCTGGTGGGAATTTTGTAGGGAGCAAGGGCTGAGTCCCTGGGATCTCAAGCCTACTTTAGTGGTGCACTTCCTTCAGACCATACTTCAGGGCACCTCGGTATCGTATGCTACTTTTAACACATATAGATCGGCCTTGTCCCTTATTGCGGCGGAGCCTTCAGGTTCTGACCCCCTTATTTCCCGTTTCTTAAAGGGAGTGTCACATATTCGTCCGCCGGCTGCGCGGTATGACACAACCTGGGACCCACAGGGGGTGTAACGGTGGTTGGAAAGAACCGGTCAGGGTTTTCCTTGGCTGTCCCACAAGTTGGTAACCCTGTTGTTGTTGGCAACAGGACAGAGGCTCCAGACTATTGCGTCGATAAAGTTGTCGGAGGTGCAGATACGTCCAGGTCAGGGGTTGGACATCCGTATCTCTTGCCGGTTGAAAACTTCGGCGCCTTATAAGCCGCAACCATGCCTCACTGTGCCGTTTTTTCCGCAACGGCCACTCCTCTGCGTGGCATCCCTCATGGCAGAATACCTCCAGACGTCGGCACCTTTGAGGTCCCCAACCACGGACGCATTACTCATTATCACCAGACACCCATACACGACGGCGTCCCGCCAAACAATTTCGGGTTGGGTGACGGGGGTGTTGAGGGAAGCGGGGGTTGCAGATTGTTTCACGCCGCATTCAACAAGACACGCGTCAGTGTCAGCTGTGAACAGAGCGGGAGCCTCCTTAGATACCATTTTTAAGGTGGCAGGGTGGACGAGGAGCTTGGCGGTGTTCGCTAAGTTTTATAATAGACCCCTAGAGGCTGACGACTCACTCATCTCCCATGTGTTTGGTTCCACACCGGATTCATAATCTGCTCTACGATCGTTTCAGGTGAGGCGAAATGGACGGAGCGTCACCTCCTCAAAAGGCGGAATATGAACCACACATGGAGACTGCATCTGTTCTCCCCTTTTTGGGTTTTTTGGTTTACTCGTATTTTGTATTGTGGTCGGGCTGACACCCCTTGTTTATATATACAGTAACATTTACTTGTTTATATATACAGTTGATATATCCAGATTAGCCGTGGTTTGTGTCCTTTCCTCTCCCTTGAGTAGAGTTTAAGAACACTAGTTGGGTGATATGTGGATTGGGGCCTCCCAGCCCCGACACTGGCAGGGACAAAAAAGGGGAGGGGGAGACGTTATATCGGGAGAAGACTAACTGAACCCAGGGAGGGAGCCCAAGGAGGGGTGAGTTTAGGTGCTCCGGGTCTGGACTACACAGGTCTCAGAGACCGTTTTTTCGACTTTCAGATTTTAGTCTTCTCTCTGGGCGTTTTTTCCCTAGAGCAACTGCCTAACTTGGTTTGATTCTTTAAACAAACTACATGTAAACGTTCTCAAGTGTCCCACAGATATAATTGATGAATAAACGAACTTGTGAAGTTCATTCCTAATTATATCTAGTGGGACACTTGAGAACGTTTAGGACCCTCCACACCCTGCCTTATTGTCTTGGACATGGCTGGCAGTTGCTGATTTTCGTCTTTCAAAGAGTGATGAATCATCGGAGCGCCGCCAGTGTTGCCGGCGCCGCGGTGCGGGCGATGGCGGAGCGCTCCGCGGGGGTGCGACCCTGCTTTTTTCGCCTTTGGCGGGAGATTCGAATTCTGGATTCGAATTTCTCTGGGAACAGGCTGTCGAAGGGTAGTTCGAGGAACTACTACATGTAAACGTTCTCAAGTGTCCCACTAGATATAATTAGGAATGAACTTCACAAGTTCGTTTATTCATCAATTATTCTACTGGACATACCTAGAGAAATGTGTTGGCTTTTGTCAAAAATAAGAACCATATTCGAGTTTTTGGGGCCAAGCTTGGTGGAAACCATCAAAAATAGCTATTTCATTTATTGTTTCATGTGCAATAACTGAAATAGCTATTTTTGATGGTTTCCACCAACTTTGGCCCCCAAAAACTCGAATATGGTTCTTATTTTTGACAAATTATCTTTGATCATTGATAGCGCAACTTTGTTGCCTTGATTCACCTGTTAATACTACTTATAGTGTTACTATACAATTTTATGGGGATTTCAGACAGTTCCCCAGGTTTCTGAATCATAAAAATGAATTTTGGGAGCTGAAAATTCGTTACTTAAGACATCATATTCGGTCTCCTCGGCCTAAAAACATGGAAAACGATACCTCAAAAGCTCATGTTACTAAAATACCCCCAAAAAATCCTATTGGTTTATTATTTTCAACAATAAACCTTTGGAATCGAGCATGAACCTTCCCCTCCCCCCCCCCCCCCCCACCAACAAAATTTGATGGTTTCCATTTCAAGGTATGTAGAATCCGAAAATGCTATTAAAAAATTTCTGTTCGTCCGCCTACGCCGTACTTAGCACTTTCTTCAGTTACCATGAACCAAAATTAATGAAATTTGGTGTGTAGGTCCCGTTTGGGCTCTATTTCGTCCGCGAAGCTCGGTGTTACTGTCAGTCATCTCTAAGGGGTGAAAAATAGGGGTTGACATTTTCAGAACGACGTAGCTCGAAAACTTTCAATAGAAGGGTACCGTAAAACCATTTCATTTGACCCCCCCCCCCCCCCCGCCTTTGCGACTGTTTTGACAGGTACTTTTGCAACTTGAGCAAACGTTTTCATGAATAACAAATTATTAATTATTGAATCCCGCATATGGGATTCAATAATGGGATGGGCGTATGGGAAGCCATGTCTGGTTGAAAAAAATTGATACTGGTAAGACAGCTAAGATGTAATCATTCTACAAGCAGTACCTACTCTGGGCAATAGGAGATTGGGTCCCTCAGGTGAAAGTGGAGATGGGGTCCGTGGAGATCGGGTCCTCTACAGTTTGACCCCTGTGCACGAAGACTGGAGATCAGGTCCCGTACAAACATGCATTTCAAGTCCTCGACTTCAAGTAGGAATTCGGAAAGTGGTTAAAATGGGAGTTTGGCTTCCCGTTTCTAAATCCTCCCGAGGTCAGAGATGTTTTTTGCGAGTGGCTTGTAGACACGCCTCAAAACAAACAGGCAGTCGAGTTCCCACAATACACTTGCACGGCACCTACATCATTGACCCTCCCTCCGCTTATGGGCTGTGGAAACTGGTAATGCTTTTTTCTCTATTACCTATATAGTGATTATCATGCGATAGGTCATCATCATCACTATTATCACTATATCATTTTAGCTGATACTACTCGTACCACCAACGCTTGTTAATCATTTCACGCCCATTTTACGAAGAATTTTAATGCTCCACATCCAAATATATACGTATTCCTTGACTGCCTGATATTATACCAGTGTGAGATCTATGCAAAGATACGTGATGATGGCAAGGTAAAATTCCAAAATCAAAAATAATGAACCGAACAAGGTGGGTGGAAACATTGATAAAGGAACATCGGCCAACTCCCCCCTCGATAAGGTCGTCTTATGCGTGCGTTCGTTCGCAGGATTTGTGGAAAACTAAGATCGGAAGTGTGATGTTTATGTAGTTTAAGTTGTAGCTGTGGAACACTAGTAACTGACGCTCATTCTGATTAGTAGTAACCACGTTAATACACTTTTAATAAATAATTTATTGCATTTTAATGGTAGTTTCTGTACATTTTGATGTTAATAAGTACCTATGCTTTTAATAAATGTATTGCATTTTAATGTTAGCTGCAGAACTGTACGTGCAATAAATAACGGTGAGGGACCCGATCTCCATTCCCAGAGGCCCGCCAAATTTTTCAAAGGGGCCCGACCTCCATGTCTGACACTGGGCCTGCGTTTCTAGAGGACCCATTCTCCAGTTTTTTCAAAAGTCGGGACCCGATCTCCCTTACTCTCAAAGCCAAAGAAGTGACAAAGTTTCATCAGGAGCATGATTTATCAAACCAAAGGCGAGTGCAGAGACTGTCGAATCCTACATGGATACTATAGGTAAGTTTGATTAGAATACTGGAGCAGCTGTATCCTAGCCATGCAAAGCCACCAGCGTTGAAACTTCAAGCTCCCTGTCAAACAGCGTTGAAAGAAACAGGGGGAAGGGGGTTTAGGAACAGGTTTCTCTACGTACTACATACATCCAAAAGCAAGGTGCAAAGCACCGAGCATGCTACTTTGATGGGAAAAATGGATATCAATCCTTTTTGCTGCTGAGAAGGTTTTCTTGGCAGTAAATTTTTACAACAGGAATGTTTTTATGGATTTCCTTTACTTTAATAGCCCTGCGAGGCAACTGAATAGTTTTCCATTTCTTGTATTTTTGCCGAACGTCAGTGAGGCTCTTACCTAATTAAGACGACATTTGGGGGTAACTATGTATGTATGTCTGACACGCTAAAAGCCACAATTTTGGGAATTTTAACTTGAAATTTTGAAAGTACACTCCTTAGGCCTCCATAATTTTTTGTAACGTTTTTGGTCTATCATAGTGCCAGAGAATGGCACCACGCTGGCACCAATGATACCATCTGTCAGAAAAATGTGTTTAGGCCTCCAGAATTTGCTGTCGTTTTTGGAGCCACGGAACGGCGCCACGCTGGTGCAATCTGTCAGAAAAATGTCCTTAGGCCTCATGAATTTGCTGTATGGTTTTTTTGCCAGGGACTGGCACTACTCTGGCACCAGTGGTGTAATCTGCCAGAAAAATGTGTGTTTGGTATAGTCAAGATTTTATAAATTCATTGTACATTTTCCTCACCATACCGGTCAATGTAGCTTCTGTCAAAAGGTCATCAAAAGTTCAAAAAAAGTTTGATAAACTGCGACTGCAGAAGGCGAAGTACCCATGACTTCTGTTTATACTACCTTCCCAAATTAAATTAAAGTAGATTCCATGCTAAGAATTTTGAGACCAACCGCACTCTCCTGCGATGAATATCTGTAGTGGTAGTGTGTGGTTTTCTGTGAGCTTTCAAAGTTTTGGCAACAAGTGACGTCATTGCCCCCCTCCAGCCTGGGCGAGACCCTCTTGCCAAGTGTGACGTCACTCATTGCCGAAACTGAAAGCTCATAGAAAAATAATAACTAATCACAGGGCAGTGCGGTTGGTCTCAAAATTCTTGGAAATGGAACCTACTTTCATTTCAAAATATAAACTGAAGTCATCGCCTCATGTCGATTTAATCGAATTTCCAAATTAACTTTTGTCAGAGCATGCCACAACGTGAAATTGCTGAAATACCCAAGTGTCATTTTAGCGAATTTTCAAAGAAAAAGAACCTATTGCAATGGGTGCAAAATTTTCAGAAAACGAATTTCTGAAATTTTTTTAATAGGTAAATCCGTTTCAGAGCATCCTGAATTCAACTATGCATATATATCGGTGTCCTAGTTCCTTCTGAGGAAACTCAGGGAATCGATTCTACTCTTCATTTGGAACAAAAATTGCTCAGTAGAAATTTTTCGAAAAGTTCTTCGTTTTAAAGATATCTGATAATTTATTAGTGTTTTTCCAACTTTTCAATACCTTACCACATAAAAACGCCAATAAATTCGAAAATATTCAGACTACATCAAATCCAATTACACCGTTTGAAAGAACGTTAAATTTCGTGTAAGATTCTTTTGTTTTCAATGGTCAGAGCTACTTAAAATGTTGGCCAATATCGTTGGAACTTTTGAAAATGTCAAAATTGTGAAAAAGATTGTATGTTCTATTGAGGTTACAAAGAAACACCTACAACTTGTCAAATTTTCGCAAAAACTTCTTCATCTAACAGGCTTTACATGGATTTACTTAGATTAAAAAATAACGTTGTAGTAGAGTTAAAAAATGATAATTGATCGTTTGAAATCATGAGCAGAGGTGATGGGGGGGGGGGGGGGGGGGGGGGGTGTAATACTAACGCTTCCTCGACAGGATGAATAAAAACAATGCTGGAATATGAAGGGGACATACCGAAGTTCAAACAGCAACGAATGATTGGTTCCAACATTCAACGAGAATGGACAGGGAGGTTTTTTTTCCTAATTCATATTAGCGAATTTTCGAAGAAAAGGAAGCTATTGTTCACGGTCCAAAATTTTTAAAACTCGAATTTCCGAAAGATTTTTATACCAAAATCCGTTTCAGACCATCCTGAATTCACTGCCGAAAGACACCAAAAATTATATGTGTATATATATATATATATATATATATATATATATATATATATATATATATATTTATATATTTATATATGTATGTGTCATTCCAGACGATAACTCTCGAAAGAATTGAGATAAAAAGCTCAAATTTGCACGAAAAATCTGTCTTGGCAATCGGCAGGCTAAGTTCGAAGATGGACAGAATCGGGTCACTCTAAGGGGGAGTTTTGGGGAATTTTAGGGGGGGAAAATTACCCATAAATTCCCAAAATGAAAAAGTCTGACAAGTGACACCTCATTTTAAAGGTTTTTGTACGCTGAACACGATGGTGAAATCAGAATTGCGATATCTCATTCCATTCTCAAACTGGAGCACTTTGAAGATGAAGGAACGTGGTTATTTCTTGAGATGTTCTTCCTGGTTCGTCTGCTCTAATCTGATAACGGAATGGGATATCGCAATTCTGACTTCACCATCGTGTTCAGCGTTGGAAAATCTACAAACCGAGGTGTTACTCGGCAAAAAATGGAACAAAAAATTTGTTACGTATCCAATACCTACTCTTCTGGTATTCAAAACATTTTTGATTTCCCCCTCCCCCTCCTTCCACCCCAAATTTTACTTTGCGTAAAACTACTCCTGTTTTAATTTTGTATGGTATCAAGTTGGGAAAACATTGGCCGAAAATTAATTTTCAGCAAATTTTAGATGGAGGAGGAAGATGCCGAAAACTTCGAAAATTCGCTCTTATAGTCATGCTGCATGTTTTATTATTGCTCCAAGATATATATATCTTATTAACAATGTTCTTCTGACCTAATTATATTACAGTACCTACATGGCATTTAGGGCTAACGATACATAACTTAGTCCTTTGTCTTTCCGATTTATTGCACACACTCACTTCCTACACAAGCTCATGTGGTTTAGTGCGCTTAAGGCGCCGCGTCAACTCAATGTACTATGTATGTACTAATGTACAATGTACTTCGAGAAGCTGGACCACTTCTTCATTAACATGGTTTTTAAGTCTCTCAAGATGAGCGTTAGCGCGCAGCTTTATCACTTGGTCGACGCTTTCCATCTCATGGTCGCGATGTAGAGCGTTGTTGCGGATATACCACGGCGTATTGGTTATGCATCGTAGTACCATATTCTGAAAGCGTTGCATAATCTGCCTGTTTGATGGGGCCGTGCAGCCCCACAGTTGTGCTCCGTAGACCCACGAGGGCCTCAGTACTTGAGTGTACAGAAGCAGTTTATTTTGAAGTGACATCGTTGATCTCCGGCCAATGAGCCAGTACATTTTCCTGAATTTCAAGACAAGTTCTGTCTTTCTTTCTCACGTGTTCATTCCACCGGAGCTTGGTGTCTAGCGTCATGCCCAGGTATTTGGCGTGATTCGAGTAGGGAATCACCACATTGTTGAGAAAAGCCGGGATGTAGTTGATCTTACAGTTGGTGAAATCAACGTGCACCGACTTTGCCTCGTTCAGTTTGATTCTCCATTTAGCGGTCCAGCGAGTGATTTTGGAGATTGATCTGTTGAGTTTGCTGATGGATTCATTGTTGTTCTCCCCAACCGAGAGAACCACAGTGTCGTCTGCAAAAGTTGCTGTTGTGTTGCAGTCTAGGTCCGGTAAGTCGCTTGTGTACAGTATGTATAGGAGGGGGCCTAATACACTGCCTTGAGGGACACCAGCGTTAACTATTTTTGGTTCTGAGTATGCGTCATCTTGTCTGATGCGGTAATACCGATTTGGCGAGTAGGAATCCAGTAGCTCCACCTAATGGATGGGAAGCATCTTTTTTAGTTTATGTTTTAGGCCTTCGTGCCACACTTTGTCAACTCACTTTCCTGTGATAAGATCAAAACCAGGAGCTTTCTTAGGATTTATCTCCTTTTTAATCGTTTTTTGTTCTTCTTTTAACGTTACATACCGTATTCTTATTTCTGGCTCGAGCGGCGATGTCTCCTCCAAGGTAGGCTCATCCAGGGACCTGGAGTTCGGTGCGAATACACTAGTAAGGTGTTCCGCAAACAAATCAGCCTTGCTTTGACTATCACTAACCCATTTACCCCTCTCATCCCTAACAGGCGGTGCTTGAACTATAGGTCTCATGAGATATTTTGCGGCTTTCCACAGGGAGTAGTCAGTGTGGCCGTCACTGGTTAACTCTCTGAGGTACTTTTCAGTTGATTCATCCTTAATCATCTGAATCATGTCCTTCAATTCCTTAGCAGCCTTGTGCCATTCAGTTTTATGTTTTGGCCTTCGGGTACGTTGCCATTTTTTTCTTGCTTTCCGTTTTAATTTTATAGCTTCAACTATTTCTCTCGGGTAGTTAATTCCCTTTAGCCTTCTTCTAACGGATGGTGTATTCTTCCATGCCGCTTCTTGGATAGTACATACAATTTGTTCGAGCTCTCGATCTATGTCATCTAGTGTTTGTGGAGGCTCCTTCAGTTGTAATTTTTTGCATGCATCAATTTTGAATCCTTCCCAGTCGGTTTTGTCATTAGCCAGGGCAGGGTTGAAAGGTCTGTAAATAACCTGCTCACTAAGCGTCATTATTATTGGAGAGTGATCCGAGCTCAGGTCGCAGTTACCTTCCACAAGTACATAGTTTGACGATACGTTTTTGGCGATAAATAAGTCTATTAGATCCGGCGTTTTATTTGGATCTGATGGCCAGTAGGTAGGCTTTCCCGATGAAAAGGTTTGACAGCTGCTAGTAAGTATAGCTTGATGCAGTTCCCTTCCTCTTTGTAGAGTTAGTCGTGATCCCCAATTTATGTTCTTTGCATTGAAATCTCCACCTAGAATAAAACGATTGCCTAGTTGGTTAAAAATCGACTCAAAATCTGTAGTTTTGAGTTTTGGTTTAGGTGGACAGTAAATACTCCCCACGGCCATCTGATATATTTTAGTTTTGATCATGACTGCACTTACTTGGAATTTTTCATTTTCTACTTTTATTAACTCATGATGGGATATATTATGGTCTCTGATTATCACCGCGCTCCCACCTCTTGCTTGGTTGCTGGGATGAATTGCATGGTAGCACCTGAACCCCTTCATGTTGCAGAATGATTGCTTAGTAAAGTGTGTTTCAGATACAACGCAGGTGTCAAAGGAATTTGTGTTTAGGACAACCTGCAGCTGCTCATCCTTCCGGGGGAGGAGGCCATTGGCATTCCACCATATTATTTTGAGACTGTTCATGATTTGTTGGTACGGTCTCGTCCAGACCTGCTTTCCAGAGCCCCGATTCTCTCATTCATGTTGACCATTTGCACTTCCACCCGGTTCAGCTGTTCAAGAATTTTTTGAAGCGGGTCTTCTTGGACTGGTGCTTGCGGAATCTTTTGTAGATTTTTCATGACGTTAGCATAGGATTTAAGGTTGATGTCTGATTGTGGGTTCCAGTCCACTTTCTTCTGATTATTCATCATGGGTTTCTTCACTTGAAACCTGGATTGGGGACGGCTGTTAGGATTCTTTTTGGTTTAAATGTCCCGAGCTTTTTATGCTTCAATAGCCACAGGACATCCTCTATAATTAGCTGTGTGTTCATGTGATTTACAGTTTACACACCTTCGGCTGACATCAGCAGGCTTTATACAGGCTATAGTTTCATGGTCCCGACCACATTTAACACACTTAGGTTCCCGACCACAATAGTTTTTTGTATGTCCAAAGAATTGACATTTTTTGCACTGGGGGATTATCTTTGATGCCCTGATCGGTTCAACATTAACGCGACCACTCATCAGTACTTTTATTTCATAAATCCTATCAATTTTTTCGGTGTGGTGGAAATCCACCATGACCATGTCAAGTGGTTCCTTAGTTTTCCATGCTAGTTTTCTTGTGACTTTGACCACATTGAAACTATGTTTTTTTAATTCTTCCAACACAGCATCTTCCTTCCAAGATTTGTGGATGCCCTTGATCATGACATTGATTGGCTTATCTTGTTTATTTTGGAAGGTGTAGTGAGCATATTTTTTTTCTTCGAGCAGTTCGAGCTTATTTGACGGTATTCGTCAGAGGTCTCGGTATTGACCTTTGCGGTATTTTTTCCCACAGAAGTAATGATAGCGTTTTGTACCACGCCCTTTACGATAGACGCTAGATCTGGGAATGATTCTAATTTTTCTATGTAAATAAGGGGAGGTTTTGGCGCTACCTTTGTCCCTGGTTTTTTACCTTTACTCTGCTGATCATGATCATTTTTTGAGGAACTATTTCCCTTTTTCCTTTTTTTGTTTTCTTGCTTCTTCCAGTCTCCTGTTTCATATTCTAGCATTTCGTCATCAGTGTAATACTCTTCATCTTTTTGTTTGCTTCCAGATGTACAATAACTAGGTCCAGAGGGATTCTCTTTTTCTTTTATATTTAAGGCACTAACACCTTGACTATTTGTTTTGTTTAGTTTGGAGATTTCTTCGACAGCTTGCTCCAGTAAATCGCTCAGATAGGACACGCATGTCCTATATGCTTTAAATTCTTCTTTTAGCTGCTCATCCGCAGGCACTAAATAAATTTTTGATAGGCGCTCACGGGCGTTAAAAATTGCCTCCTTATAGATTGAGAACTCACCTTCATCATCAGTTTCCATATTGCCGCCTCAGCGCTCTGAGAAAACCCCGCGGTTTATTTACACAAACACGCCCGAGGTCAGGTCTGTATTTACACTTCCTAGCCGGACACTCACTGAGATGTTGACTGCTCGGAGGTCGAACCGGGACTTGGACAGGAAGGTGTCACTAGAACGTGATTTTGCTTGCACAAGTAGTTCTTAATAATAAATTATGAACCTTGCTTAACCATCTTATCAAACTGCAACAGAACGCTTCTCTTCCACCAGTTCAATTTAATGTGTCTCGTGGAAAGGTAGTTGTTATGCCTCTTTATTTTTCAAATCAGGAGTACGGAGATATGCTGCTCGTGTATGGATACTGTAATTGCAGTAGTACAATACTTGTACAGCCTATTAGATGAAGAAGTTATTGTGAAATCTGACAAGTTCTAGGTATTTTTTTGTAACCTCAGTAGAACGTACAATCTTTTTCACAATTTAGAATTTTTAAATTTTCAAATGTTCCAACTGATATTGGCCAACATTTTAAGTTACTCTGACCATTGAAAACAGAAGAATCTTACTGGAAATTTAACGTTCTTTCAAACGGTGTAATTGGATTTGATATAGCCTCAATATTTTCGAATTTATTGGCGTTTTTATGAGGTAAGGTAATGAAAAGTTGTAAAAACACAAATTGTCGGATATCTTTAAAACGAAGAACTTTTCGAAACATTTCTACTGAGCAATTTTTGTTCCAAATGAAGAGTAGAAACGATTCCGAGTTTCCTCAGAAGGAACTGGGACACTATATATATATATATATATATATATATATATATGCCATGCGTGACACAAAATGCATTATTATTACTATGAACTGCTAATGAGAATAGTCGCCAGGACGCTGGATTGGCTTTGCTGAAATTTTAAAAAACTGATTGTGTTGATTGCTTTGATTAAACAAAGCAAAGGTTGTTCTTGATTATGCCAAGCATTCACTGGTGTCCGAAGTGGGATGGATGTCAGCGAGAACGATGGGAGTGGCATGTCATTGCCAGGTGGCAGAGTTGTAGCTAATGAAGAACAAAGGCCCCAGACGGAGCTGGGGTTATCGACCCAGGTCCGGACGAATGGTATGCCATACCAGAGGACCAAATCAGACAGACTCTTATGGGGGAAGTAAGAGGCACGTTGTGAGAATTTTATGACATCCGCTCAGAGAATCGATCTGAAATCGGAACATCGGTGGCAGAAATATATGATGTAACGAAGTCCCTTTCCAGCAGCCAGCGATTGTTCCTGGATTTTATAGTCAGCAGCCACCAATCCTGCAAGATGAAGATCGGGAAATTCGCAGGAATCCGGATCGGAAACAGGGATTCGGTTGGAAGAGGGTTCTTCAAACCTGAGAAGTACGTTGGTTCCCTTCCTTGGGACGACTATTACACCTGTTCTGAAACTGTTGCCCGTTCTAACGCGTGGGATAGATGGATGATGGGGTCGCCTCTTGCTTCCTCTTTGATTGGAGCAGCCCTTCCCATACTAACAGAGCTAGGAGAATCCTATAGCTACGATAAGCTTGTTGCAGGACTAGAATCCCAGTTTGGTGACTTTAATCGGGCCCAACTGTACATGGATCGCTTGAGAGTTCGCTAACAGCTACCTGGGGAGGATATATAAGTCTCTGCAAGGGATGTTCGAGTTCTGGGCCCGAAGGCCTTGCCTGGGGCCAGTAGGGAATGTTTTGACATTTTAGCGGTTTCCCAGTTTGTTGAAGTTTTGAATGATGAACGAGTTCGTGAACTCGTTATGTTAGGTGCCCCTCAAGATTTGGAAACTGCTCTACATTTGGTATTACACAGTGAAGCAGCGGTTCAGCGGTTCATCAGTTCTTCGAGCCTGACACGCTGCTCCAACACATTTGGTCTGTACAGTTCAATCCTTGGTGAAAGAAGAGACCTGTGCGAGCTGTTAAGCCAGGAGTTCGCAAACAAGGCGAAGGATTTCAAGTCGAGCGGGCCAAATGATTGCTCTGCTGGAAGTGCGATGCTGTTGGCCATGCTTTTCAGGACTGCCCAACCAGAGGGATCATCTGCTGGAGGTGTGATGCACCTGTACACAGCATTCGTGAGTGCCCGACCCAGCAGGGAAATGGGCAGCGCTCATAGGCAGGAAGCAACCTGTGAACCGACACCAGCCTCAAGAGGAAGCAGTGTACCGATTCAACCACTGCTTGTTAATCGTCTTTCAAGGATCGGTGAATGGGGTGCCCTGTGCAATGATTGCAGACAGTGGAGCAACCGCTACAGTGGTACGGAAGGATTTCCTCGATCTAGATGGGGTGGCACTGAAGGAAAGGGACTGCTGTGTAGGATCCAGAGTACCAATCCTTCAAGCGCCTAGACGTCTCCCGGCGCATCGCCTTGCTGAGGTTGACAAGTTGATTGATCAGATGCAATCCATGGGGGGTCAGTGAATCATCCTCCAGTGTGTGGGCCAGTACCATTGTGTTGGTAAGGAAAAAAGATGGCTCAACTCGCTTCCGCCGACTGACTGATATTATCCGGATGGACTACTACCCTCTTCCCAAAACCGATGAAATCATTGGCTCACTGGCTGGTAGTTCATGATATTCAACAATGGACCTTCAGACTGGTATGTATTATTATTATTATTATTATTATTATGAACTGCCCATAAGATAATAGTTGCCAGGACGTGGATTGGCTTTTTTGAAATGTAAAAAACTTATTGTGTTGATTGCTTTGATTAAAAAAAGGGATGCTCTTGATTCTGCCAAGCATTTCAATGTACATATAAATCTATATAAATATATTGTGTACGTTTGTTTACATGTATATATATGTTACATAGATCTCCATCATTTGCATTCCTTGTCTAGGATTCTAACAGCCAACCGCATTCTTGCATTCCTTCTCTATGCAATGCCACCCACATTCCTTCTAATTGCAATTGTGTGCATTCCTTCTCATTGTCTTTGGTGAGAGAAGAGCCACCCCTACAACCGTGTTTCAACAGCTGTTTCTCGCACCTTACATTTTTTGATGAAATCCAAGTTTTCAAGCTTCTGTGTACCTTCAAGATGAGCGCTAGAGTCTGATAGTGCAAGTTCCGCTCCGTGATGGCGTTGCACTAAACTTGTTCCGCTTTTTCTTTAGTTACCATGTGAATGTATTATGCCAAGGATAAAAATAAAACGTTTCATTTGACTGGTTGAAAAAAGGTTTCATTTGGTTGGGGAAATGTTTCATTTGACTGTCAATGTCACTCTAGACGATATCTGTCCTTGAGGTCATGATTAAAATTCCGAATTTCGCCAAAATATTCGTTTTGCCGAACAGAAGGAAGAGTTCAAAGAAGAGCCATTTTAAAAATTCCAAGGGGATCAAATTTGAGCTTTTAAGGGTAAAAGTAGGTAAAAAACGGCTAAAATCGCGAACATTTGATACAAAATACATAACTGAAGTGGTATGGAAAGGTGAGCAGACAGAAAAATACAGTCTCAGTTGTTTTTCATACAGAACAGGGGTCAAATTTGGATTTTTAGGGGTCAAAACTTGGTATTGAGGGCTAAAATAAAAATTAATTCACCTGACCTTGCGTGGGGTGGTGACTGACTGTAGAAGGAGCGACTATTTTGATTGTAAAAATATTTTTCTCAAATAAGGGTGGGTCAAATTTTACTTTATAAGGGTCAAACACCGGTAAAAATTCCTAAAATCACGAAAAATAATGTAATTTGACAAAAAGTGGTATGATTTCTTGCTATATAATCTTTTTACACAATAGAACGAATATTTCTTTGAAAATTCGCTCTTATAGCCATGCTGCATGACTGGAACTTTTAGAGTGCGTTTGTGTTGGTTTTAGATCATGACTACGAGTTTAATCAATATAGGTAGGTACAGTAAGTTTCATCCGGGCATGGGCAAATGTGAACTCCTCAAAACCCCATAACTAGGTACCACAAAATAAAGGTCGAAACAAGCTGAAATTAGGAGGGCGGGGTCAAGGTGGTGTTCAGATGGTCTCATATTAAATTCAGACTGTAACCAATTGATTCTCCTTATGTGGAGAACTGGTTACAGACAAGGTGCATTGGTTAAATTACTTCATAATATTGAAACCCTAATTATCATGGATTACACTGAACTAAATAATAATGTTTCTGTGATGCTTTAGCTATTTCCATTCACAACTTTTTACTTGGGTGGGGGATCAAATCTGACCCACGTTTTTCGCTCAAAAAATTCCATCTTCAAACACATCCATTTTGTTTGTAGGTATTTAGCGATGACAGACCCACCACACCACGCAGCCATCATTCGCAACTTGCTTTGCAATACTTACACACGGATGACTCTTCAAAATTATTCCTCCATTGGAATACGTATTGGACTTAAATCTGGGAAAACTTGCTTGTTGATAACTCATCAGCCAGACATCATATAAAATGAATTGAGTTCCTTCGGAAATCTCTTGTGCAGACCTCGTCCTTAGTTCAAAAGGCTCTGCATTTCTATATTGGAATATGTGTTTGTTGTTGTTGGCTTTGTTCTGAGCCATTTGCAGTGCTTGAGAAGAACTCGCGAAGAAATGTCTTGACAATCTTGACTGCTAATTCACCTGTCCCATTAGTCTGGGGTCGGAGTACTCTAAAACGGACAGGAGGGATGACATTCCATCCATACTGTCGTATTTTCCCCTTAGTGAACCCACATGGTCCATCCTTGATATTAAATCAGCGCTGTTCTCCTGTGAATGGACACACTCAATTTTCAAACCAAAATGTCCATAAGTCATCAAAATTTCATCAAAACTTCCATATTTAATTAGGTAAGTACCTATTTATGTCACTTCCAAATGAGAAATATGTACCTACCTACCTTCTTATATCAGCGTCTAATTGCAGTGATGAGAATGAGTTACTGTAAAACTTCACGAACAATAGAATTTGTGCCCACCACGCTCAACGCCGTAAAAAATGTGTACAACTTTCTTGACCGATGCGAAAAATTTGCCCATAGGTCTGATCTGGGTCATTTTTGCCGAGTTTGGTGTGATCCAAAGGTTCAGGGTAGACGTTGTTGTAGATTATATCGTAGTAATGCAGTAAGTATATCAATTCAGGAAGTAATCTTGTCACACATTTAATGTGACAATGTGTAGGAAAAAGGGATGTTGAGGTCATAAAGTTGAAAGCTATTTCACTAAGAACTATGACCTCATCACACTACCGGTATAACTATGGTTTTGCATATATTTGCGCTTAATTTTTCTTAGTATTTTTTGTTTCTTTTTTTTGCAGACAGTGGCTAGGCTACCTTGCCTGACTATATGTTGCACCCATATCACTTGACTTGAATTTGCTTACTTTTTAGGGACAGGGCTTGTGACTGGCTCGTGATTGCAAAATATTGGTATTAAGTGCGGGCTTTTCACTTTTATGTTGGAAGGCGCTTTACTCAATCTTGATGCTGACTCATTTGCGTTATTCTACTGGAGTATCTTTTCCTAGTGAAAATTCCCCCACGTTTTAGTACCCATGTGGCATGGGAAGACGCATCTTCCTCCAACAGTCAGTGCTGGATAGCACCTTCCTCATAGCCCGTAACAAAATTATTCCTTAGTACTATGAAAAATTCGTCACTGGAATTGCATTGAGAAGCCAGGGTTCTCACCCTCGCAGCCCACTCTATTCTGCCTGGTCCATACATTTTATGGCATTGTAGTCCGTGACCAAAATCTATTTGATCAGCATATTATATTTTACGTTGTCCAACTGGTCCAGGACACAGACTCTCAAGAAGTTTTAATGCCGAATCAGAGACGACTGTGTCGCCTTTCACTTTGCTTTGTCATCGATATCTTCTTGTACAAAGTAACTCTCCAAGCCTGTTTGGAATTCCCTGTTTCTTCAAAGATGCCATGCAAACAGGACGTACTGGCAACAGGTGTTCACAGTGGGGAAGGAAGTACCAAGGGGAAATGAAAACAAACTCCAAAAAACTTGTGAACATGCAAGGCATAATCGTCGCCAATTTTTTGTTCAGCTGGATTAAAATGGACCAAGAAGGACACTAACTAATTCACACACTGATGACTCTTTATAATTAATCATCCGTATGAATGCCCATTGGGCATGAATATAAGAAACCTTGTAAGGTGATAACATACCAGCCAGACAAGACATACTGAAGGTATTCAATTATTTGAATTCCTTTTGTAGTGACAACATCATACAACAGATGTGTTTGAAGATGGGAATTGTTGGAGCACAAAAAGTGGGTCGAATTTGTGTTTTTGTGGACAACAAAATCCTTATAAAACAATGAAAATGTCTAAAATATCACCAACGCATTTAGTCCAGTGTAATAAATGGAGTACTTGGCTCAGCCAATATTGAGAAACTCTCGCCCCTGAAATCTAGTTTTAGGCATCCTTTGGATATGTAAAAAAATTACAATTGGTGTTCATTGCTCTATTATCCACACGTAACAGCATGAGGGACAATCATCTGGTATTTCTTATGTGACCCCTCATTGTAGTACCCAACACACCATTACAGTTTTGCAGCTTATCAAGAATATGATCTTTAGTCAGTATTTTGTGCCTGACTGCTTGCCTTGGAATTGCCAGTTTTCGTTTTTTCCAAACTAACCTAAGTACTCCTTCTTCAAGTGCCATAATGAGCATGTTGAGATTGTGTTGTAACTTCTGGACAGAATCAATGACCTGAGCTAAATCGCCTGCACATGCCAAAGTGTTGATGACAAGGGATTCCAGTTTCTACAGACAAAATCAGTATGTTTAATTCCCTTGCAAACTAGAATGATAAACCAACCAAACCTAGTATGGACATTATGGTGCTTTCATTTTTGAAATATAATTTTCTGTTGTGATCCAGCCATAAACATATCACAGCACAGAACAGAACAAATCACTGTATTGACTGATCTGACAACCTAATCCAGATTAACACTTGAAAAATTTTTTGGTCGAACAACAAATCAGCCAGATGAACAGGATATTTAGTTTGAAAATATTTTCCAAACAATAATATGCACATCCTCCTCCAGTCACAAATGGCTTCCATAACTGGAGTGGGTAATTTTTTAACACGGATATATTTTTGGGCTGGGGTAAATCTAAAATTTCCGACCAATACTGTCGTGGTATCCTCCCAGAACCACAACCTTACTCTGTGAAAATAAGATCTCGCAAATAAACTCGCAGAAGTGGGGACGGAAGTCGTGGGGAAGGCGAAGCCCAACCTGGGTCCCCACCATCCCCTACTAACTAGGGGATGGAGGGAGACGGCTCCCAGGCCTATAAGTATTCGCCGCCTCCACCTTTCTAACCATTCTACGCTCTCCTCTAGTCGCTGACTACTCTCTCTCCTCCTTACCTCGTCTCTCTCCTCTACCTAAAAGATCTTGGGCATGGTGGTGATTCGCTCATAACCAAACCAAGCAAACTACCCTAAAAGATCTCTGGCATGGTGGTGGTCCGCCCATAACCAAACCGAGCACACTCCAAAAAGATCCTGGGCATGGTGGTGGTCCGCCCATAACCAAACCAGGCAACGCTCCTAAAAGATTCCGTGCATGGTGGTGGTACGCCCATAACCAAAGCGGACACACTCCGAAAAGATCCCGGGCATGGTGGTGGTCCGCCCATAACCAAACCGGGCACATCCTCCCTCACGCCGCTCGTGATGAATACGCCAATTTCAAATTCATCACAAATACCAAAAAGCTAACACACTAGCGATAAACAATACTGGTTTTCATAAACCTGATGTCCTTCAATGCATGGTATTTGTTTACTGATACTAACTTATTCGATTGAACGTGAGGCTAATTTCATTCCTATTTGACTTAAGAGGATGAAATTAGAAATGGAGCCTCAATATAACAGCTGAGCAAGAATGACGAGGTGAAGGCCCTCCCTAATGAGCTAACTGAGCCCAGACACTAATTTCACTCCTGTTTTGACCTATGATGATGATATTCGTAGTGGAGCCACTGTACGACTGGTGAGTAAGAATGACGAGGTGAGGACTCACCCCAATCATCTGAATGAACCCGGAGCCTAATTCCATTCCTGTTTCGACCTACGATGATGAAATTCGAAATTGAGCCTCTGTAGGACTGTGAGCAGGAATGACGAGGTGAGGACACTCCCTAAACAGCTGCGTGAGCCCTGAGGCTAATTTCATTCATGTTTGACTTAAAAGGATGAAATTCGAAATGGAGCCTCTCTCTTCCACTGGTGAGTAAGAATGACGAAGTGAGGACCCTCCCTAATCAGCTGTGTGAGCCCTGAGGCTAATTTCATCCCTATTTAACCTAAGACGATGAAATTCGAAATGGAGCCTCAATATAACAGCTGAGCAAGAATGACGAGGTGAGGATCCTCCCTAATCAGCTGCGTGAGCCCTGAGGATAATTTCATTCCTGTTTCACCTGAGAGGATGAAATTCGAAATGGAGCCTACGTATGACAGCTGAGTAAGAATAACGAGGTGAGGACCCTCCCTAATCAGCTGCGTGAGCCCTGAGGATAATTTCATTACTGTTAGACATAAGAGGATGCAATTCGAAAAAGCAGCCTCTGCATGACTGGTAACAACGACGAGGTGAGGACCCTACCTAATCAGATGAGTGAGCCCTAAGGCTAACTTCATTCCTGTTTTGACCAACGATGATGAAATTCGAACTAGAGCATCTGTAGGACTGGTGAGTAAGAATGAAGAGGTGAGGACCCGCCCTAATCAGCCCTGAGGCTAAATTCATTCCTGTGTGACCTAAAGGTGGCTCCACACATGCGGTACTTGCGTAGTACCGAGTAACTCGGTGACTCGCCAAGTTACTTGGCGAGTGACGAGCTCCTTGCTCCACACATTCGTGGATCGTCCCGCGCAAGACTCGCCTCGGGAAAGAGGCGAGTCACTCGCAGTTGCTGGCGAGCCAAGGTAAATGATGGACGACGAATTAATTGCAGCGGCAATTTATTTTATTTTTTTAATTATAATTGTAATTTACTATGGAATTAACAGTCGCCTGGGTCGCAGTTGGTTTCATTTGAGAATATATTGTGTTGAAAAATTAAAATAATACAAATTTAAAAAAAAATTGATGTTTCGATGTATCGAAACATCGATATTTTTTCTCCGATGTTTTTTAGACATCGATGTTTCTTGAAAAAAACATCGATGTGCAAACATCGATGTTTTCTTCATCGATACCCATCCCTAAAGAGAACTAACTATGTGGATCACTACTAGACAGTGAAGACAGAGGGTGATGTGATTCACAGAAAAATACTTCGACCATCGGCCCCTTGCGACCCGCATGTTTGGAGCAGGGCAGTTACTCGCTACTTGGCGCGTACTTGTCTCCTTTGAAGCGGGGATACCCATCCACACTACTAGGAAATCGGCAAGTATCGACTCGGTACTTGGCGAGTACCGCATGTGTGGAGCGGCCTTAAGAGGACGAAATTCGAAATGGAGCGTCTGTATGACAGATGAGCAAGAATGGTGAGAGCAGGGCCCTCTCTAATCAGCTGCGTGAGCCCTGAGGCTACTAATTTCATTCCTGTTTGACCTAAGAGGATGAAATTCGAAATGGAGCGTAAATATGACAGCTAAATAAGAATGACGAGCTGAGGACCCTCCCTGATCAGCTGGGTGAGCCCTGAGGCTAATTTCATTCCTGTATGACCTAAGAGGTAGTCATCCGAAATGGAGCCTCTGTAGGACTGGTGAGTAACAACTGACGAGGAAGGACCCTCCATAATCAGCTGCATGACCAATGAGGATAATTTAATTTCTGTTTGACCTAAGAAGATGAAATTCGAAATGGAGCCTCTATATGACTGGTAAGAATGACGAGGTGAGGACCCTCGCTAATCACCTGAGTGAGCCCAGAAACTAATTTCACTCCCGTTTTGACAAACGATGATGAAATTTGTGCAGTGGAGCCTCTGTAGGACTGGCGAGTGAGAATGACGAGGTGAGGGCTGTCCTTAATCAGCTGCGTGAGCCCTGAGGCTAATTTCATCCCTGTTTGACCTAAGAGGATGAAATTCGAAATGGAGCATCTATATGACTGGTGAGTAAGAGTGAAGAGGTGAGGACCCGCCCTAATCAGCTGCATGATCCCTAAGGCTATTTTCATTCCTGTTTGACCTAAGAGGATGAAATTCAAAATGGAGCGTCTGTATGACTGGGTAAGAATGACAAGGTGAGTACCTACCCTCATTAGTCAGCTGCATGGGCCCCGAGGCTAATTTTATTCCTGTTTGACCTAATAAGACGAAATTCGAAATGGAGCCTATGTATAACTGGTGAGTAAGAATGACGAGGTGTGGACCCTCCCCAATCAGCTGCGAGAGCCCTGAGGCTAACTTCATTCCTGTGTGACCTAAGAGGATGAAATTCAAAATGGAGCCTCTGCATGACTGGTGAGTAAGAATAGCAAGGTCAGTACCCTCCCTAATCAACTGAGTGATTCCGGAGGCTAATTTCATTCCTGTTTGACCTACGAGAATGAAATTCGAAATGGAGCGTCTGTATAACTGGTGAGTAAGAATGACGAGGTGAGGACCCTCCCTAATCAGCTTAGTGAGCCCTGAGGCTAATTTCATTCCTATGAAACCTACAAAGATGAAATTCGAAATGGAGCCTCTGGAAGACTGGTGAGTAAGGCTTGTTTCACACGTATACGGTTTCATTCGGTTCGGTCCGTATTCGATTCGTTTTCGATTCGATTCCTGCCGCCGTTCGTTCGTTCACATGCATGAGGTTCCTATCAGGTTTGTATTCGTTCAGGGATTTGATTTCCGAAAGTTCAGTCCACAATGGAGAGAAGTAGGATTATTGCCATGTTGTTTCTCCACAGAAGAATGAAGAAAAAAAGAAGGAATACCAGAATTCATTGGGAGCATCCTATAATCACCAGACGAATGGAGTTTGGAGTGTTTTACACAATTTTCCCTAAGTTGAGGGAAAATGAAGATAAATTTTTCTGCTACTTCAGGATGTCAACAAGATCATTCGATGAGCTGCACGTGAAGCTGAAGTATCATCTACAACGTCAAAATACAGTTATGAGGGATTGTATTCAACCAATTCAGATGTTGGCTGGAAACCGAAACTAAACCTTACCTGAACCTTGCAAGTGTGAACGCGCGGTGGACTTTGTGTACCTTGGACTCGAATACGCTCCGAATTGAAACCGAGCGGAACCGATTCGTGTCGAGGGGGCGTTCGGTGCTATGAGGTTTCTATTAGGTTGCTGTTCGGTCAGAATACGCACCGAATGAATCGGTTCACACGCAGTCGGCACTGCCGAAAACGAATCGAATACGGACCGAACCGAATGAAACCGTATACGTGTGAAACAAGCCTAAGAATGACGACATGAGGACCCACCCAATCAGCCTCTTTGGGGCCAATAGCCAATCAGATGTCAATAGACCTGATACGTTATTTCTTGCCGCATTTTTTTGCTTCAATCACCCAAATTTAAAACGTATCGTTTAGTTTTGAAAACGTGCTTCAAACTACCATTCTGAATATATTTTTTTCAAGAAACATTTCTGACGAAAATGCCCCTTTCAATTATTCATTCATACTCATGTTGACTATCCATACTTCAGGTCCTACTGTGAATGAATGGCTGGACGTAAAATGCTCGGCGTGGTCTGAAAAAAATCCTCAAATTCGGAATCAATTATTTAACAGCACCAAAAAAAAAAAAAAAAAATTGAGGCCCCTATTTTTCACCCATTAAGCCCCCCATACACGGTCGAACAATTCGCGCGAACTCGATGTTTGCACGAACCTCTTTTGACGCCTGTTGCCGCGAACTCGCGCCCATACACGTAGCAACCTGCTGTGCTAACGTCAGTTCATTTTGAGGCGTGTCTGATGACAGATGACACATAGTATTGGGACACTATCAGCATTGGGATCAATTTCCTTCATTTTCTCAACGAGTAGTTTATACGCCGGGTCCTTCTTATTCCTATCTTTATAAATAACCGTCACTCTTCACCTTCTATAGATCAGGTAAACCACGATAAACGTCAATGAATTCTCTCCAAAATTCCCGCTGTTCCTCGTCCTTCGGCATATTCCTGCGTTATCAGCGTTATCAGAAAGTCCAAAGTAAACAAACAAGACGATAAAGAGAGGGTACCCTCCGAGCGCTGGAGTGGAACTGGCCAGAAGTTCGCACCAACACCACCATACACGGTCGAACATGTTCGCGGAACGGGATGTTCGCGCAACAAATTTTGGCCCAGACCGATCGTACATGAACTGTTTGCGCAATCATTCGAACAGCCCCATACACGGGCGAACTGTTTGCGCAAACACCGAGTTCGCGCGAATTGTTCGACCGTGTATGGGGGCCTTTAGCGATGACTGACAATGACACCTAGCTTCGAGGACCAACTGGACCCCAAATGGGACCTACAAACCAAATTTTTTTCATTTTGGTTCCTGATAACGGGATAGGATTCGTAAGTATTCTCATATTTTTTTTTCTAGGCTATGTTTTCAACTTGATGTGTTTGACACTTTGTGAACCTGACACTCTTTTAAACACGTTAATTTCACATATTCCACTATTAACACATATTTTCCTATATTTCATTGACTGACATATATTTTCAAGCATTTCATTAAAGAAGACGCCCATTTTTCAAAGTTTTGTAGCGCATCCCCATTTGCAGAGGGTTGAAGGGAGCTGTGTAACTAAAGGTGCGTTTTCCTATCGACGGGTTTTTTCCGCCGCGTGGGACGGAGGACACCGACGGGATCACGTCGCCCACTTCTCAAAGGGGAAAGTACGGTTCTGTTTTCCTGTCAAGCGGACTACGTCTCACGCCGGCGCATTCCGCCAGCGTAAGACGCCTGCGTGCTCCACGAGGAGTCAGTCCGCTTCACGCCGCAGCGTCTTTTCGTTAATACGTGAGTGAATTTATCATTTTTGCAATGCCGGGTGATCGATTTTCTGCGGAAGACGATGAGAGGTTGATAGAGTTGGTGTCGGGCCGCCCAATGTTATGGAACATGGCCAACGAGGAGGTGTCGCGTGATAAGGGTAGTGTACACTCCTTCATCTTCTCTTCGTAGAAAAACATTACTCGTTGGCTTCCGTCGGTGGAGTTCGGAATCAATTAAAAAATTTTCTTCACTATCCAAAACATTATAATAATGTTCTATTATTGCGAGAAAACACAGTTTTTCAACACGAGAAGACATCCTACCACCTGGAGTCCTCAAAACGAAATGGTTGACGCCGTCAGACGTGAACTTTTGTCACGCTGATTGGAAAACATAACACGCTGCGTGGTACTTCACTCCCCACCCGACGGGATTCGCCAGCGTCTTCCGTCCCACACAGCGGAAAAAACTCGTCGATAGGAAAACGCACCTTAACAGTATTTTGCATTACAGTGTTCATTGTTGAAAACTGGTTTTGGCTTGGACATTCTGTTTTGTGGTGAGAAATGCCGTGAAATTCCGCTTGAGTAGTCGAAGTGATTGCTTGACTTATCTACATGGGTTTCCAGATGGTTTTTCAAATTTCATTTTCTATAGGTAATTAAAAAATATTAGTAGCTACCTATTACGTATTTTCACAATTTATTTTAATTCAAAATTTTTACCCATTTTTACATATTTCAGAAAATATTTTATACATTTCACATATTTTATGCATATTTCAAAAAAGATAAATACATATTTTAGTTACATATTTCGCATTTTTAAATGCATAAAAATTCTATTCCTAATGATAACCAATGAAAGCGCCTGGAAAAATGTAAACACAGAATTTTTTTATTCCACTTTAGGATTCTACGTACCTTGAAACGAAAAACCATCAAAGCTTGAGAGGGGGACGGGGGGGGGGGGGGGGATTATTTCTCTTTATGCAAGATTCCAAAGGTTCATTATTGAAAATAATAAACCAATAAACTGGGTCAATTCATGTAGGGTCCTGTAGACTGTAAAGGACCAAATGCTCTGGAACGATTTCAGTAATTATAATTTCGTCATCCATGGCGATAAAAGATTTAAACTTATTAAAATGATACAAAACGAAGCCGAACAAAAACCAGCGGGCCAGCTAAAGTTATTCACATCAGTGAAAACCAAAATATATTGGTGGCGACAGAATTCGTTGCCACAGTGGCACTGCAAGGCACTGAGAGCGCCAGAGCCAAACATATGTGAACAGGTAGCCGTGTTTCCCTATTTGCAAGATGTGATATCCCCCCCGCCCACCCCCAATAGTAGTTGTAAACACTTACGGGCCAAAATAGCAAGCTTGGTGCTTCGCACCTTGCTCTTGATGTGCAAGTAGAAACGTGTTCCTTCCATCCAAACTTAAAATTTCTTTCAACGCTGTTTGGCTTTGCTCTCCATGCGAAAAGCCCCCACCAAACAGTGTTGAGAGAAATTTACCCCACAAAACAGCGTGAGAACATAGGGGGATGGAAGATATTTCTACATGCACATCCAAGAGTGAGGTTCAAAGCACCGAGCATGCAATTTTGACGGTCAAAATGGATATCAATCCTTTTTGTTGTTTTGTCGTTTTTGGGGGGTTCCACCTAGTCAGGGGCCCACCTACAAAAAATAAGGGAAAACCTTAGGTGTCGCTTATATGTAGAAAGAATAGGCGCTTTTCATAATAGGAAAAATGGAAGAAAACAGGATGTTTATATCGGAAAATCAGGCATAAGGCTAATCAGATTAGGCAATGTAAAACGCGTGAACTGGCCACTGCTTCTAGAAAATGGAAAAAGTTCTAGAGAGGCTGCTTGGACCTGATCAACACACAAGGGTGGCCAGATTGAAGCTATTTGAAACTTACGAGTATTACATTCAGCTACTCGAAAACTTATTCGTCCTCTTCAACGGCTGTACCCCCTGGAGCTCAAGGAGAAAGAAGATCTGCAGTCGGGAACTCCAGAGGACACTGTTGAAAATAATAGCACCCTAGGCCTCTTGATGATCTGGCCCCAAAATAGAACTCTCGAGTGATACCTACTACCAATTCCATTGGAAAGAGGATGTCACAAACGGCTTCAATAATGATAATTTCTAATTTAGGGCTACAGATGCGAATTTGTTTTGCAGTTGGACTGACGTGGTTCAAATTCAATAATTCGAGTGGATGTGATATGCACCTCTACTTTGATATCGATCATTTTGTCAATGTCATGTTTTTCAAAAATCTATCTTACCTGCTGATCTTGTATTAACTGTTACTGTTCAATATTTCATGATTATACGGTTCCCTTCTCTCATTAAGCCCTATAGTTCGATATCTCTTTTCATAAATTAATATGACGAATTAGACCATTCCTCAATACAAACACCTCCTGAATAATTGAATCGTTAGAGATGAAGTGATCCAGCCAGGAATTCATGCTGTGAGTATAAAAGAATGGGAAGGATATTCAATTGATATATAGGTACAATTTTTTTTATTAAACATTGAATGTATGTAAGAATCACTTGGCGCATTACACCAAGCAGCGATGAACGAAATTAAGAAGACAGAACGGTTAAGTAATAAAGTGTGAATTACACTTTTCCACCTCAAGTATGGAACTCTTTCTAACATTCTTTCAAGTTAAGGTGACCATACGTTGAAGAAATACAGGAAACTCTGAATTGCATTGTTGAATTTAAGTTGCCCAACATACTGAATGTAAAGTGAGAGACAAGACAATACAACGATTGAACCAAACAGCATAAACATGATGAAAGATGAAAATAATGTCAGATCAAACACAGTTGGATTTGTTATCACAACAGATCAAAAATGTCACATCGGGTGTTTCATAGCTATGTGTTTGTATAAATTGTCCCTTCGTTTGGTCTGATGGTTGCAGAAAGGGCAAGACATCTTCTTCAACTTACTGCACTCGTATTTCACATGACGCCCAAGGGAGCTTTGGTTACGGTAGCTTTTGTGGCAATTATCACAAGCGAAACAAGTATTGCCTGTAACAGTTTTATCCACAGATTTTGATTCTGCAAACCGATATGAACTCAGTGAGAAAGTAGAATTGATGCTATTATGTAAAGAATGTATTTCGAATAATTATTCCAAATAACGTGAAAGAAGACTGGGGTCATAGAACTTAACCATGGACTACCATGAGTAGAGTCGGCTTTCTCATAATTGGAATCAGAAGAAAAAAATACGATGTCAATGTGTCGAATAAATCAGCCAATTAGAATTGCATTGTGATCGGCTGTCCTCTCAGGAGAATCAGAGATTGTTCCTATCATTTCACTCATGGCTCACCACTTGCCTCACCGCTCTAGATTGTGACGAGGGGTGTTGGGATTCGAACCAATGGACCGCAGTCACAGTCTCAATCCCAACCACAAACTGCCCCACCAGCAGAACTCCATTCAACCATATAAACACTACTACACAGTGATGCGGCGCCAGAAAAACCTCAATTAGGTAAGTCATTTATGAGCTCAGAAACACAGGTAAGTTCTTGAACCTAAACACCTCGTCAAAAAACATTGTGTAGTACTTATTATACCAGTAAACGCTAAAAAACCATACCAGTGAACTCTACTAAAATGATAAGGAGAACCTGTGACACTTGTATGAAGATGGCTTCACTTTATGTATATTTGGAGAAAATGAAAAGAAAAATGTAGAGTTCGGTTCTAAATTGACGTTTGTCTCTCTATATCATTAAAATATTCCACGAATAAACTCACAGTAGTCTGGAATGCCATGATCATCATCTTTCGTTGAGTTTCGGATGGTGATACTTCACAAAAGGTTTTCCGGCAGTTAGCTAACGAGCTCCAGACAAACAGTGAATTGGTATTACCCCTATTACTTCCACTACGAAAGCCAAATTTCTAACCATTTGGCGCCAAGGGGCCAGCACAAATGGTTCTGGCCGAAAACTTGCCGTTCCATGCTTCAGTCGACCCCAAAAAGCTCACTGGTTACTCCCGATCTGGACAGGACCTCCTCATTAGTGTCCTTATCCACCCAGGAGATACGCAACATTCTACGTAGAACCCACCATGTCAAATACTTCCAACTTATTCAAAGAATCTGCTTTGAGTGTCCAGGCCTCTACACAATACAGAATCTCAACACTTTACCAATCTCAAAGACATCATAAGAAGCAGCACATTAAGAAGTTATATGAGACCACAAAATTTGAAATGAATTGCTTCGCTGGCACGAGCAGTTTGGGAGAACGCGGATGGAGGGAACCCATCAGAACTCGTAAGCTCAGAAAAGATCTGACCGATCTGACAGTTCCATAACTGGCTCCAGGTGGTCAGAAGGTTTGAACTAACCTATATACGTTCAAGAAGCTGCCCTCAGATTTTCAGCAGCTAGAATTTGCTACTCTGATCACAGTTAGTGATGTCAAACCGTTTATAGGAGCATCAATAGTAGGCACTATCGGAAACCAAAAAACTTACTTTTAAGGCTACTGTAACTACCTAATAACCTCTTCACTAAAATGATTAGACATCATGAATAAAAATGAACAAAATGCCATACAGAGCGCATGATATTTGTGTATATATTTAAGATATTGTGTACCATATTTATTCTGGTTTAACTCTTACCTCCGTAGTCTATCTGACACCATCATCCATATTACCTACCATCCATGATGGTTAATGGTATACAAGATTTTTTCTTTATTTCTTGCTTCCCAACTTCATGAGATGTTTCAGTTGGTTGTTTCTACATAATTACACCAACATCTAGCCTCACACAATATATTTTGTTGAATTAGGTAGGTAATAACAGTTGTCGATTACTGTGGTGCAGTGCCACGGAAAGATGACAATCCGAAAACTATCGATTTTTTTCTCAATAGCATTAAAACGGTCGAAAGTATGGAGTATCAATAGTTTGACATCACTAATGACAAACCAAAAAAAACCACAGTCATGCAGCATGGCTATAAGAGCGAATTTTCGAAGTTTTCGGCATCTTCCTCCTCCGCCTAAAATTTTCTGAAAATTAATTTTCGGCCAATGTTTTCCCAACTTGATACCATACAAAATTAAAACAGGAGTAGTTTTTCGCAAAGTAAAATTTGGGGTGGAAGGATGGGGAGGGGGAAATCAAAAATGTTTTGAATACCAGAAGAGTAGGTATTGGGTACGTAACAAATTTTTTGTTCCATTTTTTGCCGAGTAACACCTCGGTTTGTAGATTTTCCAACGCTGAACACGATGGTGAAGTCAGAATTGCGATATCCCATTCCGTTATCAGATTAGAGCAGACGAACCAGGAAGAACATCTCAAGAAATAACCACGTTCCTTCATCTTCAAAGTGCTCCAGTTTGAGAATGGAATGAGATATCGCAATTCTGATTTCACCATCGTGTTCAGCGTACAAAAACCTTTAAAATGAGGTGTCACTTGTCAGACTTTTTCATTTTGGGAATTTATGGGTAATTTTCCCCCCCTAAAACTCCCCAAAACTCCCCCTTAGAGTGACCCGATTCTGCCCATCTTCGAACTTAGCCTGTCGATTGCCAAGACAGATTTTTCGTGCAAATTTGAACTTTTTATCTCAATTCTTTCGAGAGTTATCGTCTGGAATGACACATACATATATAAATATATAAATATATATATAAATATATAAATATATAAATATATATATATATATATATATACATATAATTTTCGGTGTCTTTCGGCAGGGAATTCAGGATGGTCTGAAACGGATTTTGGTATAAAAATCTTTCGGAAATTCGAGTTTTAAAAATTTTGGACCGAGAACAATAGCTTCCTTTTCTTCGAAAATTCGCTAAAAGAGGTTTTTGGGCGTTGATTTTGGGGAAAACCTACTTTTGGAACTTAAGGTTTGGTATTGTTCTATAGGTATTCATTTTTCCATGCTGCATTGAATGGGCAACCCACATTACAATTAGAGTGGCCTTAAATGAGTATAGCCAAATTGTTTCTAATTAGTGCATTTGGTGTGCCTAAAGTTGAATTTTTATTCAAAACCTGCCCAATTTAATGGATTTGAATAGGTTCTCAATTGTTTCAGGGTATAAAAATCATCACCATTACCATTCGTTGCGTTCTGGATGATCACAAGCAATAATCAGTACATTTGGGAAGCCACCAATAAAATTTCAACCCTCACAATGTACTAACCACAGGTCATCTATGAAGTCTCCAAAGCCTTTACGGACCTTTCCCCTGGGAATAGTTTTACGTCAGGTATTCTACACATATGGAAGAAACTACAACATGAAAATAAAAAAATGGAGTTATTGAAACACTGTTCATTTCTACTGAGAACAAAATACAGGTATAAATATCAGTGATGTGAACACTGTCAGCCAATCAAAATTAACAGACATTCTGACAATGGTTTGACCACTGGTACCCGTATTCTTAGTGAAACGACGGTTCTTAGTGGAAATATACAACCTTTAAATAGCTAGGTACCTATGTAACGGTATTACAGTGTACTTTGCTCTTAGTGGAAATGGGCAACGTTTAAGTAACTAGGTACATTTTTTTTTGAACAAAATACACTGTTAAACCGGTTTCTATGATCAAACCATCATCATAAATAATCAATAAATGAAGGCACACTGGTGAGTGGTGAGGTTAAGAGATTAGAAGTGAAAGGAGGTCGGTTATGATTGGCTGTCAATGTTTTCATCACAGAAACGGTATAACAACGTCTTTTGTTCTTAGCAGAAATAGACAACACTTCAATAACTCCGTTTTTTAGTTTAAACGGGGTTCAATTACTTCATCCTGAGTGATGATGTTCCTGCCCAATTTAATGGATTCAATTCTCTATCATAGCCTAGCCTTCAAAGAGCCCTAAAGTCCCAACCACATCCAACCTGATGTTAATTCAATCAAGCTGCTTTCACAGTCATTTCATAGGCTGATGCCATGATGGAATTTTACTAAAACTATGAATGGACATAAGGAATGAGCGACCTGACGCCATTACCTATGGACTGTGTTACGATGTCAGGGAGCCCTGAATCTTGTTTATGTCTATTGGCCAGAGAATGATTACTCTGAAATGAATGATGGATTCAACATTTCACTTTACCTTTGGACACAGTAGGCGTGGAACTTGACGGTTTCGGTCGGTTTTGATTTGGTTTCTTGATGGGGATGAACTTGCGGGGAGGGAACACCGCCTAAGAACAATAAGACGATAAACTTGTTAAAATGTAGTGATATATATTTAAAAAAAGAAAAGAAAAAAGTCCAGTCATGCAGCATGGCTAAAGCTGGGTTCACATCCATCCAACATCCATCCGTTCGTACGTTCAAGGTCATGCGTTTGGAGCAGTGGAGGGGGGTCTGTCAAAGCGTCAACGCGTCAGGGCGTTCACAACCATCCGTTGGGTTGCGTTCTGTTCTTTTAGTTTGTAGTTTTGGCAATTCTGCTTTTACTTCTTTGCTTTGTGGTCTCGGCAATTCTGCCATGCCGGACACTTGGTTTCTCTATGGAAATATTATTTTCAATAATAATATTTCCATATGGAAAGGATGGGATGTCTGAAGAAGATGGCTCAGAGCAACAGTAAATTAATACAACTGGTACATAGGTACCTAAAAGATTTTATTATTATTTCAACTGGACTTTATTTTGATGGAGTATAATTTTAACTGGACTCTATTTCCATGACATAGATAGAGAGGGTTCAGCATAAGGACCAAAGAGTGGAAAATTGAGTTCTACCATATGTTCAGCTCCCAAAATTGATTTTTTATGAGTGAACAACCTGGGAAATCGTCTGAAATCACCATCATTTCGTATAATAACACTGGAAGAAGTATCATCACGTGGATCAAGACGATTAAATGGCACTACCACTGATCAAATATAGTTGTTATTAAAAAAAAAAGATAAAAAAGCGTAGGTACCTACCTAATTTGTGTTTTAGGGGCCAAAATTAACGGAAACCATCAGAAATAGCTATTTCGATTATTACACATAAAAGAAACAATAAATGAACAGCCAACGTTTCTGTAGGTGTGTCCAGGAGAATAATAAACCCATGTGACAAGGACTTTGCAGCGTTTTTCCTATGGAATCGAGCACGAACGTTATAATGGATCTGCTTTCTGAAATACCAAAGACAACCAAACGACAGACCATAAACAACACACTTGCGCAGAGGTCTTCTGCGCCGTCCGTTCATCCGTTGAAATATTTAATTTTTCTAATGCGGACAGTCTTCGCCAAAAGTGTGTATCCGTCAAAAATCGCTCCCCACCACTTCATGGTATGAGCCAATCAGATGCTCCAACGCATGACCATGAACGTACAACGGATGGATGTGAACCCAGCTTTAAGGAGCGAATTTTCAAAGAAACAGATACGGAGATCAAGATTTAAACTAATGGCCATTCGTTACTAAAGCATGCTATGTAATCGGAATCAACACCACTGTCAGAGCACTCGTTACCGCCTGACTCGGGGGAACACCCGTTACGGGATTGAGACCAGAGTGGCACGTCCTGCAGAAAAATTGTCAAAAAAAGATTTTTGGTGGTTTTAAACCAAAAAAATGTGATTCTTGACCACTCAATGAAGTCTGAACGTGCTGAAACTACTCGGAATCGATTCAGCGACCAAAAAAACATGGTACGCCACACGTTACAGGCCTACATAAAAAATATGCAATTTTTTTGTTTTTTGGACTACAATTTGGTAAATATGGTATGCTGGCTGTGCCTAATCGGACTGGGACTAGCTGCAATCGATTCAGCGCCTCAAAAAACGTGTTTGAAAACGTCCCACATGCCCATGTAGCTGTAAGTCTTTTATTGTTTGGACCAAAAATTTATAAACTTTATATATATATATATATATATATATATATATATATATATATATATATATATATACACACGTTGAATAAAAGGCAAAGGAGAAAGATAAAGCAACAAAATTAAAGAAATTGACAAAATTTAAAATACCTCTATATTTCGGCGATTTGACGTGATCACGAGTAGGAGAGACCCTGTTTACGTATATATATCAGGCGCGTAGCGTCAGGGGTACCGGGGGTACCCTACACGAAAAATGAAAAAAATTACATTCCGTAGGTAGGTAGCAATTTGAATTGTCCACTCATAACTCCATCCTCCATGACTCTCCCTCCATGAACTATCCTCCAACCTCCATGTCTGCCAGTCATGGACGAAAAACAGCCAAGTATCGATTAGTCGATTAGAATCATATGGTTTTCGGCAGGTTTCGAATATTTGAAATCTCAAGGTCGCTGGGGTACCGCTACCAATCCTGCGGAGGCCCAGAATCCGATGTGTGTGTGTCTCTACATCGTCTGTGTGAGTGTGTTTGCGTGTGTGAGTGTCTTACACATCTTCAGGAGACTGTGTTAGTAAGTTGGGCTAGCGCAAATATCCAGCGTATCCAATCTTGGTGAGGAGGGATACTGGCGTATGGATCGATTGTAGCTATCAATTAAAAACTCGAGAAAAAACTTTGACAACTTCTAGTGTCACTGTCATCCATTTTGCTTTTCGGAAGCTATTCTTACGACGGCCTGTTTTCTCATAATTTTATTGCTTGTAGTTTTCACAATAATTGTTCCTAATTTCAGGTTTAGTTGTTTGAATTCGAATCTTTCGTAGTGTCCTTGTCTCCTCCTAAAATGGATAGTTGTTGTTCCGTGGTTCGGCGTTCGTTTAGTTCTCGTAGTTTTAGCGAAAAGAACGACATCATCAGAGCCGGCATCATTTCAAGAGAGAGACATCATTTCAAGAAGAAATGAACGACATCATTTCAAGAGAGTTGTGAAGGAACGTAACCGTGAGTACACTCGGCATTTCACTGTTGAAACATACCTACAATAGGTACCAATGGTTATCAGGCTGTAGTTCGAAAAACCTTTTATTTTGTTTGCAAGGGAATGTTATGAATTATTTCTAATGAATTTGGAAGATCAATAATATCATAAAATTCCTTTGACAAACAGCTTGCTAAGAACTGCTTCACATTTACATTTTTAGAGTGTGTGAGGAAGTGTGAATGTGATGGAGAATGATATTCAGGTGACTTGTGCTCCCGAGGACGGCAGCAATGTCAGGATCGCCGTGTGATGGAGAAATGAGCCTGCCTACTGTCTGAGCTTCTGGAACGTAGTACTCGAAAACACCAATTGTGTCGCCACTAGCCGCTCGTAAATCCCCTCGAGGTACTTTAACAAACTACTGAAAACTGGAGGGGAGCGCTCACTCTGAGGCCCCACTCCGCAGTCTGTTGAGAGTAGTTGCTCTGTTAGACGCATTTTTATAACCGCAAAGTATTACGATCAGTTTACGTTACAAGTACCACTGTGAGTACCTTCGAGGGGGAGTGTGCTATCGAGTTTTCCCATTTTAACAGTCCGAATCAAAATAAATTAGTTTTTAATCATATCGCGAGTGTTTTGCTTGTGTCTCCCCATGGCATCTGATTATGAAGAAGGGGAGATATCAGACCCCGAACCCCAGGACATCATATCAGAAGTGGGATATCAAAATCTACGTGCCGGATTCAGTGACAGTCGTCGTGAAAATCCTGAGCTGAACGAAAATGTTTCGAATAACCATTATGTGGGAGAAAACTCTTCCATCAGTTGGAGGGCCGGTCGCGGGGCTCCGCCAAGGTTTCGTGCAGAGGGATGGCAAGGGGAAACCTTTTCTGGGGGAGGTACCCTTCGGGATCCCGAGCGCCCCTCCGAACGGGGTCCCTACAGCACCGAATTTCCGCGAGAACACCTGAATGACGCCAGGCGCCCGCCACCTGTTTCTTCCACCCCTCCTCCTTCCGCTACCAGACCCTCTCATGACTTTTCGTTCCCCCTACAAGACTTTTTATTTGAGCAAGCTCGCATAATGAGAGCTATGGCTGATAAACTTACAACAGGACAAAAAATAAACACGTCGAACCTAAATCATGGTGTAACACAGCTGAATGTTGCTTGACCTCTGATGATCAACAAGGCAGAATATTGATAGTAGCTTTGAGCCAAGCCCTAAAAGGAGATGCAGCTGATTGGTTTACTACCATAGTTCATCCTGAACTAAATTGGAACGAATTTCGATCACTTTTCCTTCACCAATATGACGTTTCACTCACTCCAGCAGGTTTCATGCTTCGGTGCTTCCAATCTAAACCCCGAGAATTCGAAAACTACGCCACATTTGCGTCACGAACCATCAACCAATTTATGTCTCGTTATCGCCAATCCTCCGTAGAAGAAGTTGCTGTATCTGTTGCTCTTGCCCAAATTGCTCAAGCAGATCCAAGAGCACGTCGCCTCTGCTACACCAAAAAAATCGACGATCGCAAAAAATTGCTTCAGGAGTTGAGGGCCTTGTCTTTCAAAAGGCCAAATGACAATGATGATGGTAGCTCTGGTCCGTCAAAGAAAACCCGATATAATTCCCCATCAACATCTTCAACTACCCAAAGCTTCATCCCTCGTTGTGGCCGATGCAAACGGACTGGACACAAAACTTCTGAATGCAGATCACCAACTTCAGGATCCAACTCATCCAATCAACTACTTACCCAAACAATCCAAAAACACTTCATGTTTTGCCTGCAATGAGAAAGGCCATATTGCACCAAATTGTCCCAAGAAGAAGCAGTCATCATCACGTCCAGGATCTGGAGACACCAGAAATCTGACGACCAAGCCAGCAGAGAGGCAGGTCAGCCTTTGCGTCGCCAATTCAGAAGGCACCTTTACCCACCGAGGTGATGTATTCAATTACTGTTTCGATTCAGGATCAGAATGCTCTCTCCTTCGCATGTCCATTGGTGATAAATTCCAAGGTACTACCTTTAATAACCTTGTCCATTTGCATGGATTAGGGTCAGCAGTAACCCTCTCTAAATGCCAAAAACCAGTTTTGATAACCATCAACGGTCATGATATCTTTGTGTTGTTCCACATTGTGGCAGATTGTAGTTTGCCAGTGCCCATAGTTTTGGTGCGAGAAATTCTGATGCCAAATTTTTATATGGTGATTTCTTCGTCATCGTACATGCTGAGGAAGGACGAGCCTCCTCTTTTGTCCACTACCGATGACAGTAAATTGCTGGACCCTGCCAGCCCCTGTGACACATCAAACCAAGTAGAACCCAAACAAGTTTGTTTAGAAGTTGAAGTTCAGCAAACTTGCTCAAGAGTTGACTCAGATCTATTGGACAAATGTACCAAGGAGGACAAACATTCTGATTCTGTTAATACATTTTTTTAGTAATGTCACCAATGATTATTCTGATACCTTGCCAGATCAGTGCTCTCTAGATCAGTGTACTGAGGATGAGGTTGTGTTGTTCGGTGAGATGTTAGGTGGTCGCACTGTTACTATTCCATTTGTGGATTTACCTCCACCTGCAGAGTCACCTCTTGGGGTGGCTGGTGATGTCTTTCTTTGATCTTTTCCCACCATGAGTCATTTTTATAGGTGACTGGTGATGTCTTTTATCATTCTTGTTTCCACCATGAGTCATCCATTTGGGTGGCTGGTGATGTCTTTCCTTGCTACTTGGTGCCCTTCCTGGCTTGGCAGTTCTCGCCTGATTCCCTGAGGGGGGAAAAGTGTTCTATCCCCTCTTTATGATGAAGGAGGCTGTCATTGCCACTTCGGTTTGGGGTACTTGTCCTTAGTTGCGGAAAAGTGTTCTATCCGTGATTATTGGATGGTGCCTTCGGGCTGTTGTTTCCACGGGACCTTTTAGCTATTCTTCACTTCTGCCTCAGGCGAATCAAAATCAAGACAGGGAATCGTGATATTTTGAGTATTTGGCACCTTACTGAACAACCTTCCACAGACCTCCAAAAGTTGCGTGACACTGCCGCACAATTGATTGCTAAACAGGCTGAGACTAGTAAAACTAGATTTGGCAGTGGAAAAGCTACTGTTAAACGATTCCAGGTAAACGATTTGGTTTTTGCGCAGACAGAGGTGAGGAACAGGGTTAAATTGGACAATGCCTACAGAGGCCCCTATAAGACTATGAAAGTGCTGCCAAATGACCACTATAAGTTGCAGTCTGTTTCTGGAGGGAAACACTTGAAATATCCTCATGAACGTTTGCGCAAAGCTCCTTCCCTTGAACCTATCCCTGATGTCGAAGGTACTCACAGTGGTACTTGTAACGTAAACTGATCGTAATACTTTGCGGTTATAAAAATGCGTCTAACAGAGCAACTACTCTCAACAGACTGCGGAGTGGGGCCTCAGAGTGAGCGCTCCCCTCCAGTTTTCAGTAGTTTGTTAAAGTACCTCAAAGGGATTTACGAGCGGCTAGTGGCGACACAATTGGTGTTTTCGAGTACTACGTTCCAGAAGCTCAGACAGTAGGCAGGCTCATTTCTCCATCACATATATATACAGGGTCTGCCGACGATGTTAAAAGCGAAATGTTCAGGCGAGTTGTAAGTTCTTGTCCTCTTTTTTTGTCCATTAAGTTATAAACAAATAAACTATATGAAGGGTGTCCTAGTTCCTTCTGGAGAAACTCAGAGAATCGATTCTACTCTACATTTGGAACAAAAAATGCTCAGTAGAAATTTTTCGAAAAGTTCTTCGTTTTAAATATATCCAACAATTTGTGTTTTTCCAATTTTTCATTACCTTACCACATAAAAACGCTAATAAATTCGAAAATATTGAGAGTACAACCAATCCTTCTTTTTTCATTGGTAAAAGTTACTTAAAATTGGCCAATATCAGTTGGAACATTTGAAAATTTAAAAATTTAAAGTTGTGAAAAAGATTGAACGTTCTACTGAGGTTACAAAAAATACCTACAACTTGTCAAATTTCACAAAAAACTTCTTCATCTAATAGGCTTTACAAGTACTGTACTGCTGCAATTACAGTATCCATACACGAGCAGCATATCTTGGTACTCCTGACTTTAAAAATAAAGCGGCATAACAACTACCTTTCCACGAGACACATTAAATTGAACCGGTGAAGAGAAGCGTTCTGTTGCAGTTTGGGAAGATGATTAACCGATATTCATAATTTATTATTAAGAAATACTTGTGAAAACAAAATCACGTTCTAGTGCCAACTCCCTGTCCATTCTCGTTGAATGCTGGAACTAATCATTCACTGGTGTTTGAACTTCGATACGTCCCCTTCATATTCCAGCATTATTTTTATTCAACCAGTCAAGGAAGCATTTGTTCTATTTTAGGTCTAATTAAATCCCCTCCCCTCCAAATTCACCTCTGCTTATGTCTTCAAACGTTCAATTATAATTTTTTAACTCTACTACAACGTTATTTTTGAATCTAAGTATATCAATGTAAAGCAAGATGAAGAAGTTTTTGTGAAATTTGACGAGTTGTAGGTATTTTATTGTAACCACAGTAGAACGCACAATCTTTTCACAATTTTAAATTATGAAATTTTCAAATGTTCCAACGATATTGGCCAACATTTTAAGTACTCTGACCATTGAAACAGAATAATTTTACAGGAAATTCGACGTTCTTTCAAACGGTGTAACTGGATTTGATGTAGTCTCAATATTTTCGAATTTATTAGCGTTTTTATGTGGTAAGGTATTGAAAAGTTGGAAAAAAAGCGATGCCGTAGGGGTGTCCAGCCACCAGTGGTTTGTGTTCATGATGGTACATTTATTGTCGAATGAAATCTGGGGGATAGACTCCCGGGTTATAACAGTTTATATCAAGGATCAGCAAGGAAACATGGAGCATGTTTTTCGAATAGGCACATAATAAGAGTGGATACATAGATATGTAGAAAAAACGTCTGCCAATTCGAGTAGGCAGTATAGCTTCCTCGCTTGAATCACATGAACGTATAGAGTAGTTGGGTAGGTTCATTTTGATAAGAGACCATCTGTGATCCAACCGGCATGTACCCTCAAAATTTCAGTTCTCTACGACTATTTTTCACGTAGTTAGAAGCGTTACAAGAAACTGTCATCATTTCATGTTCGCACATGCGCAGATGAATGAAAGTCATATGCCATTATCAAAGTGTTATTCCCAGGGCCGGATTTAGGTTTGTTGCGGCCCTGGGCCTATATCTGTAAGCCGCCCCCTGGGTATAGTAAATTCAGTTAGTTTATATTCTTATTATTTTAAGATGGACATGAAGGGGAGATTTAAAGATGGACATAATACCATGCATGACCATATTTCTTTCTTTCAAAACCCTATTATGTCAAAATAGCATGTACTAGCCGTTGTAGTATATATGTATGCGTTTCGTAAGCCCGATTTTTATTTATATCTTTAATTTAAAAAATAAAAAAAAAAACCTCAGCCTTGCGGCCCCCTGAGGCCTAGTGGTAAATCCACCGCTGGTTATTCCTGATCGATCCTCCAAATCTGAACTCATTGCAACTATATTTATGGTAGTTACGGGCGTTTCAAGTATTTCACGTTTGCGCATGCGCAGACCAAAGTTACATTACAATTCCACTGAAATTCATTTGGAACTATCAAACAATTATTCCTGATCGACATCACAAGTTTGAACTCATTTCAACGATATTTAGGGTTGTTATGGGCGTTTCAAGTATTTCACATTTGCGCATGCACCGACGAAAGTTACAATATTTTTTCAATGATTTTTGTACGGGACAGTCTGTGACCCAACCCGCACCTACCCTCCAAATTTCAGCCTTTTCGACCATTGTTTCGTGTAGTTATGGGCGTTACAAGGAATTACCACAGACAGACAGACACTGAACCAAAAACGTTCCTCGATGTCTGAAACGAAATGGACATTTTAATTTTGGAGGACACACATTTTTTTTACTCATTCACGAATCCAAGGCTTCCTTAACTTCCGTAGTGAGGAAGCAAAGTAACATCTTGTGATTTCCAAGCCTCGAACCAGCGATCTAATACAATGCAATACTACTACAGGCCATTACCACTGTGCCACCGAACTTCTGCGGACTTCTGTGAGATAGTACCTGGCAGCTGCTACAGCCGGAAACGGCCGAACCCCCTCGGAAGTTTTCGGAGGAGTACCTAGTGGGCTCTGGCCAGACTCCTAGGGGAAGGCATCACGTGTGGTAGGAGAGGAGGTGGGTTGGGTGACAGGAGTGGGGTAGAGAGAACTGTCTGGGTGACGGGTTTAGGTGGGGAGCCGAGTGTTACGCGAACGCGGACGCTCTCCAGCCTGGTTTACCCCCGTAAAAACATGTTCCATGTTATCACAAATTTTCGGATATCTTTAAAACGAAGAACTTTTCGAAAAATTTCTACTGAGCATTTTTTGTTCCAAACGAAGAGTAGAATCGATTCCCTGAGTTTCTCCAGAAGGAACTGGGACAACCTGTTCTTAAAACGGTTTTTGGAGGGTTTCCCGGTGCACAGGGAGCATTCCTGAAATTTTTGAAAGAGCCAAATAGCTACATTTTTTTTTTGAAAATTCGCTAAAAATCAAACTACTGTTTGATGGCATGGCGATTTTTGATTGGGAGGTTGCTGGGAGTCTTTTACATTAGCATGTAGTGTGTAGGACTTAAGAAATAGGTTTGGAAGGTTGTTTAGTCAATGAAACGTTTACCTTTTATTGGAAATCAACGATAACTACGGGTCCCTCATTACAACTTTTCGTAAACAATTTTTTTTCTCTCGTAATTTTAGCCATTTTGACCGATTTTTGACCCTTATAAAGCCAAATTTGACCCAATATTTGTTCAGTCAAATATTTTTGTCATCGACTTTGATTACTGTTGATTTGATTATTATTGATTTTAGCCCTTAATACCAATTTTTGACCACCAAAAATCCAAATCCGATTCCTATTCTGTATGAAAAAAACCGAAATGGTATTTTTCTGTCTGTACTCGTCCTTCGATACCACTTTCAGCTATTGTACATCAATTGTTCGCGATTTTAGCCGTCTTTAAAAATGTATGACCCCGTAAAAACTCCAATTTCTGAAAATTGCTCATCATCGAACTTGTCCTCTTGTTTGGCAATACGAATATATGGCAAAGTTTGGAATTTTTATCATGCACCTACCCAAGTTGACACATCGCCTGCAGTGACACCAATAAATAAATAAATAAATGACTACGTATATATATATATAAACATATTGCATACATAAATTTTTGTTAAAATATAGGGGTGAATTAATTCAGGATGCTCTGAAACGGATTTGCCTACAAAAAAATTTAAAAACTCATGTTCTGAAAATTTTGGACCCATCCCAATAGCTTCATTTTCTTTGAAAACCCTCTAAAATTTTCTATGAAAATTCGCTAAAAATGAATTGAGTAGGTAACTAAAATGGTTTGCCTACCTAGTGATTTCAATATTAATTAGAGGAGTATTACTATTTTACTTTAAACTATTATTATTTGACTATTTGGCTTATTTTTTTATATGGATTTTGCGTTCATTTATGCTAAGAAGAAGGCCTGACGCCAGTCGGGGCATCAGGGGAGAATGGATTAAACTTATTTTCGTCCAACGGCAACAGTTCGGAGAATAGAAGACTTTTTCAACTATCTTCGCATGGAAAAAAGTACTTTTCAATATATCAGTTCAAGAATACTGCCGTAAAAAGGAAGAACGCCTCATCTCTTAAAAATCAAACTTTTCAGGAGAGCACTTCAAAGTTTTACTCAGTTACCCTTGCCCTAACTTCTCCACAGTTTGTCATAAAAACAAAATTTCTTCACACCACGATAAATTGATGTTTAGTGATTATATCGATACCAAATTATAGCCAAAGTAATCGATATTTCTAATCGATTCTGCTTATAAGGCGTTTTATTCAGGTTTTGACGGCGTTTTCTACAATGGAGTCCAAGGATAAACGCCTTGGGGCGTTTTTCCTTTGAACGATTCATAAAACTAACATGATAAATCTAGTCAAGAACACCTTCTAAATACCAAAAACTACCTAATAAATCGGTATATTTTTTATTTGTGCGATTAGAGGATTTGTAATAAAGAAGAGGAAAGGAGAAATATTTGCTTTTATTGACTTTTTTTAAAAATATATCTATTTTCCCTACTTTCATTTTCTTCAATTTTATATTTTAAATTTTTTGCCGAAAATCCGAAATAAGGCGCTTACCTTTGAAATTTACAACTAACCCCAAAATATTCGTTTAGATTGATGCAAAATAAAACGTGCGGTTTTGGAACCGTAATATTATTTTTTTTCTCTATATTCCTTTCAAATATATACTTATATTTTCTTCAAATAGATGTACCTCCAGGAAAAAAAAACACTAAACAAAATAACTGTACAAACAAGATATGAAGAAGGAAAAAAAACTGTAACAAAATTTATTAAATACTGCTTGATTGATGATGTTTGTGTACATTACAATTTTATTAATAGAAATGTGTTATTTCATTTTTTCAACATTTTAAAATAATTTTCTTCAACTAGGTATTAAATCTTTTGCTTATTCGTCAGTCAACTGGAAGCGATTCCCTAAAACTTTTCCTGCTTTCTGGCATGAGACGACTAAGTTGTTTGATTATTTCTTTCTTCTTATTCTTAAGTGGAATAACACGCAAAGAACACCTCATGTGGGCTCAGCTGCTATAATAATCAAAGGAAGAACGCCTCGCTCATCTGACGATAAATGACTCGACCCAGTAATTAAGCCAATGATTCCAAGGTAAAACGCCTCATCTCGATTTTCACCGAATTGAGGCGCTTTTCCTCAGAATCTAGGATTAGAATAAATGATTTGAGGCGTTTATTGTGCCGTTCTTGAGTCGTTTTACCTTTGACTTGAACGAGATGAGGCGCTTTTCCTTTTAACACCACAATTTTCCAGTTTTTCGGGTGATAATTTCGACGCTTTCCAATTTGAAATTTTAGTTTTTGACTTCATCAATAGAAACAACATGTCAAAATTAGGGGGGATACGTGAAAACCCCATTTTCGGAAATTATTGAGATGAGGCGACGCTTCCTTTTGACGGCAGAATAAAGATCTGTCTGGATCAAATGTCCAATTTCATCGCTGGTTCGCGTGTGTTCGCGCGTCTGGAAACAAACTGGTTTGATTTTTCGATGGCGCTCATAGTGGACGGGGCCTCATAACAAACATCGTGTTCGATAAAAGGCGCGAACTGTTCGCGCGAATTCGCGTCTTTCGCCTCTTCACGCGAATTCGTGTCCAGTGGACAGCCTAACGTCTTTCATCACATCAAGACTAAATGAGCTCCTTGCTATGCCCGACCTCGCCAACTCCCCCTCATTAATTACTTTCAGAAGACCCTCCAAGTTTTCCAAGTCCCATACTCTTGCATAGTTGGAAATGCCTTCCTTCCAGGTGGCAACGGTACTGTCTTCCAGGTCTTATTGTCAGCCAAGGAGTCTAACTCACTTCTCATTGCTTTCTCCCACTGTTCCTTATCCGAACTTTGGACAGCTTCTTTGTATGATAACGGTTCCTGCATCCCTGAAACGTCAGAAACCGCTGCCATGATGTAGTCATCGAATCTTGCAGGCAATCTGAGGGCAGATCGATCTCGTAGAACTCTACTTTCTTGACCTCAACACTCTACCTCTTGATCACTTTCCTCCTCGTTGATTCCCTGTTCTTCTTGATTCGTTCTCTTTTGGTTGCTTCTTGACAAGGTTCCAGGTCGACTGACTAGGCTTCTCTTCAAAAACCACATCACGTGAACGAAAAATTTTGGGATACGGTTTCACCCAAACACGGTAACCATCAAAACCATCATAGCCAACTAGCACGCCTTTCACTGCTTTCCTGCAGAATTTCTTCCTACACTGCTTGGGAACATGTGCATAGCAAGTGCTTCCAACAATCCTCAAATGTTTGATTGACTTCTCCTTCCCAGTCCAAAGCTCAGCTGGTGTTTTATCCTTCTCGCCTGTAGGACCTGAAAAGTTCAAAACATATGCAGCAGTCTTTGTGATAGCTGAAGTCCTCTGATACGCCATCAAGCAAACGATGCAGCTCGTCCCAAACATCCCGAGCGCCTGAGAAACGCATCACCTTTTGTAGGGTCTCCTCAGTCATGTTGGTAGTTAGCGCTAATAAGGTATTGCAGTCAGTCAGCTCATACGACTCTAAATCCTGCCTATACTTCTTCGCCGACTCATCATCAACGGCTCCAGGATCCTCTGGTCTCTTAAACCTACCATGCAACATATGCACCAGTGTTGATTAACTCTGCCCACAACTCTCGAGGAATGTCTTCTTTAGCATGCATCATAGTTCTTGCCGTTTCAACTAAAGTCCTGTTCTCTCGTTCGCTGCAGCCATTTTGCTCCGGTGTGTACGGCATTGTCAGCCGCTGCTTCACCCCATACTTCAGCAAAATTTTCCGCACAGCTGCACTGTCGAATTCTCCACCATTATCACTTAAAAGCTCTTTCACTTCATGCCCAACGGATTTTGCTTCCTTCAACATTTGCTCTAGTTTATATGGTACTTCAGACTTCTCTTTCATAAGGTACACATTTCGGTATAATTACTAAAATCGTCCTTAAAAAGTACGTAGTATCGGTGCCCAGATCGGGATCTCTGAAAAGGCCCTCCAACGTCGGAATGAATCAATTCAGTTCTACTTCCAAACTTCAGACGATGTGCTTTGCCACAAACACACGCTTCACACAATTCGCTATCAAGGTCTACTTTTATGCCCATCTTCGCCAGAAATAACTTCACATGTCTCTTAATTCTGGTGTCCCAATTTTTCATGGTAAAGTTGGAGAAGATTCTCATGTGTGACTTTGCTGACCTCAGTAATGCTTGATCCTTTGACGTAATGCAGTGCTAGCTTGTAAAGGCCTCCCCCACGTTTTATTGTTCCACCCAGCCAACGCTGGCCCTTCCATTCCAAGGTGCACATCTCTGATGTCGACTTGAACACACTGTCTTCAAGCTTATCCTGCGCAGAAAGTGGTGAAAACAGATTCTTCTGAATCCCAGGCACGTACCAAACTTCAGAAAGTCTCAAAATTTTCCGTTTCCCGTTTACATCAGCTTCAAGCACAACCATACCCTTGCCAATAGCCTCTAACACTTGACCATTTGCTGTAGTCACGCTGCGCCCTTCTTTGAACGATTCAAGCGACTTGAAAAGTTCCCTCCTCGAAGTGATGAGAGAGGTCCATTATCCACATACCAACTTTGGGAGTCTTCTTCGACTGTGAAAATTTCACTACTTTCTGTTGTGAGAGTGCACGAGTCTGTCTCTTCACGCTTTTTTTTTCTTTGGTCTGCCATCTGATATCGACTTCTGGCACATACGGATGAAGTGTCTATTCTGGCCACAGTAATGACATTTCAAATTCAAAACTTTCTTGCTCGTTTTCCTTTGTTCAGTTTTTACAGCTCTTGTTGTTAGTATTTCTTCAGATTCTTGTGGAGCCAGAGCTCTCTCGAAAGCGCAAAACTGATTCGTGAGGTTCTCTATGTTCCTCTCAGCTTTGGCTACTAACATTCAGCTACTCTTGAACGAAAAATAGTCCTCTGGAAGAATACCAAGGATTTTACAAATCAGGAACAACTGAGGAAGTACATAGCGTTTACCATCACCAGCATCTTTAGCTACCTCCAGTTTCAGGCCATTCCACAGGTTTTTCAGCTCGCTCATGTGAGTCTCAGTTGTCTCTCTGATAGCTGAAGAAGGTCATGCAGAGATCGTATGCCTTATCCTCTGATACACCATCAAACAAATGATGCAGCTCGTCCCAAAAATCCTGAGCGCCTGAGAAAGGCATCACCTTTTGCAGGGTCTCCTCAGTCATGTTGGTAGTTAGCGCTAATAAGGTATTGCAGTCAGTCAGCTCATACGACTCTAAATCCTGCCTTTACTTCTTCGCCGACTCATCATCAACCGCTCCAGGATCCTCTGATCTCGTAAACCTACCATGCGACAAATCTAACGCATGGGGAATGCTTGATGCGGATCCCAGGGAACACAGGGGTTGTATGCAACGAACTTGCAAGATTTTGGCTCTGCATCCACAGACTTCGTGGAGCCAGGAACCAGCCTTGGAGTTGCTAAACGTAATTAGTCAGGAACTTGATGGAATGGGTGAGGAAAGATGACAGGAGGTATTTCGAAAACATCCGGGAACAAATGGGAAGTATTAGAACTGGGAACTACTAAGGAGGGTAATGCGTCTCCTGGTGCGGATGCTCACCGAGCATGCTGACGTTAATGACAAAACACTACACAACAAGACACATTTCATGCTCTTGTAGGAATGTATTACTTCCAGGAGAGCTATCAGCTGTAAGATGGGTGTTCCACAATTAAAACCTACACATATGTAACAGAAAAAGCTTTGCTGCCTATCAAGACATTAGCCAATGGCACACCTGCGTCATACAATAGTGTAAGGCATTCTAGGGAATTAATTTGTAATTTTTGATATTTTTAATTTTAGGTAGATACTGGTGCTTTTCCTACTGAAGACCAAAAAAACATTTTAGCGAAAGAAGGAGGTCTCTAACTCATTTCTTTATATTACACTGGGCCCACTATGAGGAAAAAAGTTAGGGGGTGCGCATTTTCCCCTCCCTCTTGCTCACCCCCAGCCCTAACACCATCATACTGCACATGTTCTGAAATCTATTTTTACGTCGTACACATTTTGTTTCAGTGTCAAGTCACTGGAAAGGAGTTATTCACTGTTTTCTTCATAAGAACGACAATTTTTTAGTTCTTTTTCACCTTTTTTGGTACTTACAGGTAAATTTGGGTACTTTTCCAAATACGTCCATAAAAAAGAGAAAAAATGAGATATCTTGTCTTAAATACACTGCTATGCTGGTTTCAGTGATCAAACCGTTGTCAGTAACAAACAATAAATGAAGGCATATTGGATATGTGACCTTAAAAATAGTCCCAAAAGTGAAAGGTGGTCAACTGAGATTGGCTGTGAAGAAGCATGGCGACGGGAACAAAGTGAAGGGGGTCGATTCTGACTGGCCCAGCAAGTGAATGCCAACAAGTGAAAAGAAGATATGGCAGAAGGGGGTGGGGGAGAAGGGAGGAACCCAGCTGTTACGGAAATGAATGCAATAATGGAGAAAAACTTGAAGGAATTGTATTATTCAAAGATTTACCCTACCTATCACTTTCAATAATTTCCAATTTTTCAAGCACATCCACCATGCTCCCTTCTGGGCAAAAACGAAGATACTAAAGAAAAAACTGTGTCTAACATCAAAATTAAAGCTATGACTGGATTCATTCAAGTTACGTGCAAGGGTCGAATCACCCTTATTATCCCTGAAACCTTTTTCATGTTCCTTTATTCTTTCTGTAAACTTCCTATCAGTCTGACCACACTAGTTAAGTCCACTAGAACCCTAATTTATAAACACCACTTTTATCTTGAACATTTATTTTATCTTCAACAGAACGAAATAAAGATCTGAGATTATCGTTAGTATTGTATCCTACTTCGAACCCTTTAGAAATTCATATTTTACCAATTTTGTCTGAAATTTTTCCATAATACGGTATACTGATTCAAACCTTCTTCTCAGTCGTAGCTTCCCTAACTAGGTTTGAAACTACTTCCCTGCTCTTTTTCCTAAGAACCCAATTCCATACTGTATCAATGAGATCTCTCTCATAGCCATTACTTGCCGCTATACTTTAATAGTTAACTTTTCTTTAGCTAAATTCTGTTCACTCATCGGTAAAAGCCCTGTTAATCATACTATGGAAAGGGGCATGTTTGTGGATTACTGGATGATTTGAAGTACTATGAATGGTAATATCACTATAATTATCTTTCCTATATATGGAAAGATACTTATATTCTTTGGAAAGGGACTGAAAGACAACTTGGTTCATACCACACAAAACGTCTACCAATTCCAGTAGGCAGTATAGCTTCCTCACTTGAATCACATGAACGTATAGAATAGTTGGGTAGGTTCGTTTTGATACGGGACTATCTGCGATCCAACCCACGTGTACCCTCAAAATGTCAGCTCTCTACGACTGATTTTCGCGTAGTTATAAGCGTTACAAGGAAACTGTAAACATTTCATGTTCGCGCATGCGCAGACGAAAGTTACCGTACGATTTCAGTGAAATTCATGCGGAACTATCAAAGTGTTATTCCTGGTCGACCCTCCAAATCTGAACTCATTTCAATGATATTTAAAGTATTATGGGCGTTTCAATGATTTCACATTCGCGCATGCGCAGACTAAAGTTACCGTACTTTTTCAATGATTTTGGTATGGGACCATCTGTGACCCACCCCGCACCTACCCAACAAATTGCAGTTAATTTCGACCATTATTTCGGGTAGTTATGGACGTTACAAGGAATTACCACAGACATACACGGAACCAAAAATGTTCCTGGATGTTTAAAACACAAAATGGTATTGGAAATTATTTTCATTTCATAATTTTTTTTTCACTCATCGTTTTTTAAACTCAATCAAACAGGACATCAATTTTTTTTAAACTCAATCACGAATCCAAAGCTTCCCTACCTCAGGGTGGCCACTCGATCAGGAGTTTCATTTTCCCTGACTTCTCCCTGACCTTTTTGTCGATTTCCCTGACTTTCCGAGATTGTTGAAGCCCGACTCTTCCACTTTTTCCCCCATTTCCCTGCTTGGATTTTGGCATATTCCCTGTCAAATTTAAATGTCTAAAAAGTAAATAAACGGGTAAGTTGACTAAATATTATTACACTGAAGGATTCATGTATTATTTTATTAATGTGCTAACCTAAATAATTTTCTGGTTTAGAGGCGCGATCGAGGCACAAGAAACGCCAACCAGCGTTCAGCAAAGCGAACTTGCAAGCGTCAGCACAAAAAACGCTGCAAATCCGTACACAACGGTTTTGTATAGAACACCCTTCTGTTACAGATCACACTTCTCCAAACAGAACACCCTTCTGTTACAGATCACAGCTCTCGGTATAGATAACCCTTCTATATAGATCACAGACCCTCCGTAGCTTAGTACCTAACCCCGTACTCGTTATTAGGTAACTACCTAAATCACGTGTTAATAAATGTTGCTAAAATAATTCTAACAAAGAAAAACAGTAGCTAAAATGGCAAAAAGAAACAAATAATTTGTGAAGGGAAATTGCTGATCTGGAGTGAATTCAGCAGTTCACTCCAGATTGAACCCTACCGGGATTCAATACTGGTAGGGTTTCGATGTCGGGAACTTAGGCGTTACAATCGGTCGATTAGACCACTGCGCTACAGCGCCCACCTGGCCGAGACCAGTGATGTGCGCTCTCTACTCAGCTTGATGCCTGCACTCAACCTGCTCTTTATGGCAAATTGTATAGCAAATTTTATGGCAACATCATAGAATGCTCTGGATTGTCTCAAAAATTCAGAAAAATCAAACTAAGTATTTAAAAATGCGAAAAAAACCCACACCTCAAATTAAAATTTTCCCATATAGGGATTTTCTGGACATTTCAACCCCTATTTTCACCCCTTAGAGTTGAGTGACAGCAACGCCGAGCTTCGAGGACCAACTAGAGCCCAAATGGGACCCATACACCAAATTTCGTTAATTTTGGTTCATGGGAACTAAGGAAAGTGCGTAAGGACGTTAATATTTTTGTTCGATATTTGTATTCTACGTCCCTTAAAACGTAAAAAAAGACACTGGACGGGGGGAGGAGGGGCACGCGCAGAAACCCCCTACAACTTTCTTTGGGATGGAACATCGATCGTCGATGGTATCGAAACATCGACGTTTTGACTTGGATGTCCAATGTTTTACCATCTTTGTTGAAAGGTCCGATATTATTGAACATCGACGTTACCATTTCGAAATCAATGATGAACATTGATACCATTGATGTTAGCTGAATCAATATCGATGTAATTGTGAAATAGAGGAAAATTCAAGTTCGGAAAGAAACTGGTGGATCTGGAAGAAGAAATCCCGTAGCAGTAGAGGTGCGTGGGGTCTGAAAACAGTTGGGCACCTAACCAGAACAAAAAACCAACAGCTTTGTCTACAAAATACCCCAAGGCAACAAATCCCTTCCCTTTACTGATATTCCCTTATTTACTGATAGCAGTGATATTCAGCAAAGCTTATCTCTTTTAATCAACACTCTACCGTCATACAAAAACGTCGACAATTTACTGCAAATTAGCCACCAAATTCACGTGTTACAAAAATATGGTAAACTAAAATACAACAAAACAATGACCCGTCGGCTGGTACCTACTTGAATATTAAATGGAGAAGCTATTGACTCTGGCTATTGGCTCTGCCTGTTAACGCCAATCAATCCACAAACAGCAAACAGGATAAAAAGCACGTAGGTACCTACCACAAATACAAATCTGCCATTGGAACCGGACTGAACGCGAAACGCGCAAAATTCGACGCAAAAAAATTGATAACTGACAGTTTGTCGAAATGACAAATTGAATTGAAGGGATCGAATCGATTGTGAAATGAACGATTTTGGGGTTGAGATCAGATTCTGGGGCAGTGGCCCAAAGTGGGCGAATCCAAACAACATATTTACTTGACTGAGCTTGCGCTGACGGGCCACTTTTCTCGGTTGCCATGGCGACACTAGGTTCCAAGACCTGTTTCAGGAGCCTAGGTTTCGATTTCGATTGCAAGACATCGATTACTGTCGCTGTATTCTGATAACATGCTCTGTCTGGAGAGCTACAGGGAGCCAACACGACGGAACTGCATACTGAATATCCACAGCCAGAGAACTCGACAGAGTTGTGAAAAATGCTAGGTACAGTTTACAGAGGGAAATTCAAATGCCAACTGAACACATGGTTGGAGCTTTTTTCACTCTTAGTGTTTCTGGGTGCCGGGGCAGTGGCCCAAGTGGCCTTATGGACACAACGCCCCTGCCCCATACTACAATTCGAACGCCATCAATTACAGTTCAAGTACACTATCTACTGGTTCAAAATCGAACTTCACACTCGTATTCCCTAGAAATTCCTACAGGCCTGCGAGGAGCTGATGGGACGGATGGGGCAGTGATGACAGGTGCGCTGCGTTCGTGTTGCACTCTCTGAACCTATCAAATGACCGGACACAAGCAGAGCAGGAAATAAGGCGTGTCAGTTCAAAATCTCAAGAAAACGGTGGACATGCGGTAATTTTCCCTGACTCGCCACTCGATTTCCCTGACCAACATTTTTTTCCCTGACTTCCCTGACCGGTGGCCATCCTGCTACCTTTGGTCGTGAGGAAGCAAAATTAATAACATAGATCCATTCATTAACTTCACCTTAGAATTCGGATGTAATCACCTAAATTTTCTTGATCTTTCCATTTCGTTGAATAATGGAAAACAATAATGTGCTGAATTTGTATGAAATGACCTTGATGAAGGCGCATTATAGTTAAAACCCTCCCTTGTAAAATTTCTTGATGTGCGCAGCACCCAATTTTCCTTCTTATTTGTTGCTGAACATCTGAGGCAACTGAATTCACTGCTAGAATCAATTTTCACACGTTTCGCAATGTATGGACCTGAAGCTTCAGAAAAAGGAGAAATATTTGGAGGAGAGCTGAATTCCGATTAGATATGACTTGACTCACACGCGTTTGTAGTTGATATGGGAGTGCCAGCTGACCCGGATGCCCATATACTTGGTGGGGAAAAGCGCATTGTAATGTACATAGTAGTCGTGAAGGTAGGCAGATAATTTATGGAAATTTTCATCATTTGGCATATCAACCACCCACTCACAAAAGCCATCTTCGAATTCATCAGGATTAAGGTATGTTGGCAGACGCCTGTTGTCTAGGGAACAAAAGTGCATTTACCCAGATCACAGACAGACAACCACTCCACAGGAACCAAACTATTATCGGGCGAGTGAAAGTTCACTATCTTTCTCCTTGCCGTTAACCATCTCGACAGCACTTCAGCAGTGGTAACTCTTGATTAATGCTAGTTTATATTTACATACCGCATTTGGGGCTTTATTAGCTGCTGCAGCTTCAAGGCCTTTCTCAATAGCGATTTTTGTTTTCCCCACTCGCTGGGGACGATCACTCTTGGGAGTAACTGATATGGATTTAGAACTGGGAGACCAGGCTTCATCATCCATGGCTCCTGTGCTTTGTGAAGAGGGTTCCTCATCATCAGAGAACTCCAGAGCAGGGTAAACTGTAAAAATATTCACAGTATTAGGCCTAATATACCAACAGATACATCAATAGAGGTAGTTTTGCTAATAGTAGAAGTACAATTAACATATTCTCGGCATGAATCTGTCATCACTTGCAAGTCGAGTGCTGGAGGCAAGTACTTATGGTGTAAGGCCATGATCATCAGGCCGGATTCCTAGAAGGTTCTCGATCTCAAGTATGTACACCCTGTATCTACATACATCAACGTCAGAAAACTTGAGGTGCTTTTTAAATTTAGAAACTGATGCTCTACAACTTTCATTCTATAACTTTTTTCATTCAAACAACCCGTTTTGAAGTTACGGCACTCTGAAAGTCACTTTATTGGGGTTTTTCAGAAGTTGCTAAAAAAAAGCCAATTTTCGCAGAACGATTCTGGCTACATCACTAGAGGTTCCACTGACCAGCTGCCTCACGCAGTCTTGAAAACAGGCTCAAATTCTTACTAGGGCGTACCACACTCAATAATAAATATTTTTCATTACTTTTATGGCTAAATAATTATCAATCGCTGTAAGGATGATTGATACAGCTTCATAAGTTATTCCATTAAATTCAGTGTGCTGGAAAACATGAAAAACTATACCAAACACAAATTTTTCCGACAGATGGCACCACTGGCGCCAGCATGGCACCGTTACCTGGCACCATGGTGGCACCAAAAACAATACAGCAAATTCTGAGGAGCTAAGGAGTATACCCTCAAAATTTCAAGTCAAAATACCCTTTCCAAACCTTCACTCCCCCCTTTCACTTCCCTTGGTTCAGTGTAGCTCATCCACCTTACTCTCGATCATATAAATAGGGACCCACTCTCGAACTGAATCAAGTATTTTCCCAACGACCTGATGATGATGTCCTTAGTACATTGAAAGCACTCACCTCTGGTAATTTACTTGCTAGTGACAATTGATTCCTCTGGAAAGTATGTTTACTGCATAGGCAGCATGTCTATAGGTCCACAAAATAAATGTGATCGGACAGCATGATAAAATATATATACATGCAGCGTCCAAGTCCCCAATTCCCCCTTTTTCTAACTCAATGCAATTTATGAATGAGTAATCAATTTGGGAGTTTAATCAGGTTGGATGGCAATGAACCAAAAGGGGGCAGGTTTTCTCAACTCACACTATGGGAAAGCTAGCTGACCCAACAGAAAAAGGTATATAAGACAAGCCAACGGCTCTAGCTTTAAGTAAACTGAAGAAAACCAAAGCACTTATTTATTTAAGAGTTTGTTGAGTTATTACAAACTTTCTATGAGAGTTGTTCTTAGCATTTTTTTTGTTTGTTAACCTTTTTTTTCAATTCTTTTATATAAAATACTGTGCTTGCTTTCCTTTTAATATTACGGCCTGTAAGATATTTAAATCTGCATCCCTTCGATATCGTAAGATGGTGTAATGATTTGTGTTAAATCAAGTTGTTGTGAGCAGGTTGTTTGGATGCTCACAACATAACGGATGGAAGAGGAAGGCAGAGGTTGGATGAAGGCGGGTGAGGAAGGATGTGCTCCTTTGGAGTCTTTTCACTAACGCCCCGCGGTTTTCACCACAGCAGGCGTTAGTCGTAGGGAACGTTAGCTCCCCACGGTTGTCACCACAGCAGGCGCTAGAGGATGTGGCTCCCCATGGTTTTCACCACAGCAGGCGACTGGGATGCGGGAGCTAGTACCCCGTGGTTTTCACCACAGCAGGTACTAGAGGAGAGGAAGGTGTCCCGCGGTTTTCACCACAGCAGACACTGGGAGTGCACCCCGCGGTTTTCACCACAGCAGGTGTGAGGAAGGGTAAGAGAGAGGGCGAACCAGAGAAGGTCGAGAGATAAGTCATAAGTCGGGGGTCGGATCGTCGAATGAAGAGCTGGGCCAGAAGGGCTGTTTTTATAGGGACTTCTCCACCCGTCCTCTGTCCACAATCGGTCGTTACAATCGCTGAGGCAGTTGGCGGTTGGGGAAACCCTTCGGTGTTGACCAGCTCAATGGTCTCTGCGTCTATTTGGTTAAATCTAGTAATATTACAGGAGTGGTTACTGGTGAGGGAATCACGACAGAGGTATCCCCCACCCCTCGCCAGATATGACCAAATAAGGAATGGAAATGTCGCTGAAGGCGGTAAAAGGTTACAATGGGCTGAAGGCAACAGTATTCGATTTGAGAGTACAGTGGTTGCTGAGGGTGAGGCGGGAGTGCAAAAATACAGTGGGCGCTGAAGGCGAGATGAAAATACAAAGAATGCTTAAGGCAAGACTAGATGTTGAAGAGGCGACGCGGGCGTAGGCGCCGTGCGGGCGGTTTTGGAGCTGTGGGGCGTGGCGTGCTGGACTGATGGAGGAGGCGTGCTGAGATCGTGTAGATATGGAGTAGTCAGGGCTACAGGCGTGGGGGGGGAGGAGCGGTAATGATGGACTCATAGGCGGTCGGTATGGTGTACCGTGAAGGTGCAAGGAGGCCGGCAGTTCCGAGTACGTGTGCCGAAGGCGCTGTGGTACCAGCATGACGTGTCGCTAGCATCGTCGGAGGGCGTAGGGCACTGAGGATGGGGCTGGTCTGTCAGGGAGTGGGTGGCAGTGGCAGGGGGTGCCAAGGTGCCCGCGGGTTCAGAACAGTGGCGATGTAGCCGTTCGAAGTACGGGGAGCGAGGAAGCGTCACATAGAAGAGCGACGGTGGCAATGCGGGTAGTTGGGCGGCAATCACTTCCTCCCTGAGAAAGCCGTGATATCGCAGAAGCGAAAGCAATGGCGGGGGTATAAGTAGTGGTAGGGTAGGCGAATGCCCTGGCAAGCATTCGATTGGGTGCGGCATCAGCGGGACGACTTCTCTGTGGTCGGCAAGTGTTAGGCGAAGGCGTAGAGGCAGTGTAGTCGGGAAGGGCGTAGTGGGGAATGGCGTCGGGAAGGGTGTAGTGAGGAATGGCGTCTGCGGCGTCTGTGGTGTCAGGTCTGGCAGCATTTCACGAGCCATGAAACGGGATGACTGCAGTCGCTGTGGAGGCAGCGGTGACGGTGCAGAGTCAATAGTCACAGCCGGGGGTTATAGTCATCCCGAGACAGTGGCAACGATGCGGAGTCTTGCTGGGGAGCTTGCGGCGATGGCGGGATGCCCAGAGTCAAGTCTGGTGGTGTTGTGGTGGGTCAGCAGGGGCGCTGGCGGCTACGTTGAAGGGGTTGGGTTGAGGTGAGTCTTGGTTGGTGCAGCCAGGGGTGGCGACGGCGTCAGTAGGGGCGCTGGCGGCAACGTTGAGGACCCTTGGGTGAGGGGTTGTGTTGCGGACGGCTGTGTCAGCGACGCGTCATGCAATGGCGGAAGGGCCATCGCAGTGGTTGCGGGGAGTTTTAGTCCGAGTCAGTCATGGGGCGGTGAGAAGGTGGGTGGTCATTGAGTTAGTCGGGTGTGAACGTAGGGGTTACCAGTTGTTGTGAGCGGGTTGTTTGGATGCACAAAACATAGGGAATGGAAGGGGAAGGCAGAGGTCGGATGAAGGCGGGCGAGGAAGGATGTGCTCCTCGGAGTCTTTTGACTAACGCCCCGCAGTTTTCACCACAGCAGGTGTTAGTCGTAGGGAAGGATAGCTCCCAGAGGTTTTCACCACAGCAGGCGCTAGAGGGTGTGGCTCCCTGCGGATTTCACCACAGCAGGTACTAGAGGAGAGGAAGGTGTCCGGCGGTTTTCACCACAGCAGATACAGGCGGATGGAAGCTAATACCACAGCTAAAAACTAAGGTTTTCACCACAGCAGGTGCTGGAGGAGGAGGAGGCGTCCCACGGTGTTCACCACAGCAGACGCCTGGAAGGTGGATGGAGAAGGAGGTATCCCGAGGTTTTCACCACAGCAGATACCGGGAGTGCACCCAGCGGTTTACCACAGAAGATGTGAGGAAGGATAAGAGAAAGTCGGGGGTCGGATTGTCGAACGAAGAGCTGGGCCAGAAGGGCTGTTTTCCACTCGCCCCCTATCCACAACCGATCATTACGACCGTTGGGGCAGTTTGACGGTTGGAGAAAACCCTCGGTGTTAACCAGCTCAATGTTCTCTGCGTTTATTTGGTTAAATCTAGTAATACTACAGGAGTGGCTACTGGTGAGGGAATCACGACACAAGTATTTCAAATTATAGGTTGTAACGCATATCAATTCACAGAGCTTCAGCAGTAGGACAGAAGTTGCAAATGAGTGGAGAAAATTAACTTGTTTTCGGCCTTCATAGATCACCAGTACAGTATCAAAGTGAGATATTTAAATTCTTAGATCTTCAAAATGTAGTTACTCCCCCAAAAATGTTCATGTTTTAGGTGAGGTAATTGTGAAACAGTAGTGCCACATTATCTTGATGCTATTCATGGGTCAGGATTCACAAACCTCATAAATGTTCCAGCTCGTATTCAGGGAACATCATGTTCATGTATTGCCTGTATACTTGTAAAATCTTGTAGTCTAAATATTTACCCTGCAGTGATTAGATCTGGAATTACTGACCATTTTATTACGCTTGATGGTTTCAAATATAACAAGGACAGAACGAGAATAATTAGGATGAAGAATTAAAGCTATTTGGACGAGAGCAAAAATTGCATTTATCAAACAAACGGATTGGTCGCCAGTCCTAAATATGGATGATGTAGAACAATCTTCTGAGATCTTCTTGTACATTATAATGTTGTGCAGTGAAGATGGTTCGACTGTACGAAATATACCTAACAGTAAGGTTAAACCCTAAAAGTACTTTAGTGATAGAAAACAATATGAAAACATGACACAAGCGTCATACTAGGAAGTACTTTGGGACCGACGATTTTTATTTATGTAAAACAATTGCCTGAAGTAACGAATCTATGTGAATTTTTCGTATCTGTGGACGATAAGGAGGTTCTGGTAGATGGTGAAACCTGGCCTAATTTCAAACTGGGTGAATAATAGTTTCCTAACAATAAATATAAACAAAACGAAATAAATTCGGACCAAATCCAGAAATAGTTACTTATAGGAGAACAGCTGTACATCCGTCAACACTCCTCCACTCATCCATGTTCGTGTCTTCCATTAGAATCAGTACCTCACCATTATTGATAAATTGAACTGGAAGGAACAGGTTAAATACCTGCATAAGCGCCTTAGGAATTCATTTACATATTTTACAATAAGGGTCGATAATATCTGAAGATATAACCGAATTAATACAGGGTGATCCGCTCGTCGATGCAAAAAAAATTTTGCGCAACACTACATCAAAAATGGAGTAAAATGCCGCCAACCGCATATTTTTATCTCAATCCGTTCTCGAGATATGATTTTTTAAAGGTTTTTTCAGGAAAACCGTGTTTTTTTTCCTTTCAAACTCAAATTTCTCCGCTTTACCTCATTTAATTTTACTTTTTGACCTCATTTTCGGAATCAGCGTTAAATTTTCCATACGCATGGTGTACTTCAAGTCTTGAAAAGTACCATCTAGGGACCACAACAACAGCTCAAACATTAGACGAATTTGAAAAAATAAAATTTCTGAAATCTTAAAAACGTTACTAATCCTCCAAAAAAATCCTGGAAACTGGCAAATCTCTTGAAAACTTCTTCATTTAATAAGCTTTCCAATGGTCTGGTCAACTTTGCGATCATCTTGTTTCTTTGATGGAAAATTCAAGTTTAAATGCAAGAAAACGTTAGACACCTCAAAAGGGGGAATTTGATCAGAGGGTAGAAAAAATGTAAAAAAAGTTTTTAATGTTTTTAATTGAAAAAATTGAGTCAATAGTGCCAATTTAATTAGTTTAAATGCAAGAAAACGTTAGGAGATTTTATGTTGTTTGTCATCAGGGGGAGTAGTGACCCTGAACAATAAATTAGTTCTAAGGTTCAGAATCAACGCATTACAGTGTATCTAAATGAGTTCGTGTATCCACCTGTTTAAACAACAACGTGATGGGAAGTTATTCCCAATGCAGTTTGATGTTAGAAATGGCACTGTTCACTAACCGCGAGTACGCCGACATACATTTCGTGTACGGGTTGTGCGATGCGGAAATGCGCTTGCTGCACAGCAGCAGTATCGTGCTAGATATCCTGGCCGACGGGTTCCAGATCCTCGGGTATTCACGGGAACTCATCAACGGTTTATGCTACTGATGTAAAAGATGTCGAAGATTTAAAGAGGCGAATTCAAGAGGCAAGCTTGATGGTACAAGAACGTCTGACATTCAACGTGACAGTGGGACAAATGCGTAATCGTGCTAGAGCATGCATAAGAAATAAGTGTGGGCATTTTGAAAATGGGCTTTCCTAATTACCGAAAAACCTGATTTCGAATTGTAAATTTGCACTATTGACTCAATTTTTTCAATTAAAAACATTTTTTTACATTTTTTCTACCCTCTGATCAAATTCCCCCTTTTGAGGTGCCTAACGTTTTCTTGCATTTAAACTTGAATTTTTCATCAAAGAAACAAGATAATCGCAAAGTTGACCATACCATTGGAAAGATTATTAAATGAAGAAGTTTTCAAGAGATTTGCCAGTTTCCAGGATTTTTTTTGGAGGATTAGTAACGTTTTTAAGATTTCAGAAATTTTGTTTTTTCAAATTCGTCTAATGTTTAAGCTGTTGTTGTGGTCTCTAGATGGTACTTTTCAAGACTTGAAGTACACCATGCGTATGGAAAATTTAACGCTGATTTCGAAAATGAGGTCAAAAAGTAAAATTAAATGAGGTAAAGCGGAGAAATTTGAGTTTAAAAGGAAAAAAACACGGTTTTCCTGAAAAAACCTTTAAAAAATCATATCTCGAGAATGGATTGAGATAAAAATGTGCGGTTGGCGGGATTTTACTCCATTTTTTTAATGTTATTTTACGCAAAATTTTTTTTGCATCGACGAGCGGATCACCCTGTATACATTGGGATGTTTCGGTCAGCTCTGCAGCATGATACAGTTGAAATGAAATGAAATGAACTTTATTTGTATAAGCCTTAAAGGCATTACAAAGAGTTGCATAAAAACACACATCTGAGTAAAATAAATAAGTACTTGAACCATACACTAAATGGTGATGTATAACACACGGACAAATCTACTTTTTACAGGTGTTTCAATCAATAAAAATGATTCTCTTCACTTCTCAAACTTTTCACAAACTTATTTACATATACTTAACCATCTAAAAGTTTCCATCCAATTGGAAATTACAAAACTCAATTTAGGAAACCCTCATTAACAATTACTTGACGCTGCCTCGCAGCCGTCTTCTTCTCCAAGTTATTCTACATTGATCCAAATCAAGTCGTGTCGACTGTGTCAGCTCTTACCCTGATTTGACACGTAAGTGAAACATCCCTCCGGGTCACCACGCCCGTTCAAAACGTACAAGTTATCCTATCTTGCCCCTTGCTTTGTTAACAGCTTATCTTGAGCTAACCTTAATTCATTGAGGTTTGTACCCAGAAAAATGTCCACACATCCTTGATTCCCCAGACCTATCCGAGTTCCAGTCACCCCCAACCACAGTTTTTACACCAACACACGAGTCCCTGATATCTCCCAAAATGCCATCCAAAGCCTCCCGCAGCTCTTGGCTCAAACCCTGATTGAGATATACTGAGCCCAAAACCATTTTATCATTCTCATCTTCGATCAACAGAAATAGCCAGTACTTGCACTGATTTAAGATTTTCACTCCAAGGTTATTCTTATAAAAAAATCAGAAGTCCACCGCTGGCCCTACCCACCTGCGCCTGTCGCTCGGCGGCACCAAAAACCACATTATAATTTTCAAAATAAGTGAAATCGACCTCCTTTTCCAACCAAGATTCAGACACACAAATAATATCAACATTCTCATTAAAAAAAATAAATCCAGTCATTCACAAAATTATTAAAATAACCTTTACAATTGAAGTAGGCGATTTTCAGCTGGTTATTAGATGGGAGCCTGCTGCTCCTTGAAAATTTCTTGAATTCACAGATCCATTATTCTTGTTCTTCTTCTCTTCACTTCTCTCTGTGGGACTCCCAGGGTCACACTTCCTCTTCTCGATCGCGCCGGAATGACTCTGAAGTGCTTCCACATTATATGTCTTCCCATCAATGTCGAGAGAGAACCCCTTGAACTTGGCCGTACCGCCTTTTTCAACCACCATCCTACGATAAGCCAACAGCTTTCGTTGCTTTTCCCTCTCCATATCCGTATGGTCTTGTGAGATATTGATCATTGAGCCTCTCAAATTTTTAGTGGCTTTCAGTACGTCGCGTGCTGGGTGGTCCGGGAGTAGGCGAGGGCGATACTGCAGATAGAACAACCGTCACAACGCTATCCTTCATGGTTTTTTCCGTAGAATTCGAAAATCATTTTTTGCACAGATGAGCACACGAAAAACAACATGTTTTCAACTTTTTTTTTCAAATGAGAAACTACTTTTTACAGCACATTCTAATTCTAAGTAAAATTTCATGGAAAATGACGCGTCACTCGAATTTTTGAGTGCGCAAAAAGTAGGTACGTAACTGCGCGCAAAATGTGCGTAACAATGAAAAACCTTGTTTTGTGGAGGTATCCAATATTACATGTATGTGATATTGAGAATTGTATTCATATATTACTATTCTCCGCTTCTCTAGTCTAATTTTATATTAGAAAGAAAAACACTGTTTTGTACGAATGTAGCAAAACTCACGAATGAGAAACTTTTTATTATCATCATGTGACCATGTGGTGATACCAACAATTATATGGGAACATAGCCACAATACTGGAGAATCCTGAACTTGCTTTCCTAATACGCCCCTTCAAGTTTACGATTCTCCCAATCCCAATGCCTCCATACATAGCTCGTGTTTATTCCTCAGCACAGGTTTTGTGAGGAAATCTGCGGGCATTTCTTCTGTCTCCAAGTACTCCACTTTCCTTATAGCATCCCTGATAAAATTCTGCCGTATGTCTATATGCTTGGTCCGAGCATGATGAACGGGATTCTTGATAAGCTTCTGCGCTCCCTGATTGTCATTATAGACTGTTAGCGGTTGGTGGAGCTCAAGTCCCAGTTCCTTGAGAAATCGCCTCAGATAGATCCCTTCTTTGAATCCTTCAGCGATACTCAAATATTCTGCCTCAGTACTGGAGAGGGCGACGGTTCGTTGCTTTTTCGCCTCCCAACTGATGGCCGCTCCACAAAACTTGAATGCAATTCCACTGTAGGATCTTCTGTCCACTGTGCAACTTCCCCAGTCAGCATCCAGATCCGACAAGTGGCTCACCCGTTTTCTTGTATGTGAGCTTGACATCTTGAGTGCCTTTCAGGTATCTCAGTACCCTCTTGGCAGCTTTCCAGTGATCCACATTGTATTTTGTGCTGTACTGGCTTAGACAGTTGACAGCAAACGCTATATCCGGCCTTGTGCCAACAGCGAGATACATTAATGAGCCAATGAGCGATCTGTATGGATACTTCACCATTACTGCATCCGACGTCTCTTTTTCCTCGAAATTCATGTTGGTTGGAAGTGGGGTCGAAATAGGTTTGCAGTCTGGCATCCCGAAACGATGAAGAAATTCATTCAGATATTTCTTCTGAGATAACTGCATAACACCCTTCTTGTCATAAGCGAATTCTATCCCAAGACAATAGTGCAATCGACCCATGTATTTTGTCTTGAATTCCTTTATGATAGCCCTCTTCACTTCGTCCAACTTGTCAACATTCTTCGATGCCAAGGTCAGATCATCTACATAAACCGCATCATAGACTAAATCGTCACCTTGATTTTTGGTGTAGACCCATGGGTCAGTATTTGTTGGTTTCATCCCAATACTGAGCAGCCTTTCATCAAGTTTCTTATACCACTGTCTTCCACTCTGCTTCAATCCGTATAATGATTTCTTGAGTTGACAGGCTGTTTTCCCATTTTTCTAGTCATGTAACATATTGACCGCTATTTCTTTCACCTTCCCTGTTTCTTTTTCAATGAGATCCTGCAAAGTTTCTTCAAAACATTCAGGAGCTTCCATCATAACAGTCTCTTCCAGATCTCCGTTCAGGTAAGCGGTTTCGACATCCATCTGGACCAACTCCATGTCTTTTATAACAGCAATTGCCATATCAGCGAACTCAGTCGAACAACGGGCGAATAAGTCTCAAAATGCTTTCCGTCTCTCTAATTCGCCGTTGGCATTATACTCATTACAAAGTATAATTCGACATCCAACCAATTTTCTATTAACAGGCGGTTTTTCCATTGTCCACGTTCCATTCAACAGAAGTGACGAGCATTCTTTACGAATAGCCGCTTGCCAACCATGTGAATCTTCACTTGAAAGTGCTTCATGTACTGTCACCTCGGTTGATGAAGCTATTTCACTGAAATTCGCGTAATTGCTACTCAAATCACTATCGTTGTTTCCAGGATTTGATTGTTTTGGTTTTGAAACATTATAAATTTATCTCGGCCGCCCCTTTAAACCAGTTCTCAAAATTTTCGGCCTTCCTGCCCCATGAGATAGGTATAGTATTTCCCGTAGCAGTTGAGGGCCTATCCAAATTTTGAGTTCGTTGATCTTCTTCAATAATTTCTTCCACATCACTTTCAAATTCACCTCCACTCACTTGGATCTGCTCGTCCTGAAATTGATCTGTTTCCCCGTCGTTCACCAAGTGAATTTTTGTCCGAGAAGGAGCTTGATTGCTTTCTCGATCGTCAGAACCACTGAAGTTTATAATTACTTGATTTTGTTCCTGAGATGTTCTTTCCATTTGTTTCTCATTTTTAAATAAAGAATCAATGTCTTTCAAATCTGCTTGCAATTGCAAATGATCTTGTTCGTTTACAAATCTTATGTCACGCGTTACCAATACTTTTCTGTCAGAAGGTACCCATACTCGATACGCTTCGGACGTATCTGAGTACCCAAGAAAAGTACATTCTTTCGATCTAGGTTCCAATTTCCCTTTTGGATTTTTATTCAGCATGTAGGTGTGCTTTTGAGCCGAACGTACTAAAATACGCCACAACTGGGGGTCGTCCTAACCACAACTGAAACGGTGTTTTCCCACTGGTAGCTGTAGATGGACACCTGTTTCGGACATGGACTGCGGTAGCGACAGCTTCTGCCCAGAATTGCGATGGCAAACCAGACTGTGCATTCTCTCAGCAACTCCATTCTGCTGAGGTACCATTCTTGGTACTGTGAGTCGTTGCGTTATTCCAGAATTTGTCAAGTATTCGTCGAATTCATTGCTTATATATTCACCTCCGTTATCAGATTGTAAACATTTAATTTTCACATCCTTTTGTTTTTCCATATATTTTTGAAATTCTTTGAATGTGCTGAGTGCTTCCGATTTTTTCTTCAAAAACCGCACTTCACACCATCTAGTGGCATCGTCCACAAAGATCATGTAGTACAATGCTCCCCCTCGTGATTTTGTCTTCACAGGGCCCCAAATGTCAGAATGAATAATCTCGAGAACTTTACTTTCTCTTCCAGAGTTTTTCAGGAATGGTGACTGACTCATTTTCCCTTGAAGACAAACTTCGCATGGTGGGAGGATTTCCGACTGATTAATTTCGATTCCTAAAACACTTTTTGTTTTAGAGATTTTCTTCAGATCATTAACATTTAAATGTCCGAATCGTCTGTGCCACATATTCAATAAATTGTGAAATGTTTTCGTCTATGGCATATGAACTTTGGTTGTCCTCTCCAACATAATACAGTCAATTTTCACGTTTCGCACTGAACAGTACTTTTTCATGTTCATTTCTGACCTCAGCCTTATCCCTTGTGAATATAACCTTGCATCCGTTTTCTGTAATTTTAGGGACGGATAACAAGTTGCATCTTAGGTCAGGAACGTATAGTTTATTGATGAGGGTGACAATTTTATCCTTCGTCGCGTCCATTGAAAGATCAACAAGGGCTTTTCCCTTCATACCGGTCGTTGAAGAGTTTGCAAGGTTCAATTTGGTATCTTTCAGTGGAATAATGGATTTGAATTTCTTATCATCCCCACACATATGCGACGAACATCCGCTATCAAGACACCAATTCGAGCTGCTTGAATTGTGTCTATGATCGGCCATCAGTGCTACGTGATATGATGTGTCGTCAGATTCTGTTACCGTTCTTGCCTTTTCCTTTTTCTTGTTAGGACAGTCTAGAGCTTTATGGCCAAATCCTTTACAACAGTAACATTTGATAACTTTTTCTTTCGACTTTGCCTTGAATTTTTGCTTACCTTTCGTGTAAAGTGCATTTGAATCGTCCCCTGAGCTTTTATTCTTTCTTACATCATTTTCCTCGATGATTTTTGTTCTAAGAGCATCAGGTTTAGGGAGATCGTCTCTAGATTCGATTGCCATGGAAAGGTTTCATATTCTTCAGGCAGACTGTATAGTAACATTATTGTTAACAGGTCTTCATTTATTTTGATTTCCATATCATTTAATTTATCAACTGTATCGAAAAATCCAGCAACGTGGTCCCTAATATCTTCACCAGATTACATTTTGTGGAGCACGCAGTGGAAGCGTGCTAGGCCCATCACCTATTGAGAATTGTATTCATATATTACTATTCTCCGCTTCTCTAGTCTAATTTTATATAAGAAAGAAAAACACTGTTTTGTACGAATGTAGCAAAACTCACGAATGAGAAACTTTTTATAAACATCATGTGACCATGTGGTGATACCAACAATTACATGGGAACATAGCCACAATACTGGAGAATCCTGAACTTGCTTTCCTAATATGTGATTCATGATTTTCGTGGTATTTTTTCACGCTGAATCACGAGTGAGATCAGTTTTCGGTTGACGATCATTATATCGAGGTTGAAATACCTACTTGGCAATTAAAATGTTTGGTAAATGATCATAAATATAATAGCTGCGTAAATGTATCATGCAAGTAGAATTTGAGGTTATTTTACTGTCAAATACTACCTAACGTTTTCAACTCCAATGTGCATGATATCAAAATGAACGTTGTTGGTTGCTCAAATATTACCATATCTCTGGTCCTCTTTCAATTAGCTATTTCTTTCCTGACAGAATAAATAATGGATTCAAAATATATATAAATTGAAAACTTCAGATTTTTTTCACATAGGTAATTTTCTTTCTGTTTATTATGAAACTCTGGTTGAAAAACATCATGAAACAGTATACAATCTTGGAAAATTATCAATGAAAAACGCTCAAAGTGAAAAACCATCATGGTAGAAGAATGTTTTTAATTGAAACATTTCAAACACATTGCTGGTTTTCCATAACACTCATCACGATCATACACCTGTCCCAATACTAGAGGGAACCAGAGCGCGGAAACGTGGATTTTTTATACGAAAATTGGGTCTTTTGACACGAGGTCTATTAGTCCCGTGCCGCACTGAAGGTAACTATAGTAGGTAACACGAATGCCGTTAGGGGTCTATTTGTCCCGAAGATGATAAACACGTGCATGAGTAGGGTACTACCTACTGTACACATCCATTCTGGAATTTTCAAGTTACCATTGTTATCCACGTCATGACGCCATTCGCACACAACCGAAGTCTAGAAAAATTGGCCCCACACTGATTGTGTTATTAGGTGTACGAGGTCAATAAGTCCTCTGACACACTGAACGTGTTAATATGAGGTAAGAAAGTGATGTCCTGGGAGGATATCACGACAATACCAAACTGAGTAATCTACAAAAATCTATCCTTAAAACAGACTTTTTAAACCTCCTAGACTACCCACCAAAGAACTGCTTGATTTGTCCGAAGTCTTCATGACACGGCTATTATTCATACAAAATTTACTAACTGTGTTTCTATAAATTTCCAAACCTAATCAATGATCAAGCTCACAGAGCTATCCCACCCGATATAAAATAAAAGGAACAGCGGTTAACGCTAAATCCTGTCCAGCTTTCATGATAAAAGCCCTCGTTGTATACTCATACTCATGTATCATAGATCCATGAAGTTTCCCAGTTCATTCACGAGGCCAAACTGTAAAAGGCATGTTTTTACCTGGATGATCGAGTTAGGCTATGAAAAACCAAAATCAATAAAGTGCCTATGGTCAAGAAAACGTGTTATTCATACTTAACACTTAGATTAGGTACCCAGAAATAGTGTATAACTCACTTCAAACTAAGGAGATGTTCATTTAAATAGAGTTCCAGAGATAATACCCATGTTTAGTAGTTAAATTATTTTAAATTAAAAAGAGCAAATGTGTGTAATAATAAATAAAGTTACAACAAATTGACAGAAACTCTTGTGTAACGCTAAGGGGCATATGCCTCTTGTTACACAAAAATTGGTGTAAAGGAGGAAAATAGTTAAATATTAATATATGCCAATATAATGTTAAATGTTGTATGAAATATAAGCTGGCTTGATTTGTAATATTGACTGCGTTATTTGGTCCAATAAAATAATCTATCTATGTTCTGTTTGAATTTCTATATCAACTCAAGCAGAAAACACGTGAATGATATATATGTAGCTTAGGGATTCTTGAATAGGGAATTCCTTTTTTTAAAGAGTTAAAGTGCACTTTAATGGGGTTCGGCACGAACGCACAGAGTTGAGAGCTAGCGGATAACTGACTTGAGAGAGGCGGGGCTGCTATATATAAGCTGGGTACAATATGCTTAGATCAGCAAGGGACTGGTACAGGTAACTCCTCCCCCCTAAGATTGAAATACAGAGAAACATGATCGAAAAGTCTGAACAATCGAAATAAGATGCAAGAAGAGTACAATGAGAGAGCAATCAAATTACAGTACAATAAACTGAACAAGCAAGGCAATAATTAAAAATTCATTGAGTGTTCGCGCCGCAAAATTAACGAATATACAGAATTCAAATGTACAGTCCACAAAACGTGAATGCTACACAATTTACACAATAGGAACAATAGTTTTGTAGGAGTACAATAATAGTATGGTAGGAGTAATTGAGCATAACAAGTAGGGTTTTGTTTCCAATGTGATCGTACAGAAGTTCAGAAGGGGTAAGTTTTGATACGGAATGAATTGAATTGTTGTAGGCGATGAGGGCATAAGTCACTTTAAACTGCACGCTAGTTTTCTTGAATTCGTCCTGGTTGTTGAGGAGTCGAACATGTTCGATGAGTGTGGAGTGGAACCGTTCAATGATTCCATTGGAATCCGGGTGCTGGGAAGATATGTAGTGAATATTGATTTTGTGCAGCGCCACCAGGTCTTTGATCAATGAACTATGGAATTCAGGCCAATTGTCGGCTACGATGTTGTTAGGGGTACCATGATGGGAGAAAAATTTAAGAAGCGAATTGACGACTTCAAGACTATTGGATGACTTTAGGGAGAATGCTTGAGCGTACCGAGAAAATGTGTCAATCACTGTAAGGAACTTTGAACCTTCCAGAGTCAGTTTGTAGAGTTTCAAGAGGATGTGAAGCTGTAGGGGTAAGGTTGTACTTTAGTTTCAACGGATTCCGATCATATTTGCACTTTAAGCAAATTTCGCAATTATTAATATATTTTTGGATGGATTTTTTCATGTTCGGCCAATAATACTCGCGTTTGAGACGTTCATGTATCTCGTCAATTCCACGATGGTTGGTGTTACCATTGTGGTAGTTTTCTATGATTTGATCGGTATTGTCTGGTGTTAGAACGTCTTTCAGAAGTTTAGTGTACTTAGTTAGGTCAAGCTCTGAGTGTGCGAAGTTTTTCATCATGACTGCTATGGATTTCTCATAGAGGTCATCCGCGAAGTAAATCCCATATTTAGTTTTTGGTTTGACGAATTCTTTGATGAAGGTAATGACATCGTTTTCAAAAGAGGATTCCGAGAAACATGTTATTAGTCTTGTTTTACTATCAAACAATTTTTCTATTTTTACGGTTTTTGCCAAGGGTTGTTCGGTGGATTTTATTATAATTTGGTGATTGCAGTAATTTACGGGTTCTTCCCGGATGGGGATGGTGTACACCTCGCAACATTCGGATTTGTGTTTGGTGCCGCAGTCTGTCGACAATCGTCAAATTAACTTTGCCGTTTGAGCCGGTTTTTTGATACTGTTCCCGACCACGTGAAGACCGGCGGGCAGTCGATCGACGAGATAGCGTCCCCACTCCCACCTCCTGTTTGAGCCCTCTCCCAACTGCTGGCAGGAGACGGAGGTGGAGGTGAGTCTCGCAGCCTTATCTGTCATATTTTTGTTATAGGTACGAAGCTAGTTGTCTCCTAGCCGCGGAGCGAGCGAGTTGAGACTAGAAGCCAATCTTTGTATTGTGGATTGAACTGTCTCGCTACATCGCAAATATCCGCCTAGGAAAGATATTCATCCAAGATCAATAAAAATGTCGCACGAAAATGTTAGTATGAATGAAATAAGGGACTTCATGGCATCAATACAACAACAAATAACCGTTAATAATTCGGAATCGAAAGCATTACTGGAGAGAATGGACTCCCTAACTAAAACAGTCAATACTGCGCTTTCAAATATGAATTCACTTTCGTGTGAGGTGAAAGAAATCAAGGAGGAAAACGAAGCTCTGAGGAATGAACTAATGCGACTGGATCGAAAAGATAGAAAGAATAACTTGATTATATTCAATGTCACGGAGGAGGAGGGGGAGGATGTCGATATCGTGGTTGAGCAAATTTTCAAGAAGGTAGACACTGACTTTGATGCAGGACTCACCCATTCAATATTCCGTATAGGGAAGTCGAAGGAGTCAGGCCAATTCTCATTGAGTGCACCTCTAGGCGCTATAAGTTCAATTTACTAGAAAAAAGGCACAACTGAGGGCTATTGGCATTGGTCTTGGACATGATCGGTCTCCGGCAGATACAGAGGAGCTGAAAAAAAATTCCAGCAAAGAGCAGGACCACAAGGGAGGGAGAATCAAACAGAAAGAGGGGTAGATAAAACAACCATCAGGGAAGCCCTCAAAACTCCGATAAGAGGCGCATGCAGCTGAAGGGTGATTACAGGGATAAGTTAGCCCAATTCCGATACAAGAAGCCAGACGATGCTGAACAACATGACATCACCCAACATCACACGGAATAGCAATTAGCTACTGGGGACCGGCAACTTTATCAGCAGTTCTGTTCGAATCAGGTGGGCGCACCCTTGCAGCGGCTGGAAGAGGAGCTGGGATCTCAAGAACATCTAACATCTAGTCTTACTAATCATAAATCTGTTGTGCATGAAAATTCTAATTTTGGCAAAATTGTATTTTAGAATTGCAAAGGCTTTAAAAATTTTCTACTCTCTGATATTAAGTATGACAATAATTATGCTCATATAGGTCTAACTGAGACATGGCTAGAATCGGATGGCGTGGATAAATATATATTGCGAACCTATCAGGTATTTTCTTCTATGGCTACCCGGGAATACTCGAGAGGCCGGGCGAGTGGAGGTGTGTTGGTGCTGGTTAGGAGGGGTGTTAAGGTTGTTGAGGTGATCGACCATTGCGAATGGTGGATTTTCTTAAAGATCAAACTGGGAGGGATTAGTGTAATAGTTGGAACACTATACTTACGTAAGCAGTCAGGGTCAGAGGCGGAAATCTTAGCATACCTTGAGCTGCTGGCGAGCACCCAAGACGGTATTGAGATGAACCACAAGGAGTGTCCGGTATTAATTGCGGGGGACTCTTCAGGGACTTAACAGTCGTGTGGGGCTCTTGAACCAGATCCCTGAGGAGGTGACTGAGGAGTCGACTCTGTGCGCGACCCAACGATCATTGGATGATACTACGCACAAATGGGGCGTGGAACTGACCAACTTCATGGAAATGAGAGCCTCAATACTGCTGAATGGGCGGACCACCAGCGATGAGCAGGGTGCTACACGTTTGTCTCGGGATCTGGGTGCAGCACGATTGACTTGGCCTTCTGTGATCTGAATTCCATACGATTGGTTGAGGACTTTACTGTACTCGATATTGACGGATCTGATCACTTTCCCACTGAGGTGGGATTGAGGCTGCGGACCGGTCAAGTAAAGGAGGGAGGTTCTAGCAGAGGTTCTCGTAGAATTGAGCGATATCACTTCGACGCTTCAAAAAGGAAGGGGTATAGAGAGGCTATGGATTACTCCGAGGATGATGTTGAGAGGGACCTCGAGTTGGGGGTTGAGGCGGCCTATCGTGGCTTTGTCTCGAGGCTTAGGCTGGCTGGTTCCTCTTTGCACATGCTTAGGGTGGTGTGTGTTTCTGACTCGCCAAAATGGGAAGAACGGAAAAACAGGCCTCTTTGGTTCGATGAAGAATGCAAGTTAGTGAAGCAAAATGTAAGAAGAGTACTTAGAAGATGTAGAAGAAAGAATTTGGAATATACAATAAGAATCGAGTAATTAGAGGTCCGCAAAAACTATAAAAACCTGCTGGTACAGAAGAAGAAAGTGTTTTCTCTATCGATTGTCATCAGGCTAGCAACGTTAAAAACACTCAAGAGTTTTGGCGTACGATCAACTCGTTTAGGCGTACACTCTCCATGACATGTAAGGTGGCAGACGACGCCTGGTACGAGTTCTTCAGCACCATGTATCCGGCCTTCGTTCCTGCAGAAATGGGCCTCGACTTGGGGGTTATAGTACCAGGGCTGGATGACCAAATAACGCTGAATGAAGTTAAAACGGGCAGATGTGAATTGAGCCCAAAAGTGGTCGAAAAGATCCCCGGGGAAAAGCGATTAGGCAGAGACCCGAAGTAAGAGCCCCTCCACCGACCGCTCCGATTACGGGAGATAAGGATAGGTCGAAATGAGCCCGTCTTATCAGTTCTCTATCGCTATCGTGAACGGACCGTTGTCGCTGCGTCTCCTGCAAAATGTACCCGTCGTCTTCGAAATGCAATGTGGTGGTAGGTCAGCGGGGAAAAGTTCTTTTGGAAGTGGATCGATTCAAATTTCGAAAACATCGGGATCTACTTGGAGGAGAAATCAAATGGAGGTAAGCTTCATTATAGTATGTGTAATTATGTTTGTATTGTAGTATGTGGGTTCAGATAATGTTTGTTTTTCTGTAGGTGTTATAAGAACTCATGTGCTGCTTCCATGAAAACCCCTGGAGGAGACTCCTACACCACCACGGAAACCAATTTCACCCACAACCATGAGCCGACATCGGAGAGGGATCTTCGAAGACAAGTACTGAGCAATTCCGCGAAACGCAAGGCTGAGGACGAACGAAAATCTTGTGTTTTTTGTTATCTCAGGAAAATGTGGAAATTTTGAAAAGTGCGGAAAAGGTGAAAAGAAACATGTATTATGCAAAACGACGAAAGTTAGGTCACACCCTCCCAACGAATGGGCTTGGTTGTCAGGGTCAGCCACCATTATTCTGCTCACTGACTTTATAATGTAATATAATTTGTACGACTTATTTATACTTAATAAATAATACATTTTTTATACTTATACTTTGACGACCGACGCTGTGACGACGATGTTATGTATAACGTCTAAAATAACAATAATAGTATATATCTAAAATAATAATCGACCTGTGATATTATTTAAACCAAAAATTCTGTTGAATAAAAAGTCAAAATCTAGTCAAAATATTATGGCGTTTTTATTTGTCCATTCGTACTTCGCACTGGGCTGGTCGCTGGTCGCGGTGGTCGCTTGGGGCTCATTTGGTAGCTAGACCTCTGGGCTCATTTGGGGTCAAACACGTTGGGCTCTTTTGGTATCTCTCGCTGACGCTAATAGGAGGGGTGGGCTCATTTGGTAATGGGCTCATTTGGGCACTCTGCATTTGGGCTCATTTCACAATCTCCCGTTAAAACAGCAATAAAAAACACTAAGCTGTGAAAGTCGCCTGGAGAGGATGGATTTGGATATGAATTCTTCAAGAATTTGCCAGATGGTGCTGTAGAACTCCTAAAGCAGCTTTTTAATACTGTGTTGGCATCTGGAGAGGTCCCTCAGGACTGGTCCACGATTCTGGCGGTGCCAATACAGAAGAAGGGCGACCTAAGCGACCCATACAGTTACAGGATTATTGCGCTTCTCTCCAGCGCCTTGAAGATTTTCACTGGCACCTTGGCGGAGCAACTGTTGGGTTGGCCCAACCGTCGGTTGGCATCAGCCCGATGCTCACAATTTGATCCCTGAGTCACAAGCGGGGTTTTGTCGGGGACGCTCCTGCATCGATAACTTGTTTGTCCTGAATGCAGTGGCACAACTGGCACTGATGCGAGGTAAGCATTTGTTCATCATACAGGTCGAACTCTGTCGGGCATTTGACAGTTTTTTGCATGCCCGACTCTGGCATAAATTAAGCCAGCTATGCTGCCGCCCACGAATCATAGCTGTCTTAAATTGCCTCTACTCTCGAGCGACCATAAGAGTCTGCTCATCCGTGCCACAGAGTGTGGTGAGGGTGACGGAGGGAGTTCTGCAGGGCGAAACAGCCTCGCTGGGGCTGTTCAATCTGTATGTGGCGGATATGTCGCGGTTTATGCGTGACAAGGGAGGTTTTGGAGTACGAGTGGGGGCTAACTTGGAAATAATGACACTGGAGTACGCAGATGATCAGATCCTTCTGTGCCACAGCATAAGCGACGTGGAGAACAAGCTAAAGCTATTGGAAAGTTATTGTGACCTAAATGGACTGACAGTTAATGTGGACAAAAGTAAAATACTGTGTTTTCACCAAGGCAGCTTGCCGAGAAGACTCCTGAAACCCTGCTATAAGGAGAAACCCGTGGAAAGAACTAACAAGATCAAGTATCTGGGCGTTGATTTCTCTGCTTCTGGGTTGTTTTATGGAGCGGCACAGTCAGCAGTGGAGAAGGGCAAATTGGCTGCGGGTGCGTGCCTGGGAGCCTTGTCCCGATCTGGATGTGAAACTCTGGAGTCCCAAATCAGAGTTTTTGATGCGATGGTGGGGGGGGGGGGGGTCTCCTGTACGCCACGCCAGTCTGGGCACTATGGTACCTCGAGATGGTTGAGGTAGTCCACGTGGGGTTTTTCAAACGCCTATTGAGGCTTGGGAGGTCGACGCCGAACTGCTATTGGGAGGTCGACGCCAAACTGCTTTGTAAGGGCGGAGGTTGGAAGATTGCCGCTGGCGCTGAGGATCGTGCGGGAGACTCTATCCTGGCTTTGCAGATTTGCAGCCATGCTGGGAGAAAGATATCCTGAAGCTTGCCTGAATGTCATGACTGAAAGACATGGCACCCCGGGAAACATTACAAAGTATAACTGGTGGTCCCAGCTGCTGATCATTGTGGAGAGGTGTGGTGCCCCGATACCCCGATGATCGGTGAAAATTTTGAATTTTCGACAAAAAAGATATGGGCGGAAGTAAGTAACAGTGCGAACGATTGCTAGGAGTTCTTTCTCTACCGTCGAGTATTTTTGTTCGGCGTTGAGCGTGTGACTTGCGTATGCAATTGGCAGGTCAGAGCCGTTAACCGTTTGACTGAGTACCGCTCCGATTGCCACATTACTTGCATCTGTTGTGAGATGAAATTGTGTTGAATAATCCGGGTATTGCAAGATTGGGTCGCTGATCACTAGGTTTTTCCAAGTCTCGAAACATTTTTGGTAATCTGGATCTGGAGGGTCAATTTTCATACCTTTTTTGAGGCATTTGGTCATTGGTTTCGTTGAGTGGGCAAAATTTTGTATACATTTCCGGTAGTAACCTAAGAGGCCTAAAAATTGTTTAATTTCTTTTGAAGTTTTGGGTATTGGAAATTTCTGGATCGCAATGATTTTGTTTGGGTCGGGTTTTACTCCTTCCCCAGTAATCAAATGACCAAGGTAAGAAACTTCACGTTTCAGGAACTCTTTCTTGTCGAGCTGGATTTTTAGGATGGCTTTCCTGAGCCTCTTGAACACTTCTTCAAGACGTGCCAAGTGCTCTTGAAGGCTTGTACTGAAAACCATTATGTCATCGAGGTAAACACGATAATATTCGTTAGCAATGCCCCTGAGGATGTTGTCTAGAGTTCGCTGAAATGTAGCAGGGCTATTTTTTAATCCAAAGGGAAGTCTGAAAAATTCTAGGTGGTAACTTGGGATGCTGAAGGCAGTTTTAGGTATGCTTGCGGGATCCATTTCGACTTGGTGGAAACCTGATTTTACTCGTAGGTCTATGCAGCTAAAATACTGACATCGCCCTACTTTGTCGAGAAGCTCCGAAACTTGAGGAAGAGGGTATTTGTATTCGATAGTTTTTTCATTTAGTTTACAGTAATCAATGACTATTCGGAATTTATGTTTCCCACTGGTATCACGTTTCTTTGGAACAATCCAAATAGGTGTGTTCCAAGGGCTATCGGAATGCCTGACGATGTTTTGGTCGAGCATTTCTTGAATCTGTCTATTGACTTCGTCTTTATAAATTTCTGGGAATCTGTAGTTTCTGGCATAGATAGGAACTTCGTCGGTTGTTCGGATAACGTGTTTGACATTACTAGTGAAGGACAGCGGTTCATTTTCCTTGTGAAAGATATCGGAGTATTTCGAAACAAGTTTGATAATAGCTGATTTTTCTTCCTCGTTCATATGGCTAAGTCTGAGGCTTTTTAAATCAAATTTGAAATCAAAATGTTCGCTGATGTAATTATTTAAATTATTTGAGGGAATTTCTCCTATCTCTTCCACGGGGAGAGGTTTGATTCGCACGAAACGGAAATAGTTTTCTAAAGGGTTGAGTACTCTAACGTGGGTTTCATAGTCGTTGATGTTTACAAGACATTGGGGAATCTCGAGACTACCTATTTTAGTGTGGGAGATGACTGCTTCGCCATTTGCCACGTTTTTTACTCTGAATTTAACTGGATATATTATAGGTTTGGGCCGATTCAACTCCCAGGTATTTCAGGGGTATTGTACACTCCGGGGTGGTTAAAACATTTTGAAGGAGGTCGATGGAGGCGTTACCGATTTTTAAATTATCAAGGCCAATCAATATGTCAAACTGGTTGTGAAACTTGAAAATTTTAAATTTAAGGTGGAGATTTTTTTATTAAAGAGTTCACCCCACACGGTACATAAGTGCTACTATTTGATTTTGATGTACCATGCGCTGTACAAATCCAGAAGGGGTCATTATGAATTTTTTTGGGGAAAAGGGTGTGCCCAATTTCGGGATTTATAAAGCTAGCGGTACTCCCGGTGTCCAGTAAAATTTTTAAATTGAGTTTTGGTAGTGAAATGAAGGGTAGTTCGCTGATAGTTTTCTTGGAAATGTTCATCAATTCGATGACTGGTGGGCATCGAGGCTGTCCACCCCTAAAAAATGGTCGGGTTCGCTATCCTCAGTATTGTCATATTGGTCGTATAGGTCAGAATCCACTGTCATGATGTGTGTCAGCTTTCGTGTCATCAGGGTTAGGGTCATCTATATTGTTGAAGTTAGGGTTAGTAGTCTGCCAGGACATCTTCTGGGGATAAACTGTATTACTCCGGGGTTTAGGTTGATTGGAATACAGTTTAGGTGGCTGTATAGCGGTTGTATCAGGTTTGTTGATCTGATCGGGAGGTTGAACAGGGGGACGATTTTGAACATGTTGACGGGCCTGTTGTTGGCCCGTCAACAGGGTCCATGACGTCAATTTCGTGTATAGGATCAAGGGTGTCGGAGTGTTGGATCGGAGGGGATGGCAAATTAGGATTGGATACTTGGTCGGGAATTCGTCCTCTTCTAATAATGGGTACGAACCTGTTGTTCGGCTTGAAACCTGAGGGTTTATCATTTTGGGGCTGTACAAATTTTGAGCGATTACACAAAAGCTGGTAATCGTTGGTCATCCAGGCCAAAGCTGTGTTGAGATCGGAAGGTTGTCTCGTGCGGAGGATGGAACCTAGAGGTTCTTTCATATGCAGGAGCAGGCACCGAAGGGCCATTTTTTCGTAATGATCAATGAGAACCGCTGAATGCTCAATTTTATGGTTCAGAAGATAATTATGCTGTGATCAATTGGAGTAGTTTTAGGATCCTTTTATGGAAGTCGAATGGGGATTCGGAGTCAGATTGTCTTATTTTGGTCAATTCAATCCCTAGTGAGTAAATGTCTCGTTTGTCGGAATAAGCATTAACCAGTGCTTCCCTAATGTCGTTGTAAGTCTTGGCGTGGGCTGGTATTGAGTTCTTTGCCGGTGGAAATATTTTGGCTTTAATGGCTGCAACTAACATAACATTCTGAAAGTCATGTATGTCATTACAATTGTAAAATCGGTTGTGCAACTATTCTGTTATTTCTAGGAAATCATGCAGATGCTCGGGGTCGCCTTTGAAAATTGGAATAATGTCCATGTTCTTTTTTTAAACGTTCTGTAGGGGATTGTTTGACGACTCTACTCCGGTTTGGATCAGAGTCAGAGTTGTCTATGGAGACTACCCCAAGGTTGCCGATGAGGTCTACAATTTGGGTCATTTGGGCCCGAATTTCGGCAAGCTGGTCAGCTTGTTCAGTTAAGGCGGCCTGTTGGGCGGCCTGGGCAATCGATTGGGCAGTGATTTGATTAGCGAGATCTTGAGGGTCCATGACGTCAATTTCGTGTATAGGATCAAGGGTGTCGGATTGTTGGATCGGAGGGGATGGCAAATTAGGATTGGATACTTGGTCGGGAATTCGTCCTCTTCTAATACTGGGTACGAAACCTAGCTTAGAATGAAGGTAGTCTTTATATGTTTTCGGAATGTTGGCGAATGGATGAAACCTAATGCACCAAAAATTTAGTGGAACTTACAACTAGATTAGAACTAGAATGAAAAGTTGAATGAACAAAAAAAATAATCCATAGGAAACGCTGTACAAAAAAACTAAATTGGTGTGGATTTTAAATTATTAAAACGACGAAGTGTCGATTCGAAAAAGCTGAGTAGGTGGGAAGGTCTATTTAAAATAAAATGCGACGTGAAAAGGTCGGCTCTCTCCGGGGACAAGAACGGAAGACAGGCGTCGGGTTGCAGGTCGCTATCTGTGATAAATGCTGCAGGCGTCTGAGATAAGCACTGCAGGTGTCCAAGAGGTTTGCGGACGCTCGAGTTCAACATGAAGGATTGAGGTGATATTCGGGCACGCACAAATTTTTCTAGCTGAAGAAGGTCTCGCAAGGATGAAAGATTCCAAAAACAGGGACGCTGTTTAAGGAGGCGTGCTAGCGTATGCACCAAGTAGGTAGGTACCTATTGATACACAGGGTTTGCGTGGAAATGAGATATCGGACGTTGTACTAGGGTGTGTACAAAGATTTCGTCTGATCGAAACGAGCAAAAAAATGCGTGTGAAGGTCGAGCTGTCTGCCTATCGCAACCACAGGTATGTGCAAGGGTTTGCACAAGGACGTACGAGGGTGTGTACGAAATCAAATTGGTGATGAGATCTTGAATTTGGAAGCAGGTGTCCAGTAAAGTAGGTTTTTACTTACAAGTTGCCCATAGATCTCGGATGAAGAACTTGCAAGAAGTTCCGCTGCTCGTAATCCGTTCGTGTTCACTGGACACTGGTAACTGGTTCGTTTGCACACAAAATTGTTGATATCCGTTCAACAATTCCGATATTACAACATAAAACCGATCGACTGCGCCACTTAGGGATTCTTGAATAGAGAATGCCTTTTTAAAAAGAGTTAAAGTGCACTTTAATGGGGTTCGGCACGAACGTACAGAGTTGAGAGCTAGCGGAGAACTGACTTGAGAGGGGGGGCTGCTATATATAACCTGGGTACAATATGCTTAGGTCAGCAGGGGACTGGTACAGGTAACTTATATATATATATATATATATATATATATATATATATATACACACTCCACAGCCACTACCATCATAGTTACGCCACTGGTCTTATGATTATAATGGTTAGGCAGCCCTTGAGTTAAAGTCATCCCTATAGAGCTGCTGTGATTCCCTTAAGAATATCTGTCATTAAGACAGTACCACCAGATCAAAAGAACACCAAAATAAACAGTGAAATATCAGGTCAAGTGACAATATCATCAGTGACTTAACTAATGGCCAAACTTTATTTCTTTCCCCAAATAAACAGTACCCTAAACTTTGGTTGCTCTGCAGTCGTACAACGGCGCTATTATGTAGGTCAATGAGTATGGAATATGATGGGACTTACTATAGTCATCATCTTGGTGCACACTATGACCAACAGGATCCTCAGGAGGGGTAGAGGTAAGCTTGGAACCTGATCGCTTAGTTCGGGGAGGTTCTTCAACCAGTGGATTACCAACCTCATCTTTGATATGAGAAGGAACAATTGACGACCAATCTCGTGCCCTAAAAATTTCAAGCAATGCAGTATTGCAGTATGGACCATACAGAGGTAAGACAGCAAACAAACATATTAGTGTCATTTTAAGGACCCCACGTTGACAGGAAAATTGATTACTTAACCACCCGATGAAGGAGATAATAGTAATCTAAGAAGCCCTCCATTTCCACTGGTCCATGATGTTGGTAGTGAATAATTTTTGAAGGGTATCTAATTGTATGAAAAACAACTGGAACGAAATTCTGTATGAAAAACAACTGGAACGGTATTTTTTTCCGTCTTTACTCGACCTTCCATACAACTTTCAATGATTTTATATCAACTGTTCGCGATGTTTAAAGATTTCTGACCCCTTAAAAATTCAGATTTGACCCCCTTACAATTTTTGAAAATTTCTCATCTTCGAACTCATCCATTTGTTCGGCAATACGAAAGGTTCGGCGAAATTTGGAATTTGAATCATGTATGTAGGTACTCAAGGGCAAATATCATCTGGAGTGACACGCGCACACACACACACACACACACACAAATACATTTTTGTTAAAATTGGGATGAATTCAGGACGCTCTGAAACGGATTTGCCGATAGAAAATTTCAAATATTCATGTTCTGAAAACTCTGGACCCATTGCAGTAGCATAATTTTCTTTGAAAATTCTTTTAAAAAAACCTTGTTAAAAGTTAAACGAGACTGATGAACTACCCTTCAGTTGATAACCGGATCTATAACAAATGAAAACGTTCTTCTCATATCACTTCATGAATGAAAAAGTACAGTACTTCTTTAGATATCATTACATACAGGCCCATTAGATATATCATTACACACTGTTAGGAAGTTGTATTTTCTAAATAAGCGATTGTTGCCTGCAATGTTGACAACATGTTTTGATGGACTGTTGATATGAGAATAAATTGAGAAAGATCTTGTTCTGGTGTTCAATTGCATGATTACTGCATGCAGCTCCACCGCATCTTAAATACTATTTTCTGGAGCAGGCTTTCATTTGCTTTAGAGAAGTACTAAGATTGATCATCTGCGGGATAAAAATCCATCAAGGGTCGAACTGACTACGGACATTCGACCTTGGACCATACCTCTTTATCCGTATGGTTGCGCTTGAGCTTGGTGACTTGGTTTTCATCACCGCATTTTTTGATGGGGGTTTCAGAGGTGAGACTTTGTAAACCGGACTGAAAAAAATAATAATAAAAAAAATAAATAAATAAAAATAAATGTTCAATTCAGTTATGAATATGGGAAGTAGAATTTACCAAGCAAAGCTTAGAATGACGGGAAGAAATAGTTCTAGAGTCGGCTCAGAGGGCCACAGGCAATATAGAAAGTCTTGGCAAGGATTTTCAATTTTGTTTTTGCCAGTCAAACATTTTCATATCAAAACGATGAAGGAACTACGAAGGAACGATTTCATGTTAGATTTGAAAAAAAAAATAAGCAGAAAGCTGTTCACTACATTGGAGAACCAAAATCAGCTGAGCAGTTTCCAAGAAAAGTTAGCACTTCATGACCTGATTCCTGGAATAGCAGCTGAGGTTGTGCATTTCAAATCATCTACAACTCAGTGCTTATTGATGGCAGAAGGCATTTATGGTCAAAAAAATGAAAACCATCAACAGCCATAACATACAGATTCCTTGGAGCCCCTAACAAAATATGCCGATCTTTGCATGGGTCAGTAAGAGTTTTAAACAGGTGCCTGAATTTAGCTAGTGCTGAAGAGTTTTTTGGGAGCAAGAATGAAAACTCCAACTCTAAGCAATGAAATCTACAATACAATGAAAGTAAGGCTGGTGAGTCAACATCAGTGCATCAACATCTAGAATGGAGTTAACGATCAGGAAGTTAGTTTTTAATGACTCCGATATCAAAATATGAATCTACTGTACTCACCAAGGATTTTGGTCTTGCCTAAATCTGAATGAAATATAGATTAGTACATAACTAATAACTAACCCTCAGCCATATTCCAAATAATCATCTATATAATATATTCCTAAGTTTCACAAGTTCAGGTCGGAAAATAGAGCAATGAATCTACCTATTTTCAAACCTGCTGTCATAAGTATGGACATTCAGCATTCTGGGACTGGCATCCAGTGATAAAGGTTCCTCCTCGATGATAGGAGGGGAATCACTCCGTTTAACAATTACTGAAGATGTTGCAGGAGTATGAACATCTGGTCTGGAAAACCAATATGTGTAAGTAGCATATCATGTGAGCAAACAACAGCAAGGCTCCGACTGGTACTTGGGTGGACAGAGGAAAGTCATACAAGGTCAACCACATATAGCCATGAGGAAAAACTGGAGCAAAGGAATCCAAGGAGGAGGTTGGTTTACTAGAAGTTTGATTTCAACAGACATGCAACAAACGAGAAGAAGGAAGGAGATTTCAGGATATGAGATTCAAGGAGGGAACCAGCTTTATAGCAAGAGAACGCACTTTGTTAAGAAGCTGACACTCAGAATGGGTGGAATTTCGATGAAACGAAATTTCACTGTGAAACCTACATAACATAAAACTGATCCATAAGATATCCTTTCAAGGATCAATGATATTAAGGTATATTGGCATAACAAGCAATTAAGTTGAACCAGCAGTTATAATGTCCTGTTGTACAATCATGAAACGAATGGTTCATGAAGGACTGAGAATTAAAGAATGAAGTCAATGAAAAAGAAGTCCATGTCCATCAAGGTAATAAGTAATAGGTACTGTAATAACAGATTTGGTAATCACACAGCTTTCAGTACCGAACAAACAACTATTCCCAGCTCAAGTAGCTAGGTGTATATGTCGGAGCACCCATCATAAACTAGCAACAAACCTTTGTGTCATTTACTGGAATTGTAATGGTTTCCAGAAATTTTCCATAAAAAGTTGTGATTTTATTTATTTATTTTTCTTTCACAAGAAACATGGTTAGTACACGAGTACACAGCTAAGGTTAGTGATATTTATAAAACAACAATTATTAAATCTGCTGTGGTAGGTAGTGTTAGCGGAGGAATCGTGTTGATTATGAAAATAGGTTTAACCTCACTAGTTTACCGTGTAAGAAGCTTTCACTACTTATTCTGGCAGAAGAGGGTGAGAGAAAATATACTCTAAGGGTAGGAAGCTAGTAGACATAATGGAATCTAGTGGGTTGGTTGGTTTGAATACTGCTCCATTGATGATGGTGACGGCAGTTTTACTTTATCTCGGACCAGGGGTCGAGTGCGTGCTATATGGTAATCATTAAGACCTAAGGGGATGACAGTTGCGCGCGAGAGAGGGAAGATACCCACAACATATCTAGATTATCTCCACAACTGATCAGTAAATTTTCAACTTTATGTTTTTTAGTTCCTCTCAGTCTATCTTTTTTAGGATACCATGACATATTTTAGTTTTTCACATTATTTTAGGACACCATTATTTTATTACCTATGCCCATAATTCAGTTATGACAATTTTTTTCTCCAAAAAACCAACATCTCTCATTTGTACAGATGTTTTTTTTAGATCCATATGCAAAAAATATTATCGAGGTATTCGGTCGGTAACAGAAATACCCAGTGTACAGGCGTTGAGAAGGGAGACTGCGAGGGGTGAGCAGCGAGGATAATGGTCGGCGGGGGTGGGTGACGGCTACACCGAACCCTGACCCCAGCGGACTTTTGTTTTTCGCAATTACCTACCTACTAATTGTGCTATATACCTTTTGTACCTAATCTTTTAATCATGCCGAATAAGCAACATTCAACAAACAGTAAATCCTTGTCACATGGGCTTATTATTCTACTGGACACACAAAAATCCATTCACTATTCATTCGTCGTTTCTTTCATGTGTAATAATAATGAAATAGCTATTTTGACGGTTTTCACCAATTTTGTCCCCAAAAACTCGAATTAAGCTCATATTTTTGACTGATTATCTTCGATCATTGAACTTCTCGTATTGTCTTGATTCACGTGTTGGTACTACCTCCTGTGTTACTGTACAAATTTCTGAAGATTACAGCCATTTCCAATGGTTTTTGACAAATAATTATTTAATTATGAGAGTTAAAAACTTCATTTGAACCTCAATCCTCCACCCATTGGTCAAAATCAACTTCACATTGGTCTCCTCACTCTAAAATAACATGGAAAACAATACCTCACAAACAAACTCAAGTTCACTAAAACGTATAAAATACCTAATTTTGCAACAATTTTCCATCCATAACACCCTTGAGTGTTTTCCGACAGGGCTGACGAGATAGGAGACACAACTCCATATGAAGCATGCGTGCAAAAGAAAGACTTTTATTTAGACTAAAATTAAGGTAGTTATCGATGACACGGCTTATGGCGTACAGATATTGCATTTTTGGAATCAAAACACCCTGAAACATAAAAGAAAATTTTCGAGGGGGTGTTCCACAAAAAAAATGTCGAACCAAATACATAGGTGTGTTATTCAGAGAATAATAAACCAATATCTATGAAGAGCTAGTAGGTATAAGATAGTGTTGGTTATAAATACATGTTTCACTGTACTATTCATCAAAGTCCCATTGAAAAAACGGATTCTCCACTCAAAGAAAAACGGAGTTATTAAAAAAAATAGTCTATTTCCACTAATAGACGAAAAAAACGCAAAAAACACTGTCATACCGGTTTCGGTGATCAAACCATCCTCAGTAACAAACAATAACTGAAGGCACATTGGAGAGGTAACCCTATAAATAGCCAAAAAGTGAAATGTGGTCAATTGGGATTGGTTGTGAAGAAGAATGGTGAAGGGAACAAAGGAAGGGGGGTCGATTCTGATTGGTTGTGAAGGAGAATAGTGAAGGGAACAAAGGAAGGGGGGGTCGATTCTGATTGGCCCAGGAAGAGAATGCCAAAAAGTGAAAGGAACATAAGGTGAGGGGGGGAAGGGGTGGAACCAAGCTGTTAGAAATAAACAAAGATCATCATCATCATCTTTGAAGATCATTCAAAGATTTACCCTACCTATCACTCTTAATAATTTCGAAATTTTCAAGTACATCCAACATGCTCCCTTTTGGGCAAAAATGAAGATATTCAATGAACTGTCTGTCTGCAAGATCAAAATTGAAGCTATGACTGTATTCATTCAAGTGACGTGCAAAGGCCAAATCACCCTTATTATCCCTGAAACCTTTTTAATGTTCCTTTATTCTTTCTCTAAACTTCCTACCAGTTTGACCACAATATTCAAGTCCACAAGAACACTTCAATTTATAAACACCACTTTTATCTTGAACATTAATTTTATCTTTAACTGAACTTAATGAAGATCTGAGATTATTTTTAGTTTTATATCCTACTTTGAACCCTTTAGAAGTTAATATTTTACCTATTTTATCCGACATTTTTCAGTAATACGGTATACTGATCCAAATCTTTTCCACAGTCGTATCTTCCCTAACTAGGTTTGAAACTCCTTCCCTACTCTTTTTTCTAAGAACCCTATTCCATATTGTATCAATGAGATAGATCTCCCCCATAGCCATTACTCGCCGCTATACTTTTAATAGTTAACTTTTCTATAGCTAAATTCTGTTCACTCATTGGTATAGATAAAGCTCTGTTAGTCATACTATGGAAGGCAGCATTTTGGTGGACTACTGGATGATTTGAAGTACTATGAACGGTAATATCGCTATAAGTATCTTTCCTATATATGGAACACTCATGTTTTCCATTATTCAAGAAATGGAAAGATCAAGACAATTTAGGTGATTACATCCAAATTCTAAGGTGAAGTTAATGAAAGGATCCACGTTATTAATTTGTGTATGATATGAACCAAGTTGTCTTTCAGTCCCTTTCCAAAGAATGATGATATCGTCTACATATCTATACCAATAAAGGAGGCTATCTGATTTACATTTTCGGAAAATTTGTTTTTCAAGAAAATCCATGTAAATATCTGCAAGCAATAGAGATAATGGAGATCCCATTGCAACCCCTGGTTCAGTATAGTATTTCCCATCGAACAAGAAATAATTCTGATCCATACAGACAAACATTAAATTACACAATTCACCTTTTTCAAACAAATTTAAATTAGAATCGTGAATCAACCCATTAACAACATCTTTACATCTACCAACATTAATGTTGGTAAAGAGGCTGACCACGTCAAAAGAAGCAAGTTTAGCATTTGGAGGCACTTGAATATCCTTATTTTTCTAACCAAATCGTAAGAATTTAGAAAAGTATGTTGTGGTCGAAATTGAATTTTGCTTCTAAACAAACTATTCAACTTTTTCGCCAACTTAGAAGCAGGAGCACCAATGTATGATACAACTGGTCTCATTGGTGCTCCTACCTTATGCATTTTTGGCAGACAAGACAACCTAGGTGCATGCGGATTCATTTCTATAAAGCCTGGTATGTACATATGTTTAAGGATATTTTCAGACTTACTATTTTTCTAACAATTTTTTGAAATTCATCAGTTGGGTCTGATGGCAGTGGTTTACAATTATTTTCATTAAAAAATTAACAGTTTTGGCAACATAATCAGTTTTTGTCATAATGACTGTAGTATGGCCTTTATCTGCCTTAAGGGCTACAAGCTTCTTGTCCACAAACTTCTTCCTCAGTTCTGCTGCCAGTCGTTCTTCTTGTCCAGGGGGTGTCGTCGTCGCCTTCTTCAACTCTTCAGCGCACAATGTTTTCACCACAAGTGGACCTTCAGTAGCTTCTATGGTGAATGCTAGGTCCTAGGTCCCAAAGGATGAGGTGGGGTTGTGCTTCAACCCTTTCTCCAGAAGGGATACTTCTGCTGGTAAAAAGGATATACCAGACAGGTTCTCCACTTTCTTGAAGAAGGTAGGGCACAAAGATGGTGTAGTAGATGGCATCGGAGGTCTTGGCTTCTGGAACTTCCGAAGTTGGCTGAGCTTCTGCTGAAGCTGCACATTCTTCTTCGATCCTGTCTGCCAGGCAACATCAACAGCATGCTGTTCGATGATCTGCCATCACGATGGTCATAACGGCCGGACAACTCTTGAAAAATGAAGTACAACTTCTCTCGAGCAGTGTCGCGGACGTTAAACCATCTACTCAGTTCGCTCCTCACAAGCTTGAACTGAGCCTCCTTGACAATACGAACTGCGGTGGTGGAAGCGAGGTTACACATGATGCGGACGTAATTTGGAATAAGTTTTTCTCGGATGCACTGCTGATTAAACCAAATGTTCCTCTCAGATATAGATATACGTACCTTCAGCTTGACGAAAAAACTCGCGATCTCTGCTCGACTTGCAGAACTGATACGAACTAAATCACTCGCAAAGAAATCATTAGTGGAAATAGACTATTTTTTCAATAACTCCGTTTTTCTTTGAAATGGGTTTCCAGGATTTCTTCGTGAGTGATTTAGTTCGGATTCTCCACTCTTTATTTCTCGTGAATCGCCTCAAGACTGAACACGTAGGTATCTTCTTACTGTGGACTGTAGCTAACAGATTTTTCCAAACGAAGAACTTCCACAGGTTTTGGTTTATTATTCTGCGAATAATAAACCTCCTGTATTAGCTCAGCAAAAAAAAAAAATGTTCGAACACCCCCTCAAACTTTTTTTCTTTTACATTTCAAGGTGTGTAGATTCCAAAAACGCTGCAAATCCCTACACAACGGTTTATTATTTTGTATAGAACACCCTTCTGTCACAGATCACAGCTCTCTGTATAGATCACATCATCTATATAGATCATAGACCCTCCATAGCTTAGTACCTAACCCCGTACTCATTACTAGGTACCTACCTAAATCAAGGTGTTAATATTGCTAAAATAATTCTGTCAATGACAAACTAGCTAAAATGGCAAAAAGAAACACAAATGAAGTTCTGAAGGGAAACTGTTGATTTGAAGAGGTATTGAGTCCTGGCAGAGTTTCGATCTCGGGAACTTCGACGTTACAGTCCGTCACATATACCACTGCGCTGTAGCGCCAACCTGACCAAGAGACCAGTGATTTGCACACTCAACTCAGCTTGGTGCCTGCATACTCCCTGCTCCTTATGGCAAATTGTACAGCACATTTTATGGCAACATCGTAGAACGCTCCGGATGGTCTCAAAAATTCATTAAAAATCGAACTATTTAAAAATGTGAAAAAATGACGCCTCAAAATAAAATTTTCCAAGATAGGAATACTCCTGATATTTCAACCCTTATTTTTCATCCCTTAAAGTTGAGTGACAGTAACGCCGAGAGGACCAACTAGAGCCCAAACGGGACCCATATACCAAATTTCGTGAATTTTGATTCATGGGAACTAAGGAAAAAGCCCCGGAAGGCGTATGGTGGACGGACGGACATATTTGTATCCAATATTCGTATTCTACCTCCCTTGAAACGTAAACCACGAAATGTTGAGGGCCAGGGGAAGGGGGGATTAATTTTTATTTTTTTCATGGTCGATTTCAAAGGTTCATTATTGAGAATAATAAACCAAAATGCAATGTCCGTCCGCCGTATCATCCATATCTACTTTATTTTCGGTCTAAAAATTAGTTCTTTCGCACACAGGCTCCATTTGGGCCCTAGATGGTCCCAAAACTTTGCAGCCCGATAGGAATATACCTATGGGTGTTACGGGTGAAAATGGATGTAAAAATATGGTTTTTTGGTTTATTAGTAACAAGAGCTTGTGAGGTATCATTTTACATGTTTTTTAGCGCGAGGAGACCATATGAAGTCGATTTTGGCCAACGAGAGAAGAACTGAGGTTCTAATAAAGTTTCGGCCCTAAATTTACGTTAAATTTTTGTCTAAAGTTGCCCTTCTTTTGCATACAAGCTCAATTTGGGTCCTAGTTGTGCTCCGAAGCTCGGCAGCCCGATCGAATACACCCAGGGGTGTTACGGGTTAAAAATGTGTAAAATAGGGTTTTCCGAATCTTTTTTTGTTGAGGTTTTAGTGAACATGAGCTTGTGAGGTATCGTTTTCCATGTTTTTTAGGGCGAGAAGACCGAATATGAAGTTGATTTTGACCAAAGAGTGAAGAACTGAGGTTGTAACGAAGGTTCAGCTCCCAGAATTCATTTTATATGAGTCAGAAACTTGGGAAATGGTCTGAAATCACCACAAATTAGTATAATAACACTAGACGTAGTATTAACAGGTGAATTAAGACAATTAAATTGCGCTATCAATGATCAAAGATAATTTGTCAAAAATAGGACACTTAATTTGTGTTTTTGGGGGCCAAAATTGGTGGAATCAATCAAAAATAGCTTTTTCAATTATTGCATACTGAAAGAAAAATAGATGAACAGCAACATTTCTGTAGGTATGTCCAATAGAATAATGAACCCACGTGACAAGGACTTGACAAGCAGCGTTTTGTTTTGCGATTATTGTAGTAGCATGAATCGGTACATATGTGTAACTCGCTGTGTATTTAGTCGTCGGGAATGCGTCTGTCCTGCTTTACTCATCTAGACCAAGAGGGCTCACTCGTGAAATATGTTTGGGGTACTGGCATTGGGTTTATAGATATTTCGAAAAATTGTTATTCCTTACAGCTACACGTAGCTGGAAACGAATGCAGGTGCATAGGCGAACTAGCTGTCCGTTTAGTTTGAAGGGACTACTTGACCTAAGTACGTCACTATACGGAGGTCAATCAAGACTACTCTTCATCTTTAGGTAGTGTTATAGGTTCCTGACATGAGTATCATAACAAGCGTCACGCATCATTCTCGAATATCATGGAATCAAGTGAAATAAATAACAGGATGGGGGGGGGGGGGGCAGTTTCAGGTTTTCACAGGTACAGTGGCCGATTGCATTGATTTACTTACAAGAGACAATGTCGCTCCAATATGCTCAACAACTTTATCAAAAGTGAAACTTGAAAGTAAATTATGATCAATTTTAGATAAATAGCTACCTACGTACCCCTTATATAACACAAATAATAACGTTTTTACATGTACCCACCTGTAAGCTATTGCATAGGTACGTAGTTGTAACTATCTAAATTATAAACAAATAACCGAGGCCAAAACCAAAGCACGTAGAACTAACATCCAAGGGCGTAGACAGGGTGGGGCAGGGAGGGGCCGTGCCCCCCCCCCCCCCCCCCCTAGACTTTCGGGAACACAAAAATAAATTGTGCTGAACTTATTTAAAAGAAACACTAGAATATCGAAAGCGTAGTTATGGGCATGGGAAGGTATTATTGGAATTTGGAAACATGTCTTTTGTGAGCAAGAGTACCTTCATAGTAAGAGAAGGTTCTAGGTAGGTATTGAAAACACTTTTGAGATTGAACGATTGAACATAAGACAGGGAAGAGCGCGAAAGGGGAAGTAATTCCGAGAAGCTTCTAGATCTAGAAGCTTCTCATACAGCCTGGTTACTGGTAGAAACAATTCTTCCAGGAATCGCTCGGAGGTCGTACTGGAAAGTTCAAGAACCTCATTCGCCCAGTATAAAAAGAACTTGGTGGGTACACAAGATCACCAGTTTAATGTTGACATCCACACAGACACGAGACACGACCAATTCGCACTTCAAGATGGACATACGTCGATTCTTTGGGAAAAAAGGTAAGTTTATTGAGCATGATTCCGGGGAAAAAGGTAAGTTTATTGAGCATGATTCCTCAAGTCATACCTACCTATCTCAAACATAATGAGAAAAATGAGTGAAAAAGAAACTTTTTTCTTTCCTGTAGACTCCGTTAAGTACCTACTATAATTTATTGAATTTTATTCTTTATTTTACAGCTGATAAACGAAAACGAGAAACTTCTTACAGTCCAACACCACCAGTTACATCAGGGCCCAAAGAAGGAAGTCGATTTTCCACTTCAATTCTGGAACCTCTCGCAACATCTCTAGAAGAAAGTGATCCTTCAACTTCTGGGCAGGTAGGCACCAGATCAGAAAATCGTCCTTCTGGTGGGGATCAAGAAGTAAGCCCTTTGGAAAATGATATCGGTAAATGGGTAGGAAGGGGTAGTCTCATGACTGTTGAGGAGAAAAAACGAATATTACAGCAATGTTGGAAACCTCCTCCAAATTACCATTTTGAAGAAGATGCGAAGGCCCTCAAGCGAAAATTTCTGTATGCCTGGCTCGACAAATATTCACCATGGCTTGTTTATTCAAGCCATTTGAAAGGAGCATTTTGCATGTACTGCGTCATTTTTGCTCCACCTACTAGTACTGTTCGAGGAGTCTTAGGCTCATTTGTGGTGAGGCCATTCACCAAGTACAAAAGAATGCACGAGTTCTGTAAAAGTCACGTTGGAAGTAGTTGGCATTTGACAGCAATGAAAGCGATGCAATCATTTATGGTTGAGGAACCTATTGACATTCAGATCGTGAGTGCACATAAAAAAATTGTGTTGGAAAACAGAAAATATATTTCATCACTCGTGTCTGTGGTGATATTTTGTGGCGTGCACGATTTACCTTTACGTGGTAAACAACTTCATGAGGGGATTCTAGAAGATCTGATACAATTGAAAATTGATTCTGGGGACTGTGATCTTGAAAGGTTCACAAAAGAAGGAAAGAAGAATGCGAGGTATTTGTCTCCAACAATACAAAACGAACTTATCTGTTTATGTGGGAACTTAGTGAGCTGCATCATAGTTGAATACATTAAGAAAGCTTGCGCATTTTCCATATTGGCCAACGAGACAGCTGATATATCGGGGAAGGAACAGTTGTCTATTGGACTTAGATTTTTCGACGAAGAAAAAATGTTGGTACGCCAGGATTTTCTAGGATTTGTTGAGTTGGAAGCGATGGATGCAACAACTATTGCAACAGCAATAGATAATTTCCTTGTTAAAAGTGGTCTCGAGCCAGAAAAATGTGTTGGGCAAGGCTATGATGGTTGCTCCGCAATGGCGGGGAAAGATGGTGGCGTCCAAAAATTCATCAGGGATAAATACAAAAATGCTTTATATTTCCATTGTGCGAGCCATTGGTTAAACCTGGTTGTTAATGATTTGAATTCAGTCGTCGAAATCCGCAATACTATCTCCACAATAAAAGAGATTGTCAACTTTTTTCGTCAGTCAGTGCTACGGAGGAAGCACATTCCTAACATACCTGGATTTTGTGAGACCAGATGGTCCGAAAAATATCGATGCATTTCTGTTTTCATGAAGCATTTCGTAGAAATAGTTCAGGCATTGGAAAAGCTCACTATAGAGGGCGGCAGAGGAAAACGGCTGAGGGGGAAAGGTCCTCTCCTAAGTCCCTGAAATTAATCTAATACACTGAAACTCATCCGCTTTATATTTCTATCCATCTATGTACCTGCACTGTTATGATGTTGGGTTCCTTCCACACATTCTAAGTTGGTAACAGCTGTTGGACAAATCATATGATTCTCAATATTGTTAAGATTCAAAAATAATAAAAAGTCAGTTCTTGGTATGGTGATGAAAGATGCGTTTTGTGTAACGAATTCCTTTACAATGATGACAGCGGTGGGATTGTTGCATGGATTTGTGGACACACAGACCGATAGACACGAAATAACTTTGTACAGAAAGGTCTGAAACGCAAAACAAAGTGGAAATTTCAGTTTAGGACAACAAATTTTCCTCCCAAAAATGATCACATGGCTTCTGCTAACTTGGTCTACTCACTATGATGAAAGCTGTGGGATTATTGCAAGTACATGCGGGCAGACAGACAGATAGACATGGAACTAAATGTGTACAGAAAGGTCTGAAACGCAAATCAAAGTGGAAATTTCAGTTTAGGAGGACAACAATTATTTTTCCTCCCAAAGATGATATATGGCTTCTGCTAACTTGGTAGACTTACAATGATGACAGCCGTGGAATTGTTGCAAGGATTTATGGACACATAGACAGACAGACAAGGAACTAAATTTGTACAGAAACGCGAAACAAAAAGGAAATCTTAGTTTAGAAGTGGAACAATTTTTCCTACCAAAAGTGATCACTTGGCTTCTGCTAACTTGGTAGCCTCAAATTCAAAAGTTGAAAATGAGAAAAGAAGGATACATACTTGGGATCGGTGGCTGATGAGCATCTCTTTATGATTACACCAAGCATGTTTTTAGCATCAGTCTTAACTTTCCAAGCATCAGAGCTTGAGTCTTCGTCATTTTCTCGGCTATATAATCCAGAACTTGCTCCGGATTCAGCAGGTGCTTTAGTTTTCTTCACTTGTGTGAAAGTCTGTAACATTTATATTGTAATGACATTGATAAGTATATCACCTTGGAGGATTGAGGTTACTATGTCTCAACGTGTATTATATCGAATCCCATGCTGGGTACATGATACCCTAGGCTAGTAAATTAATCCACAGAAATGGGCCACATGTGCAAAAGGTCGGACAGTTCTAATTTATTAACATGGTGTTAGGACCAATGGAAGTAGTAAAAGTTCCAGTCATGCAACATGGCGAATTTTCAAAGAAATATTCGTGCTATTGTGTAAAAAGATGATATAGCGAGAAACTGGAGTTTAAACATAGAAAATCTGAAATAATATTGGGATTTACCAAGTAGGTATGGTAGGTTGATTAGTCAACAAACAGTAATAGGTATTGTGTGTTCCAATCGACACATTTTTAAGATACTCCTCTAAAAGTAGATGGGTAGGTATTCTAAGCTGATCAGCATTTTTATGACAAAATCTTCGAATCAATATATAATATACTTGTTGTGTAACCCCTCTAGAATACCACTCAATGTACATAGTTAGATTGTCCTAAATAAACCAAGTGAATGGTGGGCCTACGTGACACAAGAGGCATAGGTAGTCATCTCCCTCCATCGATCCCCCAACGGTTCCTAACGACCATCAGAGGGCCAGGGGAGGGTAGAAGGGCTCCTTTATAAAACGCTATCCTTACCCAGCTCGCCATTCTACACTCAAATCTCAAGCCAATGACTTCTCTCTCCTAACCTTCTTCCTCAAACATCTCGCCTAAAAGATCTCAGAGTGGTGGAACCGGTCTGATGATAACCTACGTGGTGGAACCGTCTGAGCACAGCCTCTAGCGTTTCTAGTGGTGGTAACCTCCCTGGCTTCGCCATAGGTGTAACCTTTTACACACTAGCTATCCAATACCTCAAGCTTCATATCTCAACCTCACCTATCCAGGCCTAGCCTCAGTTCTCTATCACCACAATACTATTAGTAGGTATAGGTAGTAGGTATAGTTAATAGTGGAAGAGCAGCCGTTCTCGACAAAAAGCTTACCTCTTTTTCACCATTTACTCTACATCCTTCTACGATTAAATTTTTAACAATACATACGAATGCATAATATAAATTTAATATTAGTTAATTCATAAATTCAATATTATTAAATATTAATTTAATATTAAATAATTATTTAATGTTATTCAATATTAAATAATTATTTAATATAATTCAATATTAAATAATTATTTAATATTATTTAATATAAATTTAATATTTAATACATAAGTAATAATATATGCATTTTTAATAACTTATTAAAAGTATTATCATTTCAATCGAAGTATTGTGATCGTATTGCTATAATGATCATTCTTTCTCTTGATTCGAACAATGATTTGTAGCAATTTTTACAGATTTTTGACCCTTATAAAGCGAAATCCGAACCATCTTTTTTGAGAAAATGTCATAGAAATAGTCCTTTCTGTATTGAATCACCATCCCACACAACGCCACGTAAATTCATACAGAAATATTGATTTTAGGCATTGATACATTGACAATTATTGACCCGCAAAAATACCAATTTGACCCCTAAACAGTAAACTGTATGAAAAACAACTGAAATGGTACTTTGCAGTCTTTTTCTGCCCTAACTCACCCTTGCATACTACGTTCAGTGATTTACACAGACTGTTCGCGATTTCAGCCGTTTTTACCGATTTTTGACCCCTAAAAACTGATTGGCCCCCTTAGAATTTCTGAAAATTTCTCATCCTCGAAATCATCCTTTTGTTGGCAGTACAAACATTTTGGAGGAATTTGGAATTTTTTATCATGTACCCCAGGTTATATATATATATATATATATATATATATATATATATATATATATATATATATATAGAGTGACTGTTGTGAAAGCACAACAACATCTTCGGGTGAAGATGAACCTTAAACTCAATATGGTGTTTTTGTCCCCTTTAACTTACCCAACGAAAAAGACAATGAACCGTGTGAGTAAACAGCTATCAGTCACTGTGTGCTATTCGCGAATGTTGAATAGTGTTACGATCGTCTGTGAACAAAATGAACCGTTTGACGGTTGGTAACTGAACCAGGCCATGGAAATGCTCGAATTAGGGGAATCATTGCGTGCGGTGAGTGATGGCTTTAATGTTCCCCACCAAGTAATCATTCGCGCTTGTTTTTCTGTTTTATGAGGCTCTCTCACGTTAAATGCCAGAAGCATTGTTTTTTTATTTTTGTCAAATTTATACTCAATAAATTTTTCTTCAACACTTGCATTAAAATCACTTCCCTTTGTTCTCTCGAATCTTTGATAACCAAATCAAACGACTGCCAGTACGCTGTGGCCGCCGGGGAGGCGGTTATCGGTCGACTTCTGGGTGGTACGTTTCAAATTTTGAGTAGTTTGTGTGTTTTTTTTTTTTGTTTTTTTCCTCGCACTAGTACACCTTAGCACGAGGGAATTTATTCGAGCCTGCTCCCCTAGAGATTACAGGCGTTGCTCTTTCAACAATACATTTTGTACAAAATCAATAGCATTATAGTGTAATACATTTAACATCATTATTTTCTTTATTATTGTTATCAGATGCACACTTGTCCGTCACTCGAATCTTGACGATGTAAACAGTTGGACAACGTGGAACCTAATCACTTCACAGTAACTCCAGATCCATGGAGTTTAAAAATATTGAGATGTCTTGGAAATGTTCTAATATGAGAACCTTCATGGGCATCGGCCACATACCACTCTGTAGAATGCATCGCCTTTCAAGACGAGCACGCTGCTGCCCGAAATGTCCTCAACGAAACAGGAGGTGCTCCCAGTCCTGCACCTCCGCCGAGCATGTACACGAGGCGTCCTCGCTGAGGTTAAATCGGTGGAGAAACTCGCGAACCCTTCCATGTCCAGTTAACAACAGAGTTAACCGCCAAGACAAGGGAAGGTCAACCCGGAGCCGATCGCTAATCGTTGGGAAGAAGGCCTTAGTTCTCCTGCCGTCTGCCGTTTCTCCCCACATTTGCTCCCACTGCTGGAGACTATAAGCACCACAATCTCGCTTCACCTTGGACTTTGGAATTAGCGAAAATGCGATCGGAAGGGCATCGTCCATGGCTGCATCCTTTGCACAGGAATCCGCCTCCTCGTTCCCTGCAGTACCGACGTGTGCCCGGGTGTACTTAACCCCAACTCTCCAACTCTTCCTCTCTCTGAGTTCCCAGATGAGCTCCCTTATACGCTCAATTGTCGGGAGATGGTTCCCATGATCAGCCAGCATGGCTAAACATACCTGGCTGTCTGTGTAGACGACTGCCTGGCGGCTCGGAACCCGCATCACTTGTCGCGTCAGCCACTCCAGGGCCTGCAATATTGCCAAAGCCTCAGCCTGGTTGTTGGAGCAGGATTCTCCAAGCCTGTAACGCTGCCGGAAACTGGGCCTGCCGTGGCCCCCATATACAACAAATGCAAAGCCGACCCTGCCTTCACCCATATGACTACCATCTGTATAAATTACAAAAGTCGGCTCAGTATCATCTCCCAGCTCAACATCAGCATCAGGAACTGTCGCTGGATGAGGCCAACTTTCAGGGGGCAGAGGTTTCTCGACCAATCCATCCATCAACCCATGGTGAACGGCAACCATCTCCCTTGCCTCAATCTCAATGGGTTTTACCCCAGCAACCACACAGCAGGCCTGAAATGATATGGTCTTAACACCCTTGATCATCCGAAGCAGCATCAACCGTTGAACTCTACGTAGGGCGTCGACATTACGACGCACTCCCAGTGCCACTCCCCATACAGAGACCGCATACCTGAGGATGGGTACAATGGCTCCCCTGTAGATGACACCCAACGCCTCAGGCCCCAGGACATCTTGGCTGCACGAGACAAAATATTGATCAGCTGAGACGCCTTACCGCACACATACTCCACGTGGTGTGTCCAGAGCAAGGCCCCATCAAATATGACCCCCAGGTATCTCATCTGATCGACAAGGTGAAGCCTCTCACCCAGCAGATAAATGCTCAGATCACGGCTCATTCTCCTCCTTGCAAAACACAGTGCCTGGGTCTTGTGGGGATTATATTCCAGGTTATTCTCCCATGCCCATTTTTCCACCATATAAAGAGCCGTGTTTGCACGTCTTTCAAGCTCGTACTCAGTTTTGGCTGAGCAAAGCAGGAGCAGGTCGTCCGCGTACGCCTTTGGAAAAATGGAAAACACCTTTGACAGAATACCTGCTGTAACGCCGTCGTCCCCCGGAGATTTCCCACTTGCGAATCAGTGGACAACAGCCAACACTTAAGAAACCGTGAAGGGGATATCGTCAACCTCACCCACATAAGCCTCCATCTCCATCCGTACACGCTCATGGTGCTCAGACTGCTGAACCCTCTCAGGGGGCACACATGTTTCCATGATCAACTCAAGCGTATCACGAAGTCCCTCTGTAAGATCACCATTGGCTCCCTGCAGAGTTGTAACCTCCAGTGCTGTTCTATTCTTTCCAGCAGCCGCCTTGTAGATCGGCCCCCAGGGCATCTGGGTCCCCTCCGCACTGCAGTAACTTTTCCAAGAGTCAAACTTGGCTTGCTTGACTCGCTGCTTGAATTGTCGCTTGAGGGTCCAGTAGGTCTGCCTTCGATGCTCCCGCAAGGCTTGGTTGTTCCTTGTCCTCTGAAACAAACGTCACGCCGCCCGTAGTTCTCTCCGCAATAGGTACAGTCAACTCATGGGACCACCACGGCACTGACCTCTTCATAGAAGGGAAAACTCCAGTTGATTTCTGTGGTATAGCCAACTTACAAACGTTAACGACCACATCAGCAAAACGATCCACCGCGGACTCTAAGTCCCCCTCTGTTCTAAGCCATGCAGCCAACAGGTCGCCGAGAACATCCCCCTCCCCCTCCACCCGGCCGTCCGGACAAGCTCGAGAAAGCTCCGTCATTTGTGTGATAAGCTCAGTCTCAAATTTCTGCCAATCAGCTTCTTCGACTCTAAAGCGTGGCACACTCTCCACCAGTGGCGCCGTCGCTCCTTCCTGACCGATTGCAAAGGTCAGTAGGTGATGGTCAGAAATATGTTCATCCTCATTCGTCCAGTTGAAAAGGTGCAGCACCATCGGGGCAGTGCAGAGGGTCAAATCAATCCAACTACGCCCGTTTCGTGTTTCAAAAGTTGGCCTCCCGTCATTGACGTTCATCAAATATAATGATTCTGTAGACAGGAACTCTACAACCGCCTCCCCTCTTCGTGTCGTAATTGAGTCGAACCAAGAAACTGAGCGGCTATTTGTATCTATTCCAAAAATCATCTTTTGTTGTTTAGCTGTCTGTAAAAGTCTTGAAATCTTCCGTAAATCAATCTCCACATTTCGATTCCCATCAAAAGAAGCGCTAACAATCAAAAACGAAAGCCCATTTGGCGTAGTAATCTCAACTACTACCATGTCCTCGTCAGAAAACTCCGTCAAAAGAACCGCATCCAGCCGCGGATCCACAACCAAGACCGCTGCTCGCGCTCTGCCTTCACCTGCCCTAAAAACCCTCCACTCTTTGTTCAACCCAGAAACAACCGAACCCCTACAATATAATTCTTGTAGGGTCAAGAGTTGAATTTTCCGCCTTATAATCAACTCAGTTAGGCACCCACACACAGCTCCACTGCGTTGTACGTTTAGCTGTCCGCAAGTTATACCGACCGTCCTGTGATGCAACCTAGTGGCGGTCATCGGAACATCCATAATCTATCAGCTGTTCTATCCTCTTTACACCCGCCTGATACGAGGGACAGCTCCTATCAAATGCGGCGTGTTTGTTATCGAATTTAAGGTCGTTCTTGACAGGCGGGAGTTGTGATGGGTGCAATTGACGCATTTGTGACGATCGCGATCCGATTTGTAGGAACACTCGGAAAACTTATGTTCAAGGGAACAAACGGGGCAGGTCAGTTCCCCGTGACAAGAGTCTGCCCCCCCCCCCCCGTGGAATTGCGAACAATGAAAACATCGCCCCAAAAATGTGTGTGTGTGTGTGTGTGTGTGTGTGTGTGTGTGTGTGTGAGAGAGAGAGAGAGAGCAAGTGTAAGTTGCTTGGATATCGAGGCGTGGTCAGGTTGAATCGAAATGCTGACCGTGCCTCGATATCCAAGCAACTTACACTTGCTCTCACCTACATATCAACGGTCGATAACTTCAACTCACACACACACACACCGACGTTTCGGCCGTTTATTCAGCAATTTTCAAGGCTACAACAAAATATGGACATATAATATGATAGTTTGCTAGTAACATGGTGATATGGACTATAGTGAGAAGGCTATTATAATAAAGCTACTTCCAGGGTTGAGTCGGCATTGAGCTTACATGATACAATTATATAAGTCAAGGACTTCACTGTACAGGGAACAGGGCATGGAGACTGGTTCGTGTTCAGTTGTTGACTGACTTCTAGGCCATGTGTTGGGGATTTTTTGGTGAGATATGAGAAAGTACATAACGGTACGACAATCGGTTGAGGGTACCTGTGTAGTGTGTCCTGTTAGGTTAGGTGGAGGTGAATGGAGGTGTCTATTTCAAAGGGAGGGAGTGGTGGTTAGAGGCGTGTAAGATATTTGAGTAGCATTCACTAAGATTTTGAACATCAGTTCGTTTATTTACTGTTTGTTGCCTATTTCGTCCAATGGCTGGTGATTCTTTCAGTTCTCTCTTAAATTCGTTCATATCCAATGATTTTGGTCTGGTCAAATATGGAGTTATGTCCTAGGCGGGAGTGGGTCACAAGAGCTGTTGGATCTGCAGTTTTGGGATTAATAATTCTTTTTGGCTTCGTACCGTTTTTATGGCCATTAAGTCGGACTTTTAGGTGGGAGTGTGTTTGGCCTATGTAGAATTTGCCACATTCACATGGAATTTTGTAAATAATATCTGATTGCATTTCAGGGATAATAGGGTCTTTTGTTTTAGTGAATAGCTTGTTGAGTGTTAGGTGATTTCTGTAGGCTATTTTTGTGGTTTTGCTGTTGGAGGTTAGTACTTTATTCAGTTTTTCAGAGAGGTTTTTGACGTATGTTAGGGAATGATATCTAAGTTGATTATTTGTGGCTTCATTAGTTGTTGGTTTTCTATACTTTAGTAGCTTGCAAATGAGTTCATGAGGATACCCATTTTTGAAGAGGATGTCAACTATTTTATTTTCACATTCTTTGTGAAAACGGGGGGAACTTAGTGACTTGGCTCTATGTATAAGGTTTATAACCAAGTTGGTTTTCTGGTGGTACGGAATTTGGCTGTTATAATTAATATACCGACCCTTGTTTTGTGGTTTTTGCCACCATTTGGTTTCGATAGTGCCGCGAGCATTTCTCATGAGTTTAACGTCTAGAAATGCATTGTTGGCTATCATCGGATTCTGATGTGACTGGAGTCTTGGATGGAATCGATTAAATTTTGAAAGAACCATATGGAGGGTATTTTGGGTATGCTAAGTAGAAGGTCATCAACAAATTTGTATATAAATTGGATTTTAAATGGTAGTTTTAGTATAACTGAATCCAATAGGAAGTTTAAGCAGATGTCAGCGAGAAAGTTCGATATTGGGGATCCATAGGGCATCCATATTTTTGGTTATAAATTACATTATTGTATTGGAAGCTTCCTTCATTGGTGCACAGGTCGAATAATTTGAAAAAGTGAGTTTTGGGTATTTTAGTGTGGGTTTTTAGTTCGTCCCATATGTTGTTTATTATTTGGCTTATTAAGGGAATTGGTAGACTGGTGAAGAGAGATGACGCATCGAGACTTATTATTTCAGTTATGTGGAATTCTGATTTGGGTGATTTCTTTTGGAATTCAAAGGAGTCATGAACATTGTATTTATTGCAGCTGAGGTGTTTTCGAATACTGGCGAGGTATCTGGATAGTTTGTAGGTGGGAGCAGTTATATAGGATACGATGGGTCGGATTGGATTCCCCTCTTTGTGATTTTTAACAAGTCCATACATTTTGGCTATCGTACTATTATTCTTGTGGAGTGTCATGTATGTTCTAATGTCTATGCAGTTCTTTTTGTATATTGTTTCATTTCGGATTTTATGCGTTTGGCTAGGTTTCTGTATAGGTTGATTATTGAGTATGTTTCTGTATCATTAAGTAGGTGTTCTATTTTTTTAGTGTATTCAGCTTTATTAATTGCAATAGACTAGTTGGTTTTATCGGTTCTACTTATTACTATGCCGGGATGCAACTTCAGAAAAGATTTGGTTTTCTTGAAGAGTGAGTCAATTTTGTGGTCGTTATGTTGGAGTTTAGGTATGTTTAGGTGGTTAGTTATGATGTTAACGCATTTCCCTCTTGTACTTTCTTGCAAGTATTTTTCAACATTACTTTGAATGAATGAGTCAATGTCGCTAATTATATCATCAATGGGGACGTCACCATAATAATGTAACAGTAGCTCACTGATTCCACTAACTAGCAAACTATCATATTATATTGTTGTAGCCTTCAAAATGCCTGAATAAACGGCCGAAACGACGGGAACTTGTCACGGTCCCCGTGCATTCCTCCAACCATAATATCTTGCATATTATAATCATACACTTCCCCTTGTGAGTGGGCAGCAACACAGTGTCCCCACTCCTCGAAGACTTCCGCCTCAATCGGACGGCTGGCTGACCTAATAGATAGTTTCCACCTAGCCTTCACCTTGAGTGCAAGTGCCGCGACCTCCTTCCTTTTAAAACGCCCTCTTCCCTCAGTAATTTTTCCAATTTTCATTATTTTCCCATTTTCGGGTTCGCTTTCATTTATTCCGTTCTTGTAGAGTCAGTGCCTAATTTTTTCTTCTTTTCAGCATTTTTCCCAAGGTATATTTATTTCTTTTTTAGTCATTTTCATTATCAGAGCAGGAGGTTTTTAATTAATTTCTTCCACTGCGTTTCGCAAAATAGATTCTTTTCATTTTCCCTTATTCAGTTCTCTTATTTTATCCCTTTTCCAGATTTTATTGTGCCTATATCTTAAATTTTCTCCCCTTTGGGAGTGGTAGCAGAACTCTGCCAAAATCAGTTAGTGAGATCAGCCCAGCCTCTCAATATCACACAACAAAACCTGTCAATATATATATATATATATATATATATATATATATATATATATATATATATATATATATATATATATATATATATCGGGGACACACTGTTGCGTTTAAAAAAAAATATTTATTTCACAATGAACAACTAACTGAATGTGACACGACGGAGCTCGGGAACAGAAAAAAGTTCGACAGTCGAGAGAGGGCAATTCTGCTCACTATCTAAGATAATGACTTCCTCTAATGAGTGAGCAACGGAGAGCCAGACAATGGTTCTTTGATAGGTAGATTCTGCTGATGTCCGCAGTGTCTATAGAGCCTTCAGGCGGCGATCTCCCGCAGGAAGTGGGATGATAGCAGTCCCTTGTTCTGGTGGTATTCGCGTGGCGGTTGACTGTGGTAACTCCTCTCGCCGTAGAATGAAGCATGGGGATGAGTCACTGTGCATGTGAGAGCTACTGATGAGTTACTGTGCTGAGTTTGGAGGCTGAGCCATGAACTGCAAGGGACAACTCACAGGCTGCGTTATTATGGTTGGAATTGGTTTCTTGCATTTTAGTCTTTTATATGCACAACCGAGCAAAAGTATGGGCAGCATAAGGGCTAACAGAACATACAACGGGCTTATGAGAGTATGAACGTAATCGTGTCTACAAAGATGTCATTTGCAGTTAGAGACGGCCATCGTTCGTCAAATTGGGGAATATTAGAGAATTCCGAATTCTTCTTCTTTTCTTCGTTCTTTCGTTGAACTAACTGGGATATTGTTTAACAGGATTTCATCGGCTGATGGTTGAATTATCCAGGTGCCATTAATGCGGCCAGAATGCTACCTTCTTGTTTCTTGTCTTCTAGTGTAGCTTCATGGGAGGCTGTTATAATGATATGACCTGATTCTGGCACTGTGGTGTGGAAGGGGTCATTAATTTGAATTTTAGTAAATTGGCATCCTAATAGGGTGTTATGTTTGATTATATTCTGGAAGAACAGTTGGACGTATCTTTACATAGTAGTTCATTGTTGCAATAATATTGGTTATTGTTAGTATTGTAGCATAGTTTGTTAGTTGAATAATGAACTGTATAACTATTATCAACTAGAATGAATTTGTTCTTAGGTACAATGGTTACATAGTCTGTGCCCTTTACAATGGGTACAGGTTGCAATAAATACAGTTGAAGACCAGCGTCCAGCCCGTCGACGCGTAGATCCCGGTCTGATCGTTCAACTTATCATTATTTTAACCAATTCGCACAATATATATTTTTTCCCCCATCTTAAAACTGTAAGGAGCTCCAAAGGAATCGACCAATTACCATAGATACAGTCCATTCATAAGAAGATTCATTACAGCATTTATTTTATTTTAGCATTGAGCATTTTATTTATTCAACAATTATATCAAGTTCGTGGCTGGATTTCGGGTGTTTAAATATTGAACATCCCTTTCTCCTACATTGTTTTGGTCCTTGCGAGCCATGATCAGCCAACTAGATTTTAAAACCTTTTTAAATTCTAGAAATTAAAGAAATTAGTCTCAACTGCTAGTTTAGTAGGTAGTCACACGACAAATTCGCATGCTTGATTTATATTTATATTTATATGTTATTATATTTCACATATGTCGCAAATCGAATTATAGAAACTCATGGCATAATTCCCAGCTCATCATGGAGACCTGGGAGAGCGGAGGAAATCCGAGAGAATTGTAGCTCAAGAGGCATCAATCACAGTGAAATTGTTTCACATTCACTGTGGTGGAATGGTCCATGGAGGCTAACCCAACCGATTCCCTGTTGGCCATCTCACCTATATGATGTCGTTTATGATTAAAGACCGGATTTCTATGCAGCATAAATGCCCCAAATATGCCAATAGAATATGCAGTAAAAACTAATGAAATATGCAACAAAAAATATTGTGAAATTCGCGAAATCAAGTTCAATACTTGGAAAAACCACTCTACCAGTAGGTAAGTTTCAATAAGGAATGATCTGAATTAAATTCTCATTTCACAAATATTTTGTAATAAAATTGATGCTTTCACGTAACATTATTTTTTACTATGGAACATTATTGTTTTATTTTCTTCCCGTCACAAGAAACGTCTGCCAATTCGGGTAGGCAGTATAGAGCTCCCTCACTTGAATCACATGAACGTATAGAATAGTTGGGTAGGTTCATTTTGATAAAGGAACATCTGCGTTCCAACCCACGTGCACCCTCAAAATTTCAGCTCTCTACGACTATTTTTCGCGCAGTTAGAAGCGCTACAAGGAAACAGTCAACATTTCATGTTCGCGCATAGCGCAGACGAATGAAATTCATATGGGCCTATCAAGGTATTATTCTTGATCGACCCTCAAAATCTGAACTCATTTCAAGGATATTTAAGGTAGTTATTGGCGTTTCAAGTAGTTCACGTTTGTGCATGTGCAGACAAACGATTTCCATGATTTTGAAATGGGACCTTTGCGATCCAACCTGCGTGTACCCTCAAAAATTTAGCTCTCTATGACTACTTTTCGCGCAGTTAGAAGCGTTACAAGAAAATGGTCAACATTTCATGTTCGCACATGCGCAGACGAAAGTTACGATTCCAATGAAATTCATTTGGAACTTTACAGTACTATTCCTGATCGACCCTCCAAGTTTGACCTCATTTCAACGATATTTAGGATTGCTATGGGCGTTTTAATTATTTCACGGTTGCGCATGCGCAGACGAAAGTTACAGTAGTTTTCCAATCATTTTTGCATGGCGCCATCTGTGACGCAATCCGCATATACCCTCCAAATTTCAGCCCATTTCGACCA
>OX940974.1:73120185-73259464 GCA_954871275.1 Leptopterna dolabrata | reverse complement strand
CCCCCAAAACATACAAAATCTACTACAGCACCTTCGCTACGGCGATCTGACAAACTGTCAGAAGCTTCACCCCCTTCCCTCCACAACTTCCCTCGTCAGTTGGGACCAATCCAAAAGGCAGCCAGCCTGGCAAGAAGGGGCAATAGCTGGGGCCCGTCATGAGTCATGAACATTGTCACAACGCAGTGGCAAAGAAAGGCCAAGCCGTAGTTGAAGTGCCTCGTCACAGCTCACATTATACATATAAACATATTATCTAAAAATTGGGACCATCGTAGTGCTGTTGTGGATCATTATGGTACCTACCTACCTTCATTCATGGCACATTGCGTATGCCTACTACCTTGTGTCTTCCTATCAGTTTTATTAATCAGCCTCCCCCCCCCCGTTTTTGTGCTAACCTCTCATGACAGTCGTCATTTCACCAGCTTCTAGTGCCTATGTTCTTAAGAATAAAAACGCTGCAAAGTCCTTGTCACATGGATTTATTATTCTCCTGGACATACCTACAGAAATGTTGGCTGTTCATTTATTGTTTCATTTATGCGTAATAATCGAAATAGCTATTTCTGATGGTTTCCATTAATTTCGCCCCTAAAACACAAATTAGGTACGCTCCTTTTTTTCTTTTTGTTTTAATTTTAATAACTATCTTTGATCATTGGTAGTGCCATTTAATCGTCTTGATCCACATGTTGACATTTTCCAGTGTTATTATACAACAACTGATGGTGATTTCATACGATTTCCCAGGTTTTTCACTCATAAAAAATCAATTTTGGGAGCTGAACATTTGGTAGAACTCAATTTTCCACTCTTTGGTCAAAATCGACTTCATATTCGGTGTTCTCGTCCCCAAAAACATGAAAATGATATCTCAGAAGCTCATGTTACTAACATGTTGCTAAACGCAAAAAGTACCTATTTTTACACACATCTTCACTCATAACACCTCTGGGTATATTCCGATCGGGCTGAAAAGTTTCGGGACACAACTAGGGCCCAAATGGAGCATGTGTGCGAAAGAACGAATTTTTTAGACCGAAAATGAAGCCTGTACACGTGATACGGCGGACGGCGTACGGCGGACGGACATTGCATTTTTGGAATCTACGCACCTTGAAACGGAAAAGAAAAAATTTTGAGGGGGTGTTATAAAAATTTTTTGCTGAGCGAATACATAGGTGTATTATTCACAGAATAATAAACCAAAAGTGATTATTATTAACGCGTATTTAGTTAATAATTCCTAAAGGTTATGGGCCCAGAACAAAGTGGTAAAAGTGAGTTGTGTGATCGGGAGACAGGAGTTGTGAGATCACGAAAAGTGTTACCTGAGATGGACCGACCGTGAGTACCTAGTTGGAAACTGTTCGTTTTGATCCGTTTCTTGATCATCTTTCCAAAAAATGTATTTTTCTACGGCAAATTATTGTGTATGAACCATTAAACCAGGAAAATTACCATACCTTGAAAGTTCAGCCAAAGCAAACACTCATAAAAAACGCTGCAAAGTCCTTGTCACATGGGTTTATTATTCTACTGGACATACTACAGAAATGTTGGCTGTTCATTTATTGTTTATTTTCATGTGAAATAATTGAAATAGCTATTTCTGACGGTTTCCACCATTTTTGGCCCCTAAAACACGAATTAGGTACGCTCCCTTTTGGTTTATTATTCTGTGAATAATACACCTATGTATTCGCTCAGCAAAAAATTTTTATAACACCCCCTCAAACTTTTTTCTTTTACGTTTCAAGGTGCATAGATTCCAAAAATGCAATGTCCGTCCGCCGTACGCCGTCCGCCGTATCACGTGTACAGGCTTCATTTTCGGTCTAAAAAAATCGTTCTTTCGCACACATGCTCCATTTGGGCCCTAGTTGTGTCCCGAAACTTTTCAGCCCGATCGGAATATACCCAGGGGTGTTATGAGTGAAAATGTGTGTAAAAATAGGTACTTTTTACGTTTTAGCAACATATTGGTAACATGAGCTTCTGAGATATCGTTTTCTATGTTTTTGGGGACGAGAAGACCGAATATGAAGTCGATTTTGACCAAAGAGTGGAAAATTGAGTTCTACCAAATGTTCAGCTCCCAGAATTGAGTTTTTATGAGTGAAAAACCTGGAAATCGTCTGAAATCACCATCAGTTTGTATAATAACACTGAAAAAGTGTCAAGACGTGGTTCAGGACGATTAAATGGCACTACCAATGATCAAAGATAGTTTAAAAAAAAAAGAAAAAAAAGAGGGTACCTAATTTGTGTTTTGGGGGCCAAAATTAATGAAACCATCAGAAGTAGCTATTTCGATTATTAAGCATGAAAGAAACAATTAATGAACAGCCAACCTTTCTGTAGGTATGTCCAATAGAATAATAAACCCATGTGACAAGGACTTTGCAGCGTTTGAATCTACGCACCTTGAAACGGAAAAGAAAAAAGTTTGAGGGGGGGTTATAAAAATTTTTCTTCTTTTTTTTTCAATTTATCTTTGATCATGGTAGTGCCATTTAACCTTCATGATCCACGTGTTGATACTACTTCCAATGTTATTATGCAAATTGATGGTGATTTCAGACGATTTCCGAGGTTTTTGACAAAAAATCAATTTTGGCAGCTGAACATTTGGTAGAACCTCGATTTTCCACTCTTTGGTCAAAATGGACTTCATATTCGGTCTTCTCGTCCCCAAAAACATGGAAAATGGTACCTCAAAAGCTCATTTTACTAACATGTTACTAAAACACAAAAAGTACCTATTTTTACACACATTTACACTCATAACATCCCTGGGTATATTCCGATCGGGCTGAAAAGTTTCGGGACACAACTAGGGCCCAAATGGAGCATGTGTGCGAATAACGACTTTTTTAGACCAAAAATGAAGCCTGTACACGTGATACGGCGGACGGCGTACGGCGTGGGCGTACGGCGGACGGCGGACGGACATTGCATTTTTGGAATCTACGCACCTTGAAACGGAAAAGAACAAATTTTGAGGGGGTGTTATAAAAATTTTTTTGCTGACCGAATACATACCTAGGTGTATTATTCACAGAATAATAAACCAAAACGGTGAATGGGTTTCGTGGATGGCTCTAAAAAGAAACCTACTGACACACTGTTGAAGATTGATTGGGAACAATCGATCTTTCTCCCTGATCAGATTTAGTACTAATGATTGCTCTTAGTGAACTGAGCTAAATCAGACACGTCAGTATCCCGAAGGAAGTATGGGCCTTCCTTCAGACTATTTATCGGACCTGCCAGAAAAGCAGAAACTGCTGAAATCAATTTATGGAAACTGCTGACCAACTTCGCGAGTTTTTTTTGCTAATTACGGCTCTCAGAGTATTTTCCTGGTGATGAGGATATTGGATAAGACTTGTTGATCTTTTGATTCATTTTGGATAAAATGTGGACTAAGTGCTAAAAACTACGGTTTTTTTCCTCCTACTTTGTATGAGGAAAACATTTTGTACAAAAGGGTACAAAAGGATACATTTTGTACCCTAAAAATGTATCTACAACTCTGAAATTTCTGCTGGAGGTTCCTTTTTGTTTGTTATTTTCAATAATGAACCTTTGGAATCCCGTTTCACAGTACGTACAATCCAAAAATGGAATAAAAAACGCGGCAAATTATTACAAAACGGTTCATTATTTACCTGTATATATTGGCAGAGGAATCTGGTTTTTTGTTGAGTTTTCAAACTACTTTCAGTAGGTAGCTTTCAAATAACGATGTTACATGATTATATTAGAAAAATTAGCGATGTTGGTTTCATAATTTTTAATACAATACCATTTACAGTTAATAAACTGGAATTTTGTACAACATCTATACATATAATAAAACAGTGTCTGTTTGTTTGTTTGTTTGTCTCGGCATCAATTGAGAACGGCTGAACGTAGAAAGTTGCGGCTGGTACCATTTGACGCAGAATTTATCTGGGAAGGTTTATGAAAAATCCGCATTTGAATCTGTCCATCCGTTGAAACGCTATGAATGAAATACTACTAAAAAAACGTGTTATAATCACTTCTATGAGGACGTTTATGCTTATAATAACTTTGAACGGTTGGACGTAAATCCGATTGTAATTAGATTCTGGATTCAGCTCGACGAGTACATTCAAGTGGTACTTCAATCAGGATGTTAGTGGGAGGGGGGTACAGGTTATGAGAGGGGGGGGGGGTCTACAGAAATTTCAAAACTACTTGACCAATTGGAGTGCAACTTTGGGAATTTGTTGTGTGAACATTGAGGAATGTTTCTAACCAGGTCGGGAGGGTTCATAGGATACGGGGGGGGGGGGGGTTAAAGGCAGTTAGGGTTTGGCATTGGGGAAGGTTTCTGATCAGTTGAGGAGGGGGGGATACAGGGGGTGTCTGTTCTACCGTTGCGAAGCGCGGGTACACAGCTAGTTTGACATAAATCAAAGGAAGACAGCTCCTAAGGAGAGAAATCCTAAAGAAGAGAGTTCCAAAGAAACCACCGGATTTCTCCAGCAGCTGAAGTTCTCGTTAACATGGAAAATCCACAAGAAGAAGAGGGAAAAACGCTGCAAATTATTACACAACGGTTTTTTATTTACCTGTATAGATGCCCCTTCTGCGTAGATCACTGTTTACTGTGGCCAATACCTACCTTTTGGTTTACCCCCACAAAATTTGATGGTTTACATTTAATGGACATAGAATACAAATATCGAATAAAACAAACTTCCGTCCGTCCGCGAAACGCCGTCCGTGGCTTTTTCCTTAGTTCCCATGAACCAAAATTTATGAAAATTGGTATATGGATCTCGTTTGGTCTCTAGTTGGTATTCGAAGCTCGGCGTGACTGTCACACAACTCTAAGGGTTAAAAATAGGGGTTGAAATGTCCGGAGTATCCCTATATCGGAAAATTGTCTTTTGAGGTGTAGGTTTTCTCGCATTTTTAAATAGTTCGATTTTTTTCTGAATTTTTCAGAACATCCAGAGCATTCTACGATGTTGCCATAAAATTTGCTATATAATTTGCCATAAAGAGTAGGGTGTATGCAGGCATCAAGCCGTGTTGAGAGCGCACATCACTGGTCCTCCTGCTAGCTGGACGCGATATAGCGTAGTGGTCTACCTGACGAACTGATACGCTAAAGTTTCCGAGATCAGAACCCTACCAGGAATGAATATTTTTTCAATCATATCAACAATTTCCGTTCAGAACTTCATTATTTGTGTTTTCTTTTTGCCATTTTAGCTACTGTTTGTCATCGACAGAATTAATTTAGCAAAATTTAACACATGATATAGGTAGGTACCTACCTAGTAACGAGTACGGGATTAGGCACTAAGGTATGGAGGGTCTGCGATCTACATAATATGTATAGAATAGTACACACAGAGCTGTGACCCTGCAACAGTAGGGGTATTCTGTACAAAATAATAAACCACTGCGTAGGGATTTGCAGCGTTTTTTATTCCATTTACGGATTCTACATTACCTTTAAATGGAAACCATCCGGTATTGTATGTATTAATTTTTTAATTTGTATTATGATGTTGTCAATAAAATATCTATCTATTAGTATATATATGCAAACTTGAAACGGGAAAACACTCTTGGTGATATAATATATGAATTTTGGTGACAGAGGGTAGAAAATATTAAGGATTAACTGATATAAAAAACTTACAATAATTTTAGAGGGAATATCTATATTCCCTCTAAAATGATTCGTTTTTTTATCAATTAACCCTTAATATCTTCCACCCTCTGTCACCAAAATTCATACGAATTTATACTTATATATATATATATATATATATATATAAGAAATAATAAGAAACTAACATTTCTCTCGATATCCTGGAAATACAGAATAAGAGGAATTCAAAAACGTATTTAGATTTGAAAATTGACTGATCGGTTGTGAAGATAATCTAGATAATATTGTGGGCATCTTCCCTCTCTCTCTCACACAACTGTCGTCCCCTTAGTCCGTCGTAGCCTTAACTTCGGTGATCTCACGGGGACAGGTTTATTCCACCTGATTAGGCCATTGGCCACAAATAAATCTCGATTTGTTGAATCTTCGCAGGCGCTGGAGCGCCTGATAGCAGTAGCCCGTCGCACATAATATGTACTGTGATCAGCCAAGGTTTCATAGTCTTCGAAATTCTCACTCAGGAATTCCGAATCTCGCTGTTAAAGACGCATCAGCTAATATCGAAGGAGCAGGCACCGCCAACATCACAGACGAAAATAGAAAAGTCAATTTGCCTGATACTCTTCATGTACCTACCCTAACGTCAAATTTGTTGTCTGTTTCAAAATAAACAGATAAGGGGGACGATGTTACTTTCTCTAAAAACTAAATTGTGAATTCTGCCGGGAAATCCGTTCTCACTGCAAAACGAAATGGTGGGTTGTATTACGTCAATCCTGTTGACAACCAAAATTTGTCTGAATCATGTCATGCAACTAATCTTGACAACGTCGTGGAGTGGCATCGTAACCTAGGCCACATGTACTTCAACGATTTTAATTTAGTTAGCAAAAACAATTCACTACACCAACATGAAACGCCGACAACTGCGGATTTCATGAAGAGATACCAAAACGCCCGTAATCTCCACTATTTCGAAGATTTCATGAAGAAAGTTCACGATCTCAGGTCACCTAAATTCTTGGGTTTCAATGACGACCACATCCCTACATTTACTCTGTTGTGAACCAAAAACACAGTACAAACTCAGGATTCGATTTTTGGAAAAGGCTTGAATAAACGGCGAAAAGGCAGACCCCACAAGACCGATAAACACCGGGCAAAACCCGGTGAGGGTCAAAACAACCTCCTCCTCCACGTCATCTTAGCAAGGTGAGGAGTAGAAGGTCCAGGCGCGGATCCAAGGGGGGGGGGGGGGGTCACAGGGGTCATGACCCCCCCCAGAATCAGCCTGCATTTCAAAACGCTGCAAAGTCCTTGTCACATGGGTTTATTATTCTATTATTTTATTGGTCTACAGAAATGCTGGCTGTTCATTTATTGTTTCTTTTATGCGTAATAATCGAAATAGCTATTTCTGATGGTTTCCATTAATTTTGGCCCCTAAAACACAAATTAGGTACGCTTTTTTTTTAACTATCTTTGATCATTGATAGTGCCATTTAATCGTCTTGATCCACGTGTTGACACTTTTTCTAGTGTTATTATACATACTGCTTGCGATTTCAGACGATTTTCCAGGTTTTTGACTCACGAAAAATCAATTTTGGGAGCTGAACATCTGGTACAACCTCAATTTTCCACTCCTTGGTCAAAATCGACTTAATATTCGGTCTTCTCGTCCCCAAAAACATGGAATACGATACCTCAAAATCTCATTTTACTACTATGTTACTAAAACACAAAAAGTACCTATTTTGGTTTATTATTCTGTGAATAATACACCTATGTAATCGCTCAGCAAAAAATTTTTATAACACCCCCTCAAACTTTTTTCTTTTCCGTTTCAAGGTGTGTAGATTCAAAAAATGCAATGTCCGTCCGCCGTCCACCGTATCACGTGTACAGGCTTCATTTTCGATCTAAAAAAGTCGTTCTTTCGCACACATGCTCCATTTGGGCCCTAGTTGTGTCCCGAAACTTTTCAGCCCGATCGGAATATACCCAGGGGTGTTATGAGTGAAAATGTGTGTGAAAATAGGTACTTTTTGCGTTTTAGCAACATTTTGGTAACATGAGCTTTTGAGGTATCGTTTTCCATGTTTTTGGGGACGAGAAGATCGAATATGAAGTCGATTTTGGCCAAGGAGTGGAAAATTGAGGTTGTACCAGATGTTCAGCTCCCAAAATTGATTTTTTACGAGTCAAATACCTGCGAAATCAACATCAATTTGTAGAATAACACTAGAAAAAGTGTCAACACGTGGATCAAGACGATTAAATGATGGCACTACCAATGATCAAAGATAATTTGAAAAAAAAAAAAAAATTGTACCTACCTAATTTGTGTTTTGGGGGCCAAAATTGGTGGAAACCATCAGAAATAGCTATTTCAATTATTTCACATGAAACAAACAATAAATGTACAGCCAACATTTCTGTAGAATAATAAACCCCATGTGACAAGGACTTTGCAGCGTTTTATACACATTTTCACTCATAACTCCGCTGGATATATTCCGATCGGGCTGAAAAGTTTCGGGACACAACTAGGGCCCAAATGGAGCATGTGTGCGAAAGAACGATTTTTTTAGACCGAAAATGAAGCCTGTACACGTGATACGGCGTACGGCGGACGGACATTGCATTTTGGTTTATTATTCTGTGAATAATACACCTATGTATTCGCTCAGCAAAAAATTTTTATAACACCCCCTCAAACTTTTTTCTTTTACGTTTCAAGGTGCATAGATTCCAAAAATGCAATGTCCGTCCGCCGTACGCCGTCCGCCGTACGCCGTCCGCCGTATCACGTGTACAGGCTTCATTTTCGGTCTAAAAAATCGTTCTTTCGCACACATGCTCCATTTGGGCCCTAGTTGTGTCCCGGAACTTTTCAGCCCGATCGGAATATACCCAGGGGTGTTATGAGTGAAAATGTGTGTAAAAATAGGTACTTTTTACGTTTTAGCAACATATTGGTAACATGAGCTTCTGAGATATCGTTTTCTATGTTTTTGGGGACGAGAAGACCGAATATGAAGTCGATTTTGACCAAAGAGTGGAAAATTGAGTTCTACCAAATGTTCAGCTCCCAGAATTGATTTTTTATGAGTGAAAAACCTGGGAAATCGTCTGAAATCACCATCAGTTTGTATAATAACACTGGAAAAAGTGTCAAGACGTGGTTCAGGACGATTAAATGGCACTACCAATGATCAAAGATAGTTTAAAAAAAAAAAAAAAAAAAAGAGGGTACCTACCTAATTTGTGTTTTGAGGGCCAAAATTAATGGAAACCATTAGAAGTAGCTATTTCGATTATTACGCATGAAAGAAACAATTAATGAACAGCCAACCTTTCTGTAGGTATGTCCAATAGAATAATAAACCCATGTGACAAGGACTTTGCAGCGTTTTTGGAATCTACGCACCTTGAAACGGAAAAGAAAAAAAATTTGAGGGGGTGTTATAAAAATTTTTTGCTGAGCGAATACATAGGTGTATTATTCACAGAATAATAAACCAAAAGCAGAGCTGAACGAATTGTTCACAAACCCGAAAACAAAAAAAACCAAACGAAAACGAACCCAGTTTTTGTGAAATCAAAAAAGAACTATAAAAAATCTAAAAAGATTCGATCAAAAATGTCAAAATTAGTCGAATACAATCGTACACTTGGTCCTACCAATGTTACTTTATATACAATTATGTCAATAAATTTACCTTGGTGTATCCGTCAAATTACACCTTGTTTATTTCTTCTTATTTTTATTAATTATTATCTTGTTTTTGTTTCGTTCTCATTTTCTTTCCTGCCAAATTCAGTAAAAACGATACTGAACTCACTGAGATCAACAATAGATTGTTGTGGTTTCAATGTTTTGATTTGCAAACTCTGAAGTTAGCTACGCTGCCATAAAATGCGCCAATTTGTTTGAAAACACATTAGGACACTTTTTTAGAAGAAAATTGAAAATGAATACATTTATCAGTTGAATAATTAATAGATATTGAAAAATATTTTTTACATAATATAAACAATGAATTTTATAAATAAATACGATTAATTTTGTAAGTAGACAAATTGGACGAGTTTAGGCATAAGGTTGAAAATTCGGTTTGTATTGTTCGTTTGGTTATTTTTTTATTTTTTGTTATTTTTTATATTGTTCTACCCTGTGACCCCCTCCGGAAAAAAATTCTGGATCCGCCCCTGAGAAGGACCCCATAATAAGGGACCGGGCCTCAGCTCAGGGCTACAGTATTCATGAGGGTCTAGCGGGAGAAATGGAGCCGAACTTGACCGAACGCAAAACGAACCCGAAGATTGCCGAGCTCTCATTTAGAACCAGCGGCTTCATATAAAATGTAAGGATATACTCGTAGCAATGAGCAACTTCATTATTGATTTAACTGCTTCATTAATGAATTGAACTAATTTTGGTTTATTATTCTGTGAATAATAAAACTATGTATTCATTCGCTCAGCAAAAAATTTATTATAACAACCCCTCAACATTTTGCTTCCGAGTCTGCGAAGCAGCGGAAGCCTTGTGTTCACTTTCGTGAGCCAAAAAATTTTTGTCTTCAGAAATCAAAATTTCCACTTGCATTTTACGTTTCAAAGCCTACTGAACAAATTTGGTTCCGTGTCTGTCGGTCTGTGAGTCTGTGGGTCTGTCTGTCCGCATTTCCTTGTTACAGCCACAACTTCCACGATTTTGAATTGATTCAGCTCAAATTTTGAGGGATGGTGCGGATAAGGCCCCTTGAGGTCCCATACAAATTTCAACATGATTGATCCAGCGGTACGCCCTGCGCATGCGCTAACGTTAAATTCAACAAACACGCATAAATTTCAGAATTTTGATTCAAGTTCGCTCACATTTTCAAAGGTTGTTTGGACAAGGCCTAGTGAGTTCCAGTATGAATTTCAGCATGATCGGACCCTCGGTGCGCTCTGCGCATGCGCTGGCGTGAAATAGATCAATTTCCTTGTTACAGCCGTAGTAACCAAAGATTTCACCCAATTTCAATGTAATTCTCAGGGATTAAGCGGGTAGGGCCCATTGAGGTCCCATATAAATTTCAACATGATAGAGCCAGCGGTTCGCCCTGCGCATGCGCTAACGTGAAATTCTTCAAACACGCATAACTTTCGCAATTTTGTATAATGGACGTAATGTATTATGGACGTAATGTTATGTAATATGTATATTTCATGTAATGTTATGCAATGTTATGTAATGTAATGTAATGTTATGTAATATGTATATTTCACGTTATGTAATGTAATGTAATGTTATGTAATGTAATGTAATGTTATGTTATGTTATGTTATGTAATGTAATGCAATGTTATTTTGCTTCCGAGTCTGTTCTATTTTATAATGGGTCACTCTGATTGTGACGAGGAAGCTCCTGTGCCATCACCTTGGCAGTGTATTTTCTTTTACGTTACAAGGTGTGTAGATTCCAAAAATGCTATGTCCGTCCGCCGTATCACGCGTGTCTACTCTAATTTTGGTAAAAAAAATTCGTTCTTTCACAAACAGACTCCATTTGAGCCCTAGTTGTGTCCCGAAACTTTGCAGCCCGATCGGATTATGCCCAGGGGTGTTATGAGTGAAAATGTGTGTAAAAATAAGTACTTTCTGTGTTTTAGTAACATGTTAGTAACATGAGCTGTTGAGATATCGTTTTCCATGTTTTTGGGGACGAGAAGACCGAATATGAAGTCGATTTTGACCAAAGAGTGGAAAATTGAGGTTCTACCAAATGTTCAACTCCCAAAATTCATTTTTTATTGGTCAAAAACCTGGGAAATTGTCTGAAATCACTACCAATTTGTATAATAACACTAGAAAAAGTGTCAACAGGTGAATCAAGACAATGGCATTAAATGGCACTACCAATGATCAAATCAATTTGAAAAAAAAATAGGAAAAAAGGAGCATAATTTGTGTTTTGGGGGCCAAAATTGGTGGAAACCATCAGAAATAGCTTTTTAAATTATTGCACATGAAATAAACAATAAATTAACAGCCAACATTTCTGCAGGTATGTCCAATATAATAATAAACCCATGAGACAAGGTCTTTGCAGCGTTTTTTGGAGGAGGGAATCTGGTAACCCTACAAATGTTGATGCAGCCATTAATCAGCTTTTCAATGTCCATAGTGAATAATATTATAAACAATGAAAACAATAGAATAGAGACGTGGAACTCGCATCAAATCGCAACGTCCCTTGCAATTGCATCTGACGACTCGCGCGGAACCTCTCGCAATCGCTCGTCTCCGCTTGGAGTGTGAACACCCGACGCCCTCTCCCATTCAAAATGAATGCTTCGCCGGACTTCTGAGTTTTTCGCGCGTCATCGCAAATCATCGCTTCGCCTCTCATCGCGTGCAGTGTAAACACCGCCTAAGAAAGAGCCCCAGACTCTGCGGAAAGTGGGGTTGGTGGATACTATAAAGCGGCAGGCGACACAGGGTCTGGGGCCGCCGGCGTTGGATGTGGCCTCTACTCTTTTGTGTGCTCTGTGGACGCCATCGAAGGATTGACGCTTGTCCTAACTAACAATTTTGTCCGACATCCAAAGGAGGACAACTAAGCTGAGAACCACCACCTAACAAGTTTGTCTGGACTTGATAGGAGAGTCTGGCCAGAGCCCACTCCGGCCGAGGGGGTTCGGCCGTTTCAGCGTGGAAGTTAGGATCCATCCTTTCATCCATCCATAGTTCCCGCCCTCCACGATCGCGCGTATCCTTATCACTTTATTATCAGCAGGTACCTAATTATATAATTAATAATATAACGCTGTTAATTGGTAGTTTGAAGGACGATTGAGGTCCAGGTGTTTTTGAAACCATTGAGAAAGCACAAGCTTTCAACTGCCCTCAGACAGTCATCTTCAGGTGTACCAGAATTAAGATAAGTTTTCTTATCAGGAACTGTCCTCAGTTGTTCCTGATAAGGAACAATAAATAACTAGGGATGTGTAAGATCCGTTCAATTCCGGGAGTTAACTCCCACCAGTTCACTCTTTTCTGGGATCAGTTCTTTGGGATCCGTTCACCGTTCTTCAGTTCTTCACTCTCAAGTTTGACGCTCCAAAGCCCGTTCAGGTAGAAGGTAGGTGAAGGGAGGGTGATGTGAACGGTAAGGGGTGTAGGGAGGGGTGATGTGAATGGTAAGGGGTGTAGGGAGGGGTGAAGAGAACGTGAAGAGTGAAGAAGGGAAGGGAAGGAGTTGAACTTGCAGTTCTGCAGTTTCTCAAGGATCATAAGTAGCCAAATAACTTTCTCTCCTCTTCCTTTCTTTCCCCTTCTCTCTCTTTTTTTTTCTCTCTCTTTCTAATCCCTCATTATTGTCTCCTGTGACAAGTCTATAAACGACAAGAAAAACGATGTACCTATTCTTTAAGTAACAACTTTTTGTATCCGTTTTTGCCTTTTTTTTAATGTGTTCCAAAAAAAAGGAATTATATTAGCGCCATCAGCAATTTGTATTTGTAATTGTGTTGTACAGTATCTAAGTGGGGCCTTGAGCCCTGAAGCTGTGAAAATTAATAATAAATAAATTCTCAATTCTCAATTCTCAACTTGATTCTGTTATTCCGTGGAGTTGATGAACTGGTCAGTCAACTCTCAGCTCAAGGGATAAGGGAAGGGAGGAAAGAACGGTAAGGGTTGAAGGGAAGGGCAGAAAGAGTGGAGCGGCGAGGGGAAGGGTAAAGGAGTTGAGAACGGGTGGCGTCAAGGAGAAGGAGTGGGATCGGAGGAAGGAGTGAGGACGTCACAAGAGAGAGTTCATGAACTGGTGAACGGCAACTCTTTGGGAACCCGTTCAGTTGGGATACGTTCAACTGAAAGATCCGTTCAGTTCGGATCCGTTCAGTGCTGAACGCCACATCCCTATAAATAACGGTTTCAAAAACACCTGGATGCTGGATCTCAGTCGTCCTTCAAACTCCCATTAACCATCATTGAAAAAGAAGGCCCTACAACATTAATATAACATTGTTCCGAGTCACTAGATATTAGGGTTATTTACAATAATTTTGGCTCTTTTCATTATATCGAACTATATTCAATTTTGGTTATTTTTCAACTTACTCCTTTAGAATCGAGCATGACAAAAGAAAATTTTAACGCCCCCTCAAATTTGATGGTTTCCGTTTCAAGGTACGTAGACTCCAAAAATGAATTAACAAATTTCGATCCGTCCGCCGTACTTCGCACTTTCCTTAGTTACCATGAACCAAAATGAATGCTAAATTTTATAAAATAGCATAAGAATCTTTGTTTAGTATTAAGATTATAGCATGATTTGAAGTAAATACATAAAGAATTGCTGGACAAAACAGTCGTGATAGGTTGATTACATGTGATATTGTCATGCTATAATAATTTATAATAATATTCTGTGATAGTTATTATAATAGTCAAAAGTTCCATAGGTACTTACCTAATGTCTCAAGAATAGCTGTGAATTGTAATCTCGTAAATGAATAAAATTCATTTACCTAAAGATTCATTAAAAGGTTGATTACATGGTTATTTTCGTGATATTATAATGTATAATAATATAAAAATAAAGTCGTTGCCTTGGGCAATTTTCCTCTAGATTTTTTTTTTCACGTTCAGTATTTTCTAAAAAAGTTGAGATTCGCCCTTTCTGGGAAATTTACCCTAGGTACCTAATTTTTCAAGAATAAGCTGTGAACTGGAAAAAAATATAAACAAATGAATAAAATACTTTTTTTGCTTATGGTACCATTATTTTCATTTCGTTGCCCTTCCAAATTTTTGTGTGGGCAAAATGGCTTTTTAAAAATATACCATTTCCTTGCAAATTTAGTCGCCACTAAGGTTATGGCCCCTAAATTTTGGTCACCTATCTGGCAACGATTATTATTTGTGCAGCGAAAACTTGAGGCTGAACAGCTTGGTTTAGGCAGGTAGGTACCTACTCGCTAAGAAAGTAAAGAACGTAGGTACTACTCCATTAGTCGTTTATTAAAATAATAATTATAGAAGCTGTTCAAATCAATAATGTGTCAAGAAAATCATGGTTTCGAAGATCTAACGCAACAAAAACTGATCTTTCAAAAGTGCCGGGGACAAAAAACTTTCATCCTCCCTAGCCTCGAACCACGATCTAACGTTTCGAAGTAAGGATCGTCACCACTTAGCTACCGTTCTACCTCACACGTATAGACTTCTGTAACTGGTGATAGCAGGCAGCGCCTACAGGTGGAAATGGCCGAACCCCCTCAGCGGGAGTGGGCTCTGGCCAGACTCTCCTGGACTTGATCAACACTTTTGCTTCAGTTGTAAAACTCAGTTCAATAAGATCCGTAATCACAATGGCACTTGAGCATGACCTGAACTGCTTTGACACTGCTACAGCATTCTTTAATTGTGACTTGAATGAAGAGATTTATGTCCGAACTCAAAATCTCGGGTGACTTCTTCAAGAAATTAAAGCAAGAAAGAAGATTTGACCCTTTTCCTCAAGACCAAGAAGATGCACGAAGAAAATGGAAACAAGAAGATAATTGTTTACTCAAAAAGGCGCTGTATGGCCTCAAGCACGCTAGTAAACAACAGTATCTGAAACTCTGACAAATAACCGTCCGATGGTCACTGCTAACAAACCTGTTAATTCCTGTAAGTGTATTAATACCCAAATTATTATGTTTATGAATGACTGAACTTCAGAAATGAATCAAACAATAATAGAAACCAAATTAATGAAAATAATAAATAAATCCTCTACCATTATAATTTTTTATCTATTCATTTTATCAATATTCAACTGAATATAATACGCAACCTTCAAAAACTTTATGTAGGTATGTAATTCATACAGGTACCTACTTGCCACAAAATGACTATTTCAACAAACTCTAGGACTTACCGCTTTACTACTTAGGGGCGGTTGCTGAGCTGGGGGTTTGAAAATCTCGGACTAACTGTTAGTCCATGACTTCATGATACCGGAGTTAAAAATGGGAAAAAATGGCTTGCTGAGTCCCGGACTAGGTTTTTTAATTCTGGGATCATCTCAGCCCGGGACTAAAAATTAGTTCTAGACTTTCCGAAGAAAGTACTAGATCAACGGAAGGAAACGTACGGGAATTGCTGTTATTATGTTGGTTGTAACATCATTTCCATCTGATTTTCACCTTCTTCCAGGTTATCTCCAAGGTTACCTCACTCGTGACCATGTTTTTCGCCTATTGTTTGTTGCCAACCTAGGGTTGTTTCCTTTAGTCGGTCTGCTGACCCATTGTTCCTTATACTACGTTGTAATTCCTAAAGGTTTCGACTGACTGCACCTGCTCATATTTCTAGAGCCTTTGCAACATTCTATGTGTTTTAATAATAAATAATATGTTTTAAAATATATTTATAGAGTTGCTATCATGAAGCAAGAAGTTTTATGCATGATTATCAAAATTTCGAGTTACTCTTATCAAAATGCGAGTTTCAAGTCGACTATTTAGCAAAACCGGGGTTCAGCGAATTTTCGAAGAGCTATTGCGCTAGCTGGTATTACAACTTGCTAGGTGCCCCTCGCTTTCCCGGTGCTTTTGGGTAAAAAGAATTTATAGTAGTTCTCGTGTTAAATTTGAAATATCAAAACATCAATTTACTAAAATGATTTATGGCAAGGTCATTGGAAAAAGCGACGAATTAAATCATCCCTTGTTGTATATTCTTCTCTGAAAACATATTCATTCGTCCCACTCGCGGTCAGTGACATCCTCTTCATTTTGAGTATAATCATCTGAGTCCTCCCATCTGTTGATCACCAGTTTCTCGGTGGAGGGTTCCTTCGGCAAAAAACTTTACCACTACCAAATCCTTGCTCCACACAAGTGTGGTATGAGGGGCTCGAGAGTCTGGCATATCCATCAACTCTGCCATCATTTCTATAAAATCTCTAACGCTTTCTTTTGAGAGTCTGTATCTGTCTTTGAACTCTACGTCCGAGAGATCATCAAATGGATTGATTGGATTCCCTATCATACCTGGGCCTCCGAATGTCATCTGGTATGTAGTCTAGGTAGTCCATTAAAGTTAAAACAAACTATAAAAAACACAAACTACCAAACAAGAACGCACACCTCAAAAAAACCTCTCGAGACAGCAGATAAACTATGGGATCAAAGAGATAGTTCTGCAGAAGGGAGGGATTAAAAATCAGGGCTAAAGTGAGCCCAGGACCAACTTCTAATTCTGGACTAAGTACTATTGGGAGCTCAGCAAGGCACCAGAATTAAAAATTAGTCATGGTTTATGTCGAATTCGAACTCAGCAAGTCATTTCACGAAGTCCGGGTTTAAAATTAGTCGAGGACTAGAAATTGACCCTGGATCTAGGCATAGTCCAGGACCAAATATAATCTGAGTCTTGGCAACGTATTTTTCTGATAAACCCGGACTATCACCATTTAGTCCAGGACTAAGCCGTAACCTCGAGCTCAGCAACCGCCCCTTAGTTATATTTTGAAACAGTAAATGTTATTTTCGCTCACATTCGTACCTATTCATAATTGGGCGCCTATGCCAAAATACCCTAAGCGACAATATTTTCAAAATCAAGTAATCGGTATCGTTGGAATCGTCTCGTCGAGTAGAACCTATTTCTTTAGATTTTATAGTCCTATTTCGATTATGGAATGAAGTATTTCGGTATATACTAAATGACTTTCCCAAAAAAGGACAGCCTGAATTTCGCAGTTGCCTAATAACCACATCACAAAAAAAAGTTACCTATGCATTAAGTGACATCAGAAATGCCAATTAATATACATCTGCAAATCAATTACCTACCTACTCATCTTTATAGAAGCAAACAAATGTAACAGATAGGTACATAAGCTGTACTATCCTCGCCTGATATTCCATTATCATTAATCGTGATTAAAATTACCATTTTTGTTTTGATAAGTTAGCTTAGCACCTACCTACCAAATCTTCAATAAACACGGACGGGTAAGGGTAAAACTATGTAAAACTAAATAAAGGCGCAGACTATGTAAAAATATATTGTAACTAGAAGGAAACCATGTCAATCTCATATGGATGAACCTTAAATTAATGGGATTTTTCCGTTAATGTAGTGGAATTCATGTTTTGCCTGTGTAAAACTCTGATCAACTAACCAGCTGTTCTAAGTACCCACGCAGTGATTGATAAATACATTTTCAAACTCCAGCTAGTGGAAATTGGGCTAGTTCGACACGTACGGTCGGCTACTTACTAGAAGAACTTATGAACATCGATGGTTTTTACTTGGTCTAGAGCGGCATCTGTCTTACTCAGCCTGAATGGGTGTTTCAACTAGAAATACTGAAGTCTCTGGACCATGGGAAATGCTGTGCTGTGCTGTGTGAGCTATGGTGCCAAAAACTGCCAGCTAGTTTAGGGTCTTGACTTCAAATTTCGAGAGAATATAAGTAGGTTAAACCATCGGATTTTGTCAATAGTCATTGTGTCACGATGGTGTTAGGCGCCAGCAGAAGCATAAGGTACGAAGGGAGAAAACACCATATTTCAGGTTAAATAACTTGAAGACTTACGGAGGTCTACTCGTTTAACTGTCAGAAGTTGGTAAACCTAGGTTCTGCAGCCACAATGGTACCAAGAACTATCTATTGCCTGCTGTCTGCAATATTGGGTTATACAACTTCAAATTCAGAAAGCCTATATGCCACAAAAATAAATCTCACAATGTTAGACACCACCACTAGGCCACTGGTGCCAGTGAGGAGAATACATGTCTGGTATTGTCAAATGTTTTGTTACATTTGATGAAATAATGTGTCATGTTGTTGACGAACGTTAGTGAGGCTCTTACATAGACTCGAGCGACAATTTGCGGGTGGGTATGTATGTCTGTACTGCGAAAAGTGACCCTTGGAACTGTCGTAAAAAATCTGAAATTTTGGCAGTCCTCTTTGGGCCCCCAGAATCTGCTTTAGAGTTTATGGTGTCTCGACGATGCCAGGGTATCGGAAATAGAAAATTTAAGATTTGACTTTACAAAGCTGAATGTAAATTTAACAAAGCACTACATGTTACAGGTAACGTCAGGTAAGATAAATGTATAAAATAAAACATGTTTATTTGGCAACAATGTTAGCGAATCTTCAAAGAGAAGAAGCTATTGCCATGCGTCTAACACTTTCAGAACATAAATTTTTGAAATGTTTTACAGGCAAATCATTCAGAGCATCTTGATTTCATCCCTAGATTTTAACAAAAATTTATATATTATACATATAGATTTATTTAAGTGTTACTCCAGACGATGTCTGACCTTGGGTAAATTATAAAAATTCCAAATTTTGCCAAAATGTTCTTACTGCCAAACAAAAGTATGAGTTCGAAGATGAGCAGTTTTCAAAAATTCGAATGGGGTTTAATTTGTTTTTATGGATCAAAAATTGGTAAAAACGGCTAAAATCGCGACTGTTTCGTTGATAAATATATTTGTCACACACAAAAATAGTGGGTCAAATTTGACCTTATAAGGGCCAAAAATCGGTAAAAATGGGTCAGCGTTGAAGCGCCCATAGTTCGCTCGCCGTCACCAGGCTGTCAGTTTTAATTTCCATGAGGTTTTGAGGTTTATTCTCAGTTTTAAGATCGTTGTTACTCTTCAACATGAGTGAAGAACAACTAATGGAGGAAGTGCGGACATATCCCCCGCTCTACCCCGATCCAATCCAAGACAGTCCAAGGGCACAGATTTCAAGAACAACATCTGGAGTAAAATAAATCTAAAAGGATTGTATGATAAGAAATTGGTGTATATTTTTATATTAGACATGAATTATTATTTGCTCAGTTCTCACTTCCCAAGACTGATGCTTTGCACTGTTCTGATAGATTCTTGATGGATAAAACTCGGTTCGACGTGAACAGGATTCAAGGACCGTCATCGACCGATCTCGGCCGCTGGATCACCTGACGCTGACGGGCAGGTCTCCTGACGGTCTATTGTAAAACGAACTTTATAAGGAAGTTGGGAAACATTCTACAGAACACATCCCACCACAAACCCACCTCCCCTACTTGCTCGGAAAATAGTCACATAGCTCGTTTGTAATCAAATAAACGTAGTATCATTTAACTGTTTATTCATGTTTGATTTACTTTTAATCTGGTATTGTTGTATTTTTTTCTGTTGTGTGATTGTTACCTTTCTTGAAAATTTAATTTTGTGAGGAAGTTTTCGAGCCAATGGGGGGGGAGGGGGGATGACGCCTTAACCCCCCCCCCCCCCCCACACCGCTGGCGCCTCAAGAGCCAAAACAACGGTAATATAGGATCTCATGACTTCAAATTTTCAGGATGTACTGTCAGGTAGTGTGCCACAAAATCCAAAAACAGCTAATTTGTGGGAGGCAGACGTTGTATCTAGGGACACAGGAGTGTCCCGCCTGCCAAGATGACTGAAAACTCGAAAGCGACCAAGAACTCTTTACATGACAGAACAAGTGGGTTCAGTGACCCTGTTGGTTCAACAGATTCCGATTTACCACTGTGCGAAAACTCCAAATTATGGTTGGATATGTGCCCCCCCACCCCGAAATTTCTTTCAACGCTGTTTGGCAGGCAGTTTTTTGCCCCCATGGCGAAAAGCCTATGCTATGTCCAACCAACGACAGCAACACTTATACCTCTCTACTTGTCTGATAAAATTATAATAAGACAGACTTCAACTTTTGATATGCGCAATTCATATATCTTCCCCGCTCTTCACCTTAATTCCAATTAAAATAACCACTAAATATGGATCAGTATAGATGTATCCCTACCCTCACTGTACTTTTGGAGATGGGAAATTTAGTTCCTTTTGGCAGCCCTATCCCATGCGACTGAGGGACCCAGAAGTTAGAAGCGAGCAGTTGCTATTGTGAGCCCTCATTGGTGAACACCGCGTTTCTGTTGAGAGTTCGGGCGCGAGTTAACCACCCTCGCTGTCAACCTGCCATTAATCGGACTAGTACTTCCGAGTGGAATGATTTGGATGCCCATCCTCATCAAAGAACGTCAAAATATCATGTGAGCTGCCACCCACTTCCATCTCCAATCTGTTTCCGATTAATTGTGAACCATATCACTGTTGGAAATTCGATTTTTTGTTACGCCCCCTCAAAATTTGTTCATTGCGTTTCAAGGTGCGTAGATTCAGAAAATGCAATATCCGTCCACAGTACGCCGCTGTACGCCGTATCATGCATACCGACTTCATTTTCGGTCTAAAAAATTCGTTCTTTCGCAGCCTGATCGGAATACACCCAAGGGTGTTATGAGTGAAAAATGGGTATAAAAATAGGTATTTTTTGTGTTTAGTAACATGAGCTTTTCCATGTTTCGTAGGTATAGTTTTCCATGTTTTTGGGACGAGAAGACCGAATATGAAGTCAATTTTGACCAGAGTGGAAAATCTAAAGTTTCAGCCTTAAACTTACGTTAAATTTTGGTCTAAAATTGTCGTTCTTCCGCACACAGTTTGAGAATACATTTGGGTCTTAGTTGTGCTCCGAAGCTCGGCAGCCCGATCGGGATATACCCAGGGGTGTTGTGGGAGAAAAATGGGTGTAAAAATAGGGTTCTCCGAGGGATTTTTGAGGTTATTAGTGAACATGAGCTCGTGAGGTATTGTTTTCCGTGTTTTTTAGGGCGAGAAGACCGAATGAAGTTGATTTTGACCGAAGAGTGAAGAATTGAGGTTGTAACAAAGGTTAAGCTCTCGAAATTCATTTTTTATGAGTCAAAAACCTGGGGATTTGTCTGAAATCACCATCAATTTGTATAATAACATCAGAAATAGTATCAACAGGTGAATCAAGACAATTTAATGGTACTATCAATGATAAATGATAATCTGTATTTTAAAAAAAGAGCCTAATTCGTGTTTTGGGGGGCCAAAAGTGGTGGACACCATCTAAAATAGCTACTTTAATTATTGCACATGAAAGAAACAATAAATGAACAGCCAACATTTCTGTACGTATGTCCAGTAGAATAATAAACCCATGTGACAAGGACTTTGCAGCGTGCTTAAACAGCTACACACTATTTATATATGTTCTGCAGAGCCCTACCTAACGAGGCCCACACTGTATCAAACTTTGCTTGAAGATATTCACCTCACAAAAAAAGTTACGTACTTACTTCTCCCTTGATGTAAACAATCCAAGACAAACCATGCTCACTAAATAAAATAAGAAAATTCATCTGCACAGTTTATGCTCAGACCTTGAAGCTTTAACAGAGTCAGAAAACTGATTCCTCTTTTTGTTCAGTAATAAAGGACATTTACCGTCAATATTACCGTTTAGTGACATTTACCATTCAGTGAAATTTACAGTCAATATTATTTGGAAGGGTGGCTGTTAATGAAGACTGAAAGCAGTTTCATAGGAAAAATTCAGCAAAAAACACGTGCAAACTGTAGAGGTTTAAGGTACTCATCCGCCGGATCTCTCAAATGGGATTATACATCTGATACCAACCTTATTCTCAATAAATACTAATGTCATAATAAGTAAAAATGATGATTAACTACTACTGATACTGAATACAAAAACAATGTGAGACCAATTAAAATAAGTGGGGGAAAAACTATCTTGAGTCAGTCCACTAAGGCTCTAATTTATGGTTTTGGCGTGCACTGAGATACATTTGGACAAATCCAGTGAAGCCCATCAATATAATCAACTTACTACCTCAATAGCAACATTTTTTTAATCATAAATTAGAGAAATTAATCACATTCCGAGATACAATAAGAACAAACGTAAACATTTGTGTGGCGTTAATAGCACATACCCATCACAGTAGTTTATTCCATGAGAATATCATCAACATTGGCAAATGCAGAAGAGCCCAGGCCAGATTTAGACATGAGCTGGATCAGTTCTTTGGCATGGCCGACAGCAATTTCGAGAGGGGGTTTTCGAGCAAGATTGCTAGATTCTGAAAAGAATGTTCATAATAACATAAAAACACTTCCCAGGTATTGCTGCATTCTTGCTTAGATGTTGCAATTAAAATTTTATGATGTGACAAACAAGCAGCAACATGGTCTCCATATAATCCTGAAATTTATCAATTAATCTAAGCTTCCCCTACAAATTCCTCTCTTCAAACCTACTGTCAAACTAACGAAACCTACGAAGTACTCATGAGTCTACTAACAACTGGAATGTGCTGGAGAGAATGAGAAGGAACAAGGGTAAACGCTTTAGGGGGAAAACACATTCATGTCAGCAATCATGTCAGCAATAGAAAGTATCGATACCTACTCAAATAAAGGCAGGTGCATAATATGGACAACTTTTTGCTGAGCAACTATTTTGCCTTGATAGAGCGCACCATGAGCAACTCTGTCTCTGTAGTTATGGCAACTTCATAGTTTCATGTGTGCACGCTTAGTTCACAAATGAACAAAGTACTGGGCAACAACAAAGTTGCATTGCTGCCGGGTACCTAGATCAAAAAATTGCAGATCTCCAAAAACTAATAAGAATGCTTGAAATCCACATTGGAACTGACCAATTTTGGATTGGTGACATCTATTTTATTGTGAATTAATTATTGTTTCTACAACTGTATGAACCTAAAATCTGAAATTTACATAAGAAATATGATGTGCGGCATATGGCCACCAAGGCGGCTTTGAATTACATGGTCCTCCAATGGGGGGGGGGGAGGGGGCTCTACTGGCCATCTTGTTGGCGTAGCAAGAATGGCCTGGCGGCCTGCCAGGTCATGGGATCATATGCTATGTGGATAAAACTTCAATGGGAATTTGTGAAATTTCAAGAAACCACAAATGATCCTGGACTGAAGGCAGAGATCATGAGCTTCATTAATGGAAACCTGTAAGGATGTTTGTGAGTGTGCCATGGCAAACATAATGGCCGCACCACTTTATTTATAAATGGGGCCGCACTGCCTTGTGATTTGTAAATGGGAGGTGGATAATTGTTTTACAATAAATTTATGTTTTGTATAGCATTTTCTAATTTGTCACTATTTACTGAATACCCAATAGTGTATTTTAGGATACTGAAGTTATCAGAAATGACATGCTCCCAAGAAAATCCTGCAACTTACTACTTAGCTCATTTTAATTGCTTTTTAACATGGTCGAGACATCTGATGAACACGTAAAACATCTACAGAACATTCCAAGCACCGAATTCATAGATGAGTTACTTGTATCAATATCTGTTTCTTTGTCATCTCTTATGACGTGATACTTTGATTGCACTGAACCTCTCATAAGAGAGTTCATATTCGCACCTGAAGTATAGAGGTTGAAATGAGGTGGTGGCTGGGACTAGGACGGCTGCTGAGGTCGTCAGTTTGAATCCCAGGGTGGTGAGGGTAGCCTCGATCAAAATTATCATAACAAAGTCAGATCCTCCAGAGAGGAAGGGAGACTAGGTCCATGACGCCTGCAAGGCAGTTGGACGTAAAGCCCAGCCTGGAACAGCTATTTACTTACTACTTTACATCTTGAGCATGACTTCCGTGATACCTAATGAAGGGGAACAGTGCGCAGACCGCACCAGAGGAAGAGTGAAAAAGCTTGGGCTTAGTAGCCAAAGGGTTAGTAATAACGGGAATTCTTGATCAAGTCATGGACCAGTAACTCAATACCATGGATATTTGGAGTAAATGATGATTCAGTAGAAACAGGAGATCCGTCCCTTATGTTGCTGGGTTTTTTCCATCTTCCAAGCAGCAAAGTGAATGAAGATCTTCACTGTTCACCATACTTGTGGGATTTAAGTAAATATTAACCATTTCGTTCAACTTCTCTTACCCATGGGTTGGATGATTGAGTTGGAACATAGGAATACACGCCAATGAAATTGTTCATCACTTTTTTATTGGGTTGAAAACTGAAAATTGCAACAATAAATAAATGAAACCTACGAAGTTAGTGTGTATTAAATCATGGCAGGAACTTTTTTCCCCTACAATGTTTCTCCCCAGGAGTTCATATCTTCGTAACTCTTTTTCAAACAAAATAAGTAATAAAGAGATCGTCAACAGAGACAGATGTGTGTGATTTCAAAAAGGAAACAAAAACTAAAATTCCCAAGCTGAAAATATCCTTATATATGCAAAAAAAAACCACAGTCATGCAGCATGGCTATAAGAGCGAATTTTCGAAGTTTTCGGCGTCTTCCTCCTCCGCCTAAAATTTTCTGGAAATTTATTTTCGGCCATTGTTTTCCCAACTTGATACCATACAAAATTAAAACAGGAGTAGTTTTACGCAAAGTAAAATTTGGGGTGGAAGGAGGGGGAGGGGGAAATCAAAAATGTTTTGAATACCAGAAGAGTAGGTATTGGATAGGTACGTAACAAATTTTTTGTTCCATTTTTTGCCGAGTAACACCTCGGTTTGTAGATTTTCCAACGCTGAACACGATGGTGAAGTCAGAATTGCGATATCCCATTCCGTTATCAGATTAGAGCAGACGAACCAGGAAGAACATCTCAAGAAATAACCACGTTCCTTCATCTTCAAAGTGCTCCAGTTTGAGAATGGAATGAGATATCGCAATTCTGATTTCACCATCGTGTTCAGCGTACAAAAACCTTTAAAATGAGGTGTCACTTGTCAAACTATTTCATTTTGGGAATTTATGGGTAATTTTCCCCCCCTAAAACTCCCCAAAACTCCCCCATAGAGTGACCCGATTCTGCCCATCTTCGAACTTAGCCTGTCGATTGCCAAGACAGATTTTTCGTGCAAATTTGAACTTTTTATCTCAATTCTTTCGAGAGTTATCGTCTGGAATGACACATACATATATAAATATATAAATATATAAATATATATATATATATTCATATAATTTTTGGTGTCTTTCGGCAGTGAATTCAGGATGGTCTGAAACGGATTTTGGTATAAAAATCTTTCGGAAATTCGAGTTTTAAAAATTTTGGACCGAGAACAATAGCTTCCTTTTCTTCGAAAATTCGCTAAAAGGTGCAATGGTCTCAAGCTTACCGATATAAATAAGACACCCTTGGTAATTGCAGGAACGAAACTGAACTTTTTATTGGGTACCGGTAATCACAATTATCGTAGCAATATAAACACATTACGTACAACATCTCCCCCTTTCAAGCCCTTCCGGCCACCCCATCCTGAGCCTTCTTGAGGTATCTATGGTTCCTCTCGTACAACATGCCACTGGGACCTTTTATGGTGTACTTGCAGTATGGGCCTTTCTCCACAACCTTTCTGCATTTCCACCTCAATCATGACATACCTCCTCTCGTATCCAATATGAACCGTGACCCACAATGGATGAGCTTCCACACGCCACTGTGCTCCTGCAACAGTATATAGCCAAGACTGCTGGTCCAAGATGCATCGACGTGAAGGGCAGTTTTCCGAAACATCTCAAAATTTGTGAGGACCGTAGGTTCTGTTAACATCCTCTTGACCTCTCCAAACGCCTTCTCGTGGGTTGAGCCCCATGTAAACTCATTTTTGGCACTCAACGGTTCTCTTAGTGGGCCCGCTGCAGCACTGATACAAGGTGAGAAGCTACCCAATTGGTTGACCATGACTAGAAATGACCTCAATTCCTTCAAGTTTTCGGGAGCACGAAATTTGGTAATACCTTCCAGTTTCTTAGGACTGACCTTTATCCCTGATTCTCCCACGGCATACCAGATGTAAGGCAACTCCGACTTCACAAATACGAACTTAACTTTGTTCAGTGTGAATGATGCAGCTCTACACCTGTCCAATGCGTCCACAATACGTGAGAGCACTGTGACTTGAAGTCCTTATTGTATACCAATATGTCGTCTACCACCTTCTGTATGTTGCCAATTCCATTGACGGCTTCATCGCCTCTTCTACAAAACTCATCCCCTGAGCTTACCAGTCCCATTGTTGACCGTACAAAAACGTTGTTAGTCTCCTCCTCTGCTCATCAAGCTCTAGTTGAAAGTATCCCGTCACTGCATCCATTGATGAGAAATATTTATTACCATTGGCAATGTCAGACAACGCCTCCCATGGAGTCATGAACAGGTGGACTGGTTGCTTCATGTGCTTGTTCAATTTTGTGAAGTCGACGCACACCCGGATTTTGCCATTCGGTTTTGGGACAACCACCATAGGGGTCACAAACACAGATGCTGTCCAGGGGACCGGTCTGATAATGTTTTTGGCAACCAGATCATCAAGCTCCTGTTTTACCAGTCAATGAGCAAATCAATCACACTGGCACATACGCAGATGTCCACATCCACTTTGCGATTCTCATACTCAATGACACAATGTAACTTACCCATTACCTTGATGCAGGAACCATTCGCTGTTGTGAGAGTTACTCGCCCTCTTTGAATCGACGTTAAGACCTTTCAGGATAGAAGTACCAGCAACACTGACCTCAGATCCAGTGTCCAGGATGGCCAAGCAACTTGTTTGCTCCGCAACATTCCACTTGATTGATACTTTCACTCTAAATCACTCACTTTCTCTCTCAATCTTTCACTTGGTATCTCTTCGCTTCAATGCCCCGTTTATTTCCATGCAACTGATCCTCACGCTTTCCTGTTCTCCCTCGTTTTCACTCTCTTTCTTATCATTCCCTATGACCCTCACTGATTTCTTGGACCTATAACACTTACTGAAATGCCCTCGTTTCTAGCAACTGCTGCACTTTCTATATCCTTCACTGGGCACTCAGTTGTCACCCGTTATTGCACCGAGGGCACTTTTCTGTGGTTCGGAGACTCTTGAAACTGTTCCTGAACTACTGTATTCTTCTCTGGACATCATCTCCTCCGTCTCGCACACCTTCACCACATGAAGTGCTCTGCACTTTCTTCTTAGGCTATCATATCTGAGGCTCTCTATAATGTTGTCTATAAGGCACTGTTCATAGCACTTAGGGCAAGGGCCGGAGATCTGGAATAGCTTTGGTTTTTCCTAACAAAAGGAAGCTTTCTCCTTCTGATTGCTTCCGATTTGTGAATTGGCTCCTTCTGATTCTGCCATTCACTTTTTTCCGGTAGTACTCATCCAGCTCCTCCAGTACTACTTCGTAATCGGTCTCGAATGGAACAGCCAGAACCAGATTCAAAACATCAGTTATCTCTTGTCCTTAAAAGGAATAGAGGATAGCAGTGAACTGCTCCCTAGGCGCTCTGTGTGTGCCCTGGGCTGCCAGGTAGTTCACATACCTGTGACACCAGTCCTTAAACTTTGCAAATGAGTAGGGCTCTTCAAGCTGTTCAGGTTTCGGGATTCCTGGAGGCCACGTGCCTCCCCCTTAACCGACTCTAGCCGATAACGGTGCATCAGTATATGACAGATTCCGCGGGATGGACAGAGTCGGTAGTCAGCATGTGGTGGCAGTCATAGCAGCTTGGGTCAAAGTTTCCAACTGACTTCTGAACACCTCCATCACCACCTCAACTGGAGCCAACCGCTCTTCCAGCCGCTCCTCTGCCTTAGAGTTCTTTGTCATGATGTAGGTTTCCCTAATTCGACTGTGCCATGCAATGATCTCAAGCTTACCGATATATAGGTAAACACCCTAGATAACTGCAAGAACGAAACTGAACTTTTTATTGGTTACCGATGATCACAATTATCATAGCAACATAAACACATGACCACAAAAAAGGGTACCATTTGACAGGAAGAAACCTACTGAAAACAAAGAGATTTGGCCAAACCTTTTTTTCCCATGGCACCCCCATGTTTGACAAGAGAGCAGCCCCTGCAAACCAGCCTTCAAAGCCATCACCCATACAGCCTTATGCTGTAGGTACTCCAGTCTGGAGGACTACCTCTCTCAGTTTATTATTCTGTGAATAATACACCTATGTCTTCGCTCACTAAAAAATGTTTATAACACCCCCTCAAAATTTTTTCTTTTACGTTTCAAGGTGTTTAGATTCCAAAAATGCAATGTCCGTATACCATCCGCCATCGGCCGTATCATGCATATCTACTTTAATTTCGGTCTAAAAAATTCGTTCTTTTGCACACAGGCTCCATTTGGGCCCTAGTTGTGTCCCAAAACTTTGCATCCCGATCGGAATATACCAAAGGATGTTATGGGTGAAAAATGGTGGTAACTTTTTTTTTTGGTGTTTTAGTAACATGAGCTAGTGAGGTATCGTTTTCCACGTTTTTTAGGACGAGGAGACCGAATATGAAGTCGGTTATGATTAAAGATGTTTTTAGGGCAAGAATATGAAGTTGATTTTGACCAAAGAGTTAAGAATTGAGGTTGCAACGAAGGTTCAGCTCCGAAAATTCATTTTTATGAGTCAAAAACCTGGGAAATTGTCTGAAATCACCATAAACTTGTATAATAACACTAGAATTAGTATCAACAGGTGAATATAGACAATTAAATGGCACATTAATTATCAAAGATAACTTTTAAAGAACACGAGCCTAATTCGTGGGGGCCAAAATGGGTGGAAACCATAAAAAATAGCTATTTCAATGATTGCACATGACAGAAACAATAAATGCATTTCCAGCATTTCTGTAGGTACTTCCAACAGAATAATAATCCCATGTGACAAGGACTTTTCAGCGTTTTTTTTTTTTTTTTTTTTTTTTTAGTATGACGTTATGCTTTTAGTAGTCCTACCTGGTTTCAACATATCAGTCTAACTCAATAAATTGAACACAACCTCTAGAATTTATCGATATTTCGAAGTGTTTTCCAGGTTCCAAGACCCGTCCACGAGCTGAATGCCTCAACAACTTGAAAACACCAACAAAATCTCAAGATGGTCAAGGAGTGGGTGGAGACTATTTGCTGAACAAGCTATCTGTTTTCTTTCTAATCAACTTGACAAACGAAACTTTTCATGCCTAATGTTTATCTACAGTAATTTTTCAACAGGCTCAAGGTGAGATAGTCAAGGAGTGGGTGTGGAGACTCTTTGTTGAACAAGCTACCCTGTTTGCCACGTAATCAACTTGGCAAATGGAACTTTTCATGCCTAATGTTTATCTACAGTAATTTTTCAACAGGTTAATCGATGTTTTCGTGTACTTCGTCACATTTGATTCCAGCTCGTCACATCTAATGTCAGTTTTGATTGATACAGTGAGGGGTGTTTTTAAATGATTTATTAAATGTATTTCTGTATGAGCAGCAATGGTCATATCTTTCCTTTTCAACCTTTTTCTTGACAGTAATACCGATATCTCAAACTCTCAACATAATAACTTGAACTACTGGTACCTGGAATTTACAATATCTACAAGGGCTTGACTGACCGTGACTGTATTAAATGAAGATACGGCACCAAGAACATTATAGGTAAAATTGTTTATTGAAAAATATGAATAAATATTGATCAAATGGACTAGTTAGCTGGGGCTTTTCAGCAAGCATCATAATTCTTCGTCAAATAAAATTCTTGGTGAAATGCAAGAGATTTGATGTGCAATCTTGATTGACTGATGAAGATTGGTTGTCATTCTTGCGTGTGCTCTCGTTTTCCACAATCCAATTCCAGATCTTCAAAAAAGCGACCATCATGATCGAGAATAAATTGGCTAAATGAAGAGAGAGACATTATTCAAAAATTCCAAACAACAGGGTTCACATATTGGTATGACTACAGGCATCAATCAATGGGGGAACTTGCACGTCTGAAATTCGTCATTTTTTCTATCATATCAAATCCAGTGACCAATAAATTTGAGCTCAATTTCCCATAAAACTATTGCTTCAGTCAGTTTACTCATTTTGGATGGCACTGACTTTGGGAGTAGTTTTCTATCACATCCCTCAACACGGAATATGTATTCCTTTTCCCATATTTCAAGGATCATCAGAAGAATGCCAGGAAAGTAATATTTTTGTCCAGTTTAGGGTTGCTATCTCTTACATTCCCCCCTCCCTCCTCCGCCCACTCCTAATGCAGAATTTTAAATTGAAGAAAAAGAAAAACTACTTTGCAAGTCCCCCATTGAATAAAAGATGGACAGGAAGAACAAAACCATGTCAGCATAAGTGATACTTGCAGTTACTGAATAAAGAGTTCCAAGCAGGTGGTTGTACAGTTGAGTATTTTACCCTCAATGGTTGACGAATTTTGGAATATGATAAACCGTTGAAATTATGCCAAGCAACTCAATGTGGGCACCAAGTAAACATTTTATCAAGCACAACATAATTTTGTAGATAATAGTGGGGGTGCTGATGTCGTTAGTCGTCCATTACATTTATTGGGTACCATGAAAGCTATAAATAATGAATTTGAGTTATTTAAGTTAATACCTAAATTGTGTTGATGTGGGATTGAGCAAGCACATCAACAATTTTAATTTTAAAAAAATCTTATGGGAAACTGAATTAAAAGTTAAAGTTCGAGAAGACAGTGAGAAATTAATACTCACTAGGAATAATGGAAAATATATTCAAGTGATTTCAGGTAGTCCTGAGACGTGATGAGTTATTTTCATTCACCTACCTGTTTCTGATGACCTTTGGTTGGCATCAATGCTTTGATGTATTCCTACTAGTTCTGAGGAGGATAAATTAAATAAGGTGCTTGTTCTTCCCATTTGTTAGCATTTTCAAGTTTTCTCCATTTCTTTCTGTATGGTTGTTGCCGGAGCGTTGTTTCATTTAGATTTCATTTTTCTAGTGATCATTTTTGTCTTTAATTGGGTAAGATAGGTAAGGTAGTAAGGATTTTTGATGAAGATAGGCATTTGGGAGGGTCGACCAATTCTTGTGGTCCTTTCCACAACTGAAATGAGTAACTGAGACACTTCCAACTTGCATGATGATTCCCATGATGCTTACAAGGGGGCTGAAACCCATCCATGGATGTTTTGTAAGAGAAAATAAGGATATGTTCTTCAAACCACTGAGCTGAAGAGTAACAAGAAGTTCAACGACCAAAAGCAATTCCTGATACTTATCATCTTTCCAACCAGACTCTTCTATCAAACTCAAAGTTACCCTGCTCCCAAAAAAGAACCATTTTCCTACAGACCATTGACAGAGTGTAGGGTACTTAAGATTGTTCCCACTAACACAAAGGTATATTTTTATGTAAGCAGCACCATTTTGATAAAACAATCAAAGTTGTGCTACTTACATAAAAATATAACTTTGCACAGCCTGAGGACTAGAGCATAGGGTTCTTCAAAAGTATCTTCACTGATCAAGCAATTGAGTTTTACATTGCTATGACACTTTCCTCACCCATTCTTGTATTCATGTCAAGTTCAACAGTTTTATGAACTAGTTGAAAACCATTGGGAATAGAAGAATAATTAACCCTAGTTAAAAAGTTTAATGTATGTACTTATAATAATACTATCACATCATCATGGTTCAAACAAGGTCCATATTTCATTTAACTTTTTTCTTTAAAAAAAAACAAAACTGAAACTACTCACAGATCATATAAAGTAGTTTGTTATGATGTTAAGGAATTTAGAAAAATACGGCTCGAGTGTTGAAAGCATTCCCATACCTAATATTGCTGAGTTCAACTGTGCACACACAGTTTCTCGTTGAACAGGATCAAGCTGCCAACCGACAGGACTGCTCCATGGGTTTGAATAGGCAAGTAAGCTGAATGCATCCTGTGAAAAAAAAAACCGAATGTTGGAAACACAATCAGAATAAAAAAAGAAGTAAGATGTATTAACGCATTTACAATATTCATAAACCTATTAAAGCACACAGGAAATGGCATTTGAAAATGACTTATAATCATCCAAGGTAAACATATTGAATGTATAGGTATTCTAGAAGAAAAAACTGCCATGACTCAACTTGACATATTTGTACCTTCGCGATAGTCTTCAACAGATGAGAGACTGCAATTTTTGAAATAGAAAACATTCACTCATATGGAAAGATTATAACAAATTATTTTACATATAGTTCGAACGTATTAATACATAAAAAATGGAGGTGAAAAATTATATGCTTATATACACAAGCTTAGATGAAGTGCAGATAGGGCAAAAAGCTGCCCTATTCAAGGTTTGGGGGGGGGGGGGGAAGGAACAGGTTCCTACACTCATATCCAACAGAGGGAGAAGAAACAGGTTTCTATATGCACATTCAAGAGGTGCATCCAACAGGTTTCCATATGCACCGAGCATGCTACTTCGGCCGTCAAAATGGATATCAATCCTTTTTGTGGCTGAGGAGGTTTTTTTGGCGGGTAAATTTTTACAACAGGGTTGGGGGGGGTTACAACTTTTTGCATTGATGAAATGCAAACGTTTATTACCAGTAGGTACCCAAAAATTTTCTTACCTATTTACTCAGTACCTACCTACTACACACTCAGTACCTACTTACTTTTTAGACGGGTAAATTTTAACAACAGGGTTGTTATGAAGGGGGATATCACATCTTTTTGCATTGACTGATGAAGTAAACAGTTTTCCCCAGTACCTACCTAAACCTTTCTTCTCAGTACCTAAAATTTTTCAAAATGAGGGCAAAAAAATGAACTTCCTTGGAGCATAACAAATGTGTGTGCAACATTTCAGCTCTATCCGTTGTCTGTGAGGCTGTAGTATACCTATAAAAACATTTCTCAGTACCTCTTATATCTAAAAGTTTCAAAATGGGTAGGAGGGACAGAATACACAAAAGGCACCTCCTTGGAGCATAACGGATGTGTGTGCAAAATACACCGGAGACCCCCAGGAGGCAACAGCAGGGACCCCTACTTTTGTTGTCGTGTAAAGAGTGTTCTTGGGCTGTAGGTAGGTATTTGTTTTCTTGGTGGTGGGAAGCTCCCGTGTCCATAGACAAAATAGCTTTTTGGTTTGCTTCATGTATGTTCTCTTGAAGTTTTGTCACGTTTTACATCTTGATTTTATACTTCAATCAATAAAAAAAACATTATAATGTAATAAACTTGTTCTGAATGCAACGAATCATCCTAATTTTTCCACTGGAATCTGCGTAATAACTTACTAATATAAATACCTTCCACTGTAGAATAAGTATAACCTATTTGAGTTACTTGAATATGTACCTGTTTATAGCAAAGATTTGTCAAATTTTTTATTCATTTATTCATTATTGAATGATCTCTCATAGCCAGTCATACCTAACTACTATGCGTACGTACCTATTTTGATCACCTCATTGATATTGTAGTAACCGAGTACCTACCTACTACTCATCTTCATCCGTTCCAAATGGTTCAGAGTCCCCCATCAAAATTTTCTTCATCACTATATTTACGTCAGCGTGTCAAGAAGTTCTTGGCTAGAACACTTTTTTCTGCGTACTAGCCATTTGGCCACTCCCTCAAAGCACAAAGAACTAATTTAAAAACTAATTTTAAAAAACTAGTTAAAAATTTAAAAACTTAAATTGACAGAATAGAATAGAAAATGACCGCAGGTGGTGGGAGGTAGCCTGTGCTAGCAAGAGGTCAAGGGGAGAGACGACAGGGCGGCCATCAGATGGGTGTCGCTAGGCAACGAGACGCCTGATTTTACTACTGCCCCCTCAAATACAATAAACTCTTCCCAGGACCACGATTTTCTTTATCAAATTTCGCTTTCCACCTTTAATTATCTGTGAAAAACTTCCCAGATCGTTCCTAAATTGACATGAATAGTTTTCAAACACGGCATGTACCCTAATTCCTGAATTGCAAAAAAATTCCAAGTAGAAATCGTGAATTGAAAAAATTAGTTTAAAAAAATAATTGTATCAAGTTTTATGATATCCTGAACTGATATATTCAATTCTTCCTAAAAACCATGAATCTTCCATGAATTTGAAAAAATTGTGTACAGATTTATGCCAGTTTATTAGACAGACTGCATGGATTTAGTTGGTGCGACACTACCACCATCCCTTACCCCCCCAATCATATTAGTCATCCGTCCCCTTTAGCCTGAAGGCTGAATGTAACGACAAGTTGGTGAGAAAATGAGATAAGAGCCACTATCGGGGGCGAACTTCGTTTCGTACTCATTTGCGAACGTACAAAGATATTTTGAATCTACAAGATATCTTCAAAGATATTTTGAACGTACAAAGATATTTTGGATCTGAAAAGAGATTTGTCACTAAAACAACAGTAGCATAAGAAAAAATTTGTTTAAAACCTCTGCCTTTTTTTAATTTGCGCACTGTGCCAAAAAAGTTGATAGAATTTTGACTGTTTCAAAATTTGACAGAATTTTGATGGACAAAAATGTGATAGAATTTTGACTGTTTGAAAATTTGACCTGACACAAATGTGTGCATGTGCACGTCTACAGTTTACAAATCCGAGGTAACAATTTTGATAGGTCGAAAATTGCAATTGTAATCACGTTTTTTCGATTGGTGGGTCAAAGGACAAGTAGTGTCCTGGAGTGAAGGCAGGGTGGGTTTGGGGTGCGTCTGTAGGTGTGAGCACAGGTCATCATGGAATGAATTAGAACCTCCAAAAATTTGGTTCACTATACAAGAAAAACGTTTCGATTTTCTGACTTTGTTCCCTATTATGTGTTTTTCGTTTTTGTTTTGTAGGACTTTGTGTAAATCTACACAGCCAATTTACATTTACTGTACATACCCTGAGGTATGTGCTGGTATTATTATTTATATTCATTACTTACCTATCACATCAAAAATGCCATTTCTCCCCAACTGTTGGTCACAGAAAGGGAACGGGGGGGGGGGGGGGGTGTCTATTTCCACTAAGTGCTAATGTCTTGCTATAAAACTTTTGCAGATTGTAATGGATGGGGGGGTGTAACTAGCCGACCATACAGCGTAGTTTCCCCCTCTCCACTCAAGAAAGGTTGGGAGGCAGTGTGACAGCAGCCCCCGGAGACATTGGTTTGATTATTACGCAATGCCGCCTCCAGGAGTTGACGATTCGTTTTCACGAATCGACCGCCCATCGTGTCAAAAAGATAGGGAAGAGCCGGGATCCAATATGGACGGGATCCCCGTATACACACTGCTCCCCTTAAAAACATACTTATTTGAAGACCTAGTATGTGAGGTTAATATTGACACGGGACTGAAAGTAGTATGGAATTCTGATTCAGGAATGGTTCATCTGAGAAACTACAAAGTTGACAGCTTCCATCGTAATGGTACTACTGCTAATAATTATTTACTGGTGGAGAACTTAGCTCCTTATAAATATCACTTGGCGGACTTGGAAATAAAAAGAAGGAGGAAAGTAGTTGTCAGAGATTCTGGTTCAGGAAAATTTAACTGAAGTACCAACCTCCATCTAAAGATGGAACAACTGGAATTCGGAATTGAGAAAAAAAATACAAAGGAAAAACAGACAAGAAATACAATTGGGTGGCACTGAACGCCAGGCATTGAGCGCCTTAAGAGTAATAGGTAGCTCAATTTGAGAAGGACAGAAGAGGGAAAAATATAGAGCTATAAAAGAAAACTTAATGGCTGAAGTGTATATTCATAAAATAAAGGGTTATTAAAAAGAGGATATTAAAAACGCTGCAAAGTCCTTGCCACTTGGGTTTATTATTCTATTGGACATACCTACAGAAATGTTGCCGTTCATTTATTGTTTCTTTCATGCGAAGTAATTAAAATAGTTAATTTAGATGGTTTCCACAAATTTTGGCCCCCAAAAACACGACCTCGGCTTCCTTCTTTTTTTTTCTTTTTTTTACAGATTATCTTTAAACATTGATAGTGCCATTTAATTGTCTTGATTTACCTGCTAATACTACTTCTAGTGTTATTATACAAACTTATGGTGATTTCAGACAATTTCTGAGGTATTTGACTCATAAAAAATGAACTTGGGAGCTTAACCTTCATTACAACCTCAATTCTTCACCCTTCGGTCGAAATCAACTTCATATTCGGTCTTCTCGCCCTAAAAAAATGGAAAACGATACGTCACAAGCTCGTGTTCACTAAAACCTCAAAAAACCTCGAAAACCCCCATTTTCCCTCATAACGCCTCTGGGAGTATTCCGATCGGGCTGCCGAGCTTTGGAGCACAACTAGGACCCAAATGTGTTCCCAAATGGGAACCCAAACTGTGTGCGGATGGACGACGACTTTAGATCAAAATTTAACGTAAATTTAAGGCTGAAACTTCGTTAGAACCTCAATTTTTCACTCATTGGTCAAAATCGACTTCATATTCGGTCTTCTCGTCCTAAAAAATATGGAAAACGATACCTCAAAAGCTCATGTTACTAAAACACAAAAAATACCTACTTTTATACCCATTTTTCACTCATAACACCCTTGGGTATATTCCGATCGGGCTGCAAAATTTCGGGACACAACTAGGGCCCAAATGGAGCCAGTGTGCCAAGGAACGAATTTTTCACGCTCTGCTACCTTGTAATGTATGAGGGGGTATAACTTCGCCACCAATACAGCGTAGTTTCCCCCTCTAAACTCAAGAATGGTAGGGAGGCATTGTGAAAGCTGCCCCTGGAGACACTGGTTTAATTATTATGTAATGCCAACAGGGGATGAGGATTCGTTTTCACGAATCGACCGCCCCATCAGCTGTGTGTCAAAAAGATCGAAGAGCCGGGATCCAATAAGGACAGGATTCCCATATACCATCACAAGATGCATCTAATTAAAAGTAGAAGAACAGTTCGGTCTCCACACATGATCAAATCTGCTTGACAAACGTGGTCTGCCAAACGCGCTTGTCAAACCTTGTTTGACGTGGCACCCACACGTTCATACAAGATTATATCAACAAGCTTCAGGTTCTGATTATTGGTCGATTGAAGTCCGGGTCTTCTGATTTTTCGGAATTTTTGATCATTCGGGGTTAAATAAAATGGATTTCAATCAACTCTGTTACGTCTACTCGCTGACCAAGTGGAAAGACAGCGTCAAGAGAGATCAACGAAAAAACGGCGGTCCATTTGGGCAAAAGAGTGGCTCATAAAGAGAGGTGTATATGGCCATACAAATCTCCTGAATGAGCTGAGGTGTGCACCCCAAGACTGGCTGAACTACATGAGGATGGACGAAGAAACGTACTTACATCTGCTCTCTCTGGTCACTCCAAAAATAGAAAAAGAAGACACAGTCATGAGGAGTTCTATTTCTCCCCATGAACGATTGACATCAACTCTGCGTTTTCTAGCTACAGGCAGAAGCTATGAAGACATGAAGTACTCAACAGTGATTTCGCCACAGGCATTGGGTACCATCATTCCCGAGACGTGCAAAATGGAAGTTTGAAGGTTTGACGGTTTGATGCTCCCACACACGATCAGACTTGTCTGTCAAACCTCAAGTTGGCAAACAAGATTTCACACCGAGTCTGAAAACCTTCAAACCTTCAAACATGACCCCCCACATGATCAAATTAGTTTGACAAGCGCGTTTGACAAACCACGTTTGTCAAGCAGATTTGATAGTGTGTGGGGGGCCTTTACAAATCCATGGACAGTTGAAAATCACTTCCAGGGAGTGATGTTTTTTCATAGTGTGGACCCCAAAGGATTAGCACTATGAAATAACTAGATGGTTGTAAAGCGCCTATGACGCCCATTGAACTCCCCCCCCCCCCTCCCATTCTGCCCCACACCACCACCTCCACTCCCTCCGCACCCGAGCCCCAGCACCTCCGCCCCACTCCCCCACCCCTTTTTTGCACGTTTTCAAACAAATTCGTTCATCTCTAGTTTCTTCTTTTCGACGTTTCATCAGCACCGACTTGCCCTTTGGCCCACCGATCGAGAAAACGTGATTACAATGGCAATTTTCGAACTATCATAATTCTGAAAACGGATCAGTAAACTTTAGACATGTGCACACATCTCTTGAACCAAAAAGGCGAAAATCCTGGAATTTGAAAATTCCACATCTTGAAAAAAGTCAAAAATCGACCAACAACTGTCTTATGGCACAGTGCGCAAAAAAACTGCTCAGGTTTTAAACCAATTTCCTCCAATTCTATGGTTGTCTGATTGACAAATCCATTCTCAAATGAGGAGGAAAGGAAATTTTCTTCATTTTGATGCTGCCACGTGGTGCAACTAAACTCGTTACATTTAGCCTTTAATATTTGGCAATGATTTCTATGGGAATCCTATTCTGAGACTACGTGAATGCAGAGCAGGACGCAAAATACCAACAGTACCTGGAGCATCTTCTTGTTATCTTCATTATGGCCATATTTGTTTGTGAGTGTTTGGCTATAGCTGTATAGCTCTTTCCCAAACTCCAACATTCTTTCAATGGCTGGACGACTACCACCGCACAGTTTCTTGGCCCCAGGATACTCTAAACCTAAAAAACGACAGAATCAGCTAAGTGTGACATGTCTTAACACTCAACAAGTCATAAAAATGCGTAATTATACAGTTAATAATGAAACATATCGAGATGAAGAACACATGTTATATCAGTACATGGAATCTAATCTCTGCAAAGTCTTCTACAATGGGTAAGGAGGTGCTTTCTCTGCAGATAATCCTTCTGTCTAGATTAAAGTTTAGCACTCGATACCCATGTTGGAATATGTGTTTCAGGTGGGCTATGGAGATGACGCACGTGGCTATCGTTATAAAAATTGCATTACAGAGGCTCAACCAGTCATTGAGGATCATCTTGCCCTGGAAGGAAGACCAAGGTTAGCAGCTCACAGTCCACAAGAAAGGTGTCAGTGCTGCCCACCGAGAAGCATGTAGACCTGGATCATCCCATTGCAGGTGGATGATGAAATCGACCGTTTGTCACACAGCGTGGTAACTGGGGGTACCTCCAGACAGTAAGCTGGCCTTCTGGAAGCACAGGAATGGCAGAGATGTGGGCTGCGGTAGTGACTTCAAACTTGAGTAGACTGATGACAAAAACTGACGGAGCATCTCCAAAGAAGAGTTTGTTGAAGATGAGAAGAGAGCTCATGTCAGCTGCAGAGGTTGCTGTACAGAGCAGAGGCGTGTGCAGAAGCTCTTGAAACCAGGAAATAAGTACAAAGGAAGAGTCCCTGAGAATAACAAGCACTCATTGGATGAGGTTGTCATCACCGCGGCCATCCTGATAGACCTATTGGCAATGCGGAGGAGAAAGATTTATTTCCGATGCCAAACCGAGAAGCCCAGATAATCTATATAACTAAATTTACAGGTGATTTTCGTGGTGTCTGTCTGTCTGTCTGTCTGTTTTTCTGTTTGTCTGTTTGTCTTTCAATTACGCCAAAACGGCTCAATGGATCGAACCCATCTCGCGTATTTAGATGTTTCAGTGACCGGGGAAGGACATAGGGGGATTCACTCCCGGATCTGATGAATAGGGGTGGGGGTTTATAGGGAAGCCGAAACATAAAAAAATTAAATTCTCGAAAACGGCCCAATGGATCGAACCCATCTCGCGTATTTAAATGTTTCTATGACCAGGGAAGGACATAAGGAGGTTTACTTCTGCGAGAGGTAACAAAGTCAGATGGACCCACCGCGAGTTCTACCTGTCAGCGACGGGCAACACAGCTAGTGAATCATTAAAGAGGAAGGGAAAAAGATACTGTGGTTGAGGTTGCGACTCTCTTTCCAACCATCAGTTTGAAGAAAAAAGGTTGCTGACAGCCTACACCACCAGAGTCAACAGAAATGTTCCCAATGGCAGAAAAATCGAATCAGAAGCCAAATCAAAGTATTTGATGCTTCACAAGTCTGCCAGTATTGATGTTTAAATAGTAAATGATTATTCGTTGATTCACTGAGTTTAAAGTCATGCAGAATTTCTCAGTGGCTCAGCTTGTGTCCCGTATTCACAGCATTGGTGTCCTCTTCCTACTCCTGTCCCTTGACCTCACTCTGGCCACTTGCGAAAATATTTCCTCACATTTTTGTTCAATGCAGTTTTCTACACTTCTCCTCCAGCCAACTCGCAATCTGTAGCTCTATCGTGATTACTCCTCTGGTTTCTATCATTTCTTGTTGCATTTGCTCAATGATCCATTTCATCTGAGTCCTCCAATTCAATTTCTTACCTGTTCATCCTCGAAAGTCGCCTCAATACTTCTACTTTTTTTTAGATAAGATGCACCCCATAGCACGGGTCAATGTATATTATGCCATTTGCTTTGCCTACCAAACTTATCTGCATCTAACTTTTCTGTTACAAGCTGTCTGGTCTACCCAAAAAGGACGAAGTTTTTCCAATTTTTTCAGAGCTCAGGCAATTAACATCAAGTTTCATTAGAAAGAGAGAAACTGAAAAAATGAATCAAACTAGTACTACCTAATTTAGGAAAAGGCAGACTTGGTGTTGCCTCACTTTTGCCAAGCTGCTGTGTGCCAATAAGTAGGGAGCTCCATTACCCACCGACCAAGAGGAATTGGACTTAGCAAAGGGAGAGGGTTGTTCACCCCCAAACAATAACCACTGTCCTCTTTAGAAAGTCAACTGGCGTGACAAGCTTCATAGGAACCAGGCCAACGGGTCTTGGTGGCTAGTGCATCAATTTTTAGGTTTGGCTCCTCAAAAGCAGCCTAATATTTCGATATGCCACTATCAAACAAACTTGAATATTTTGATAGATGAAGCATGTATTCTTCTATCTTACCATCCTGGGCAGGAAAGAAAGCTATCAAAACGCTCAAATTCCGAAATTCTTGCTCCTTCAGATAGATGTTGACTTGGTCGCCTTTTATGTTAATTGAACGCCAGTAAACCTAAAATCTACCTTTCAAATGAATTTTATTATAGGTTGTTTATCCTCAGAAACCAGAATTAGATTAAATTGTTTGAAGTAGGTGATAACTTATGGACCATGAATGTGAGGACTTCGGGACCAGCAATGTTTCCTAATATTTATTAGGAAACGTTGCTGGTCCCGAAGCCCTAACATCCATGGTCCGAAGTCCTCACATTCATTTATTTAATCATTTCTTTTGTGCGCTACACTTTATTCATTACATTGCCTAGGTTTTTTCATGACAATGAAAACACCTAGAACATTGCCTAGGGTTTTATTATTATAACCCTGGATTTGACCTTACTCGGTATATCCCTTGGGAGACCTTTACTCGAAAGCTAGACACTACTTATTATTTCAACTAAGCCCCTGTAGGCTTCACATGGTTCCATGAGAGGTGAAGAGCTGATGGCAGGAACGAGGAGACAACTTTCTCTATGTTGTATTTACTTACTCATGTACATGTAAATATTCCAAATAAAAATGTTTTATTCTATTCTAATCACTGGTCGGGTAAGCACATGCAAGCTTTTCAAAGCTTGTACTGGTGCCTGCCCGAAACAAGAACCAGAGGCAAACGGGGATATTAAGATCGGACTCTCTAGCCCGCTCGGCTCCCTTATTTAGGGGACCTAAAGACGATGAGAACGATTGAACGAGAATGTTTGACAAAGATGAAACTGTCTTTCTAACCGCATGATGATTGCTTTCATTTTTGATTTTCACGGTCCAATACATTTTTGATATTCACGGTCCAATATTATCATCCACTGGTTCACCCTTTCTATCTTCATGTCCCAGATTATACCTAATCTAGAAAAAAGTATTCGTATGGCGTTCATCAAAATGACTAATCCAATAACGCTAGAGCTCACCTAATTCAGACTCACAATATTCACTTGTGAATAGCATGACAAGAGCATGAGCTATGATGTCTCGATCATCTGCCTTCAACACAGCTCGAACGCAAAAGATGATACCATTGTCGAACACTACCATCTACATATAAGGTATATATGCTCCCAGCCCACCCTCTCTTTGGGGTACCTTGCTTCTTTGATAGGTACCCACTAGACCCCAAATGGGACCAACAAACCAAATTTCATTAATTTTGGTTCATGGTTCAAATTAATTTTGGTTTGGTCAATGTGCGAAGTACAGCGGGCGGATAGCATTTTGTTTTTATTCCATTTTCGGATTCTACATACCTTGAAACGGAAACCATCAAATATTGAGGGGGAGGGGGGTTAAACTTTTTTTAAATGCTCGATTCCAGAGGTATTTATTGAAAATAATAAACCAAAACCTGTGGACTGAATAGATAAATCATACAGAATTTTCGATTATTATAACTATAAACTATAGAATTCAAACAACCGATGACGATAAACAATGAATAGGATTATCTACTTTTATAAATATTCATCCTTCCCATCCTTGGACAGCCATTATAGGTTTATTATTTTCAATAATGAACCTTTGGAATCGAGAATGAAAAAAAACAAAAAAATTAACCCCCCCGCGCCAAAAATTCGATGGTTTCCATTTGAAGGTACGTAGAATCCGAAAATGGAATTAAAAAAATTGCTGTCAGTCTGCCTTACTTAGCATCCTTAGTTACGGTTAACCAAAATTAACAATATTTGGTTTTAGGTCCCATTTGGGGTCTAGTTGACCTGCATGGCTTGGGGTTACTATCAGTCACCTCTGAGGGGTGGAAAATAGGGAATGAAATTTTCATAACGCTGTAGCTCGAAAACTTGCAATAGAAGAGTATGGTTTTTTTAACGTTTTTAAATTTATCTCGAACTTGAGAATTTTTTTAGACAACCCGGAGCACGAAACAATCAACAACAAACATGATCAACATGATCTTGAATGGAACGGTATAGATCCTGCCCAGATATCATTGCTAGGGAACACCTGATTATAATCACACATGGCTGAATGAAATCGAGCTGGTTGTTCCATGATATTATTTCATATATGAAGAATGACGGTTTTTTTGGATTTTGTTGATAGGTACTTTCGTAATTTGAAAAAACTTTATGCTTCATGAATAACAACAAATAATCAGTGATCGAACTGCTGAGTCCACTGAATATTTATGTAACTGTCATTCCCCGGCCGGCTCCAATACTCGATTTTGAACTTCCCAGGGAGGAGCAGGAGGGTAGGTATTGACCTCAGAAAACAGTCATCTATGCAGAAGGGGCATCTATAGGTAAATAATAAACTGTTGAGCAATAATTTTCAACTTTTTATTTTATTTTTTTTTTACATGCCCTAAGTAAGAAGGCAATGAATGCCCTGCGTGCCGGGCAACCTGAATGACACGTCTTCATCGGATTAGGAGGATGTCAATGGAAAGAGCATAATGACCATGGTCAAACAACACCGGTAAATTGCTTAGGAGCCCCTAGGGCTCTTCTTAAGTATATATGTATGCTACATGTACAAAAACAGCCACGGCCTCTTTGAAATAGAAGTAGGAGTTTGAAATGCGGTTTCTGATTGGACTGATAGATTGTGACCCTAGAATATTTCATAGTGCTTGTCAACTTGAAGGGATAAAAAAAAACGCTGCAAATTATTACACAACGGTTTATTTTTACCTGTATCCCCTTCTGGTAAGATCACTATTCCCTTGATCAATACCTACTCTCGAGCTCCCCCACGAAAGCCCTAAATCGAGTACTGGAGCTGGCCCAGGAATTACAGCTTCATAAAAATGCGTGGGATTCAATCATTCAATCATTATTATGAAGCATAACGTTATTCAAGCTGCAAAAGTACCTATCAACACAGTCGAAAAGAGCCATCATTTTTCAAACGAAATAATATCACAGAACAACCAACTCAATGTCATACAGTCATCAGTGGTTATAATCAGGTTAGCCATCATTTTTCAAACGAAACAATATCACAGAACAACCAACTCGATGTCATACAGCCATTGATTATAATCAGGTGATCCCTAGCAATGATATCATGGTGACGAAGCTTTTCGGTGCAAATGAACGGCTGGACGTAAAATGCTCCATGTAGTCTCAAAAAATTCTTTAGTTCAAGATCGTTTAAAAACGTTTAAAAAGAACCATGCCCTTCAATTGAAAGTTTTTGAGCTACGGCGTTCTGAAAATTTCAACCTCTATTTTTCACCCCTTAGAGATCACTGACAGTAACGCCGAGCTTCATGGTCCAACTAGACCCCAAACGGGACCTAAAAACCAAGGTTCATTTAAAAAAAAAAAACCTACGGGATAAAAATAGAATAGTCTATTTCTACGTAAACTAACAAAATGTAGACTGGTTTCGGTTGTTAAATCATCATCAGTACACAACAGACAATAGAATCTATTGTGTACTGATGATGGTTTAACAACCGCAACCGGTCTACAGTTTGATAGTTTAAGTGGAAATAGACTATTCTATTTTTATCCTGTAGTTTTTTGCTATGGATTTCCACTACTCCGCCGCAAGTGATTTAAGAAATTTCATTAATTTCGGTTCATGGTAACTAAAGAAAGTGAGAAGGACGGCGTACAACGGACGGACAGACATTTTTTATAGCATTTTCTGATTCTACATACCTTGAAACGGAAACCATCGAATTTTGAGGGGGTGTTAAAAAAATTGTTTCGTGCTCGATACCAAAGGTTCATTATTGAAAATAATAAACCAATAGGGTTTGAAATTTTTGAAACGTCATGGCTCTAAACCTCTGAGGGGGGGTTAAAAAAATTGTTTCGTGCTCGATACCAAAGGTTCATTATTGAAAATAATAAACCAATAGGGTTTGAAATTTTTGAAACGTCATGGCTCTAAACCTTCAAAGAAGGATATACTTTTTCTGGCGGATCATTGTTTACAGTATGAGACTGAAGATGAAACGAAAAACAGACAGCGTGAGTGGTGTGAACCAAACGGTAAAACGGACTAATAACATAACTGCAACCATAGTAGGCACTAAGGTAATATAGCACAGCTGATTCGAATAAGAACCTGCTGGCTAAGAACCAGGGGTTTATGTTGCGAGGCTGTATATCCGTTAAAAAAACTTCTTAGTACCTACTTACTTACCTACACCTAAACATTTCAAAATGGGAGGAAGGGGACAAAATGCACAAAAGGCACTTCCTTTGAGCATAACGAATGTGGGTGCAAAATGTCAGCTCAATCCGCTAAATGTGAATGTGTGAGGCTGTAGCCCTGTCAAAGAACAACAAGAAGAAGTAGAAAAACGTGAAACTTCCATAACTTTGGCACCTGATGGTCCCGAGGGTTGACATTTGGTAAACGTCCTCGGGAGCCCCTCGAGAATGGGTGTACGAATCCCAAGGTATTTGTTTGTAGGTACTTCTTTTTATAGATTCACAGTGAATGTAAGCATTTTGACTTTTAGTTTTGTAGACGATGGTGCTTTTTCATGCTCTCACAACCATGCAACACCAAAAACCAAACATCTTTTAAAATTACGTCTGACGATTTTTCATGTTTTCTCCTTCACCCTTCTCCTTAGCGACACTTCTCTAAAACAAACAAATTCTCCTTCCCCATGGATGTCCGTTAACAGGAAGTTTCACTATACAGCATTGTATAACTTGTTTAAATCCAGTTCAATAAATGAATAAGCATGGAACTGGCCTCAAGTAGAACAAAAACGCTGCGAAGTCCTTGCTTGACACTTGGGTTTATTATTCTATCGGACATACCGACAGGAATTTTGCTGTTCATTCATTGTTGCAATCCAACAACCATTGACCCATTGTTGTTCCAATTGATATAGTTATTTTAGATGGTTTCCACCAATTTTGGCCCCCCAAAAACAAGACTTCCCTTTTTTTTACAGATTATCTATGAACACTGACAGTGCCATTTAATTGTCTTGATTCACCTGCTAATACTACTTCTAGTGTTATTGTACAAATTTATGGTGATTTCAGACAATTTCCCAGGTTTTTGACTCATAAAAAAAGAATTTTGGGAGCTCAACCTTTGTTACAATCTCAATTCTTCACTCTTTGGTCAAAATCAACTTCATATTCGGTCTTCTCACTGTAAAAAAAATGAAAACGATACGTCACCAGCTCATGTTCACTAAAACCTCAAAAAAACTCTCCCATATTTCTACACCCACTTTTCTCCCATAACACGTATATTCCGATCGAGCTGCCGAGCTTTTGAGCAAAACTAGGACCCAAATGTGTTCCCAAATGGGGACCCAAACTGTGGTCAAAATCAACTTCATATTCGGTCTTCTCACTGTAAAAAAAAATGAAAACGATACGTCACCAGCTCATGTTCACTAAAACCTCAAAAAAACTCTCCCATATTTCTACACCCACTTTTCTCCCATAACACGTATATTCCGATCGAGCTGCCGAGCTTTTGAGCACAACTACGACCCAAATGGGGACCCAAACTGTGTGTGGAAGAACGACGATTTTAGACCAAAATTTAACGTAAATTTAAGGCTGAAACTTCGTTACAACCTCAATTTTCCTATTTTTGGTCAAAATCGACTACATATTCGGTCTCCTCGTCCAAAAAACATGCGAAACGATACCTCAAAAGCTCATGTTACTCAAACACAAAAAATACCTATTTTTATACCCATTTTTCACCCTCCTGGGTATATTCCGATCCGGCTGCAAAGCTTCGGGACACAACTAGGGCTCAAATGGAGTCTGTGTGTGAAAGAACAAATTTTTTAGACCAAAATTAGAGTAGATACGCGTGATACGGCGGACGGACATTGCATTTTTGGAATCTACGCACCTTGAAACGTAAAAGAAAAAATTTTGAGGGTGTTATACAAATTTTTTGCTGAGCGACCACATAGGTGTATTATTCACAGAATAATAAACCAAAAAAGGAAAAAAGTTGTCAAAGCCAATAAACGAAACTCACTGCCATCTTGATATTCCTCCTGGGAGAATCCATTCTGAGAACTGTATAAGTATCCGTTCTTGTCTTCAGAGTCCATTGCCTCATCTTGAGATTTGGATATTCCATTCATTTCACTGGAAAAGAGTCCATCAAATCAACTTCCATTCATATTCAGATGGAATTACGAATTAAGGAAAAACCAGGCAAACATGGTAAATTATATTATTACAAGGATTAAGGTGGGTACCCCCTCTGCCACACCGAAACCTAGGCTTATTGTGCGGAAAAACAATGGTTACTAAACCAGCCATTAATTCAGTATCATCAAGCTGGATTGGACAGTAGTTAAATACATAAACAATTCAAACTCCTCAAGTAAATGTTTCACGTAACATTTAAAACTGAAGACTATTGAGTTTAAACCGCAACTGAATCCAAAATAATAGCAATCATCAATTTATTGGTAATAGGTGAAATACTAACTAATGCAATATTTCTGCCTTCTCCACCGTTTATTTGCAGCACCTGAGAAGCTGACAAACTGTCCTCAAAAGTGGATTACTCATTATAAGTCAGCTATGTGACAAAACTCCACCCCCCCCCCCCCCCCAAATTAAACTCCTTTGTCAGTGTTTTTGAATATTTTTGGACTTGATCAATACCAATGCATCCCTGTGAGATGTTCTAAGAACTCATGAGTAATTTGCCAATGATATCATAGTAGTAACTTCAGTGGATATTGTGTTTCCAAGTTTAACAGTTTAGTTATTAATTGCTGCTATAGAGGATGTTTGGCCTGGTAGGTAGTGGGTATCTGGAACTGAAGGTAGCAGTTCGAAATTCCCCCACTAGAGTGCTCCCGGTGTGACCGGGTGGATCCGGTTGTTCTGTTGGCGGGCCGGCGATCGATTTTGCTTCCCATTATCGATTGCTCCCCTCTCTCCATTATTAGCCCAAGGCGGCCATCATGTATTCTGAGTTCGTTGCGATATTTTCTTGTTGTTAACGCTTTACCCTTTTTCAACAGTAATACGAGTTTAATAAAGGATTTAACTTACTCTCCGTTCAACCGTTTTTTCTTATCGTGATTTATTCACCCGATACAAACATTTGGTGCCGAAACCCGGGAGTTTGGTGGAATCTCAAGCGCGTCCGAGATCAGCCCCGTTAACGTCGCGACCTCATGTCAAATTTTCAACGTTCGCACCGTTTGTACCGTTTGCTCCGTGTTGTTTGTCGTTCGCCGATCGCCGTCATGCCGCTTAAAGGCAAAAGGAAATCGCGGCAACCGGACCCACCGTTTCCGAGTGAAGATATCGCCTCGGCACCGCTCGCCCCGATTAACCTCGACCACGCGATGGTCGATAATTTGACCGACACACAGCGGGACCTTTTTAAGGAATTACGTCGCTGGTCAGTCAGAGCGATCGCATTCCTCGACCAGCAACCGGTAAGTGCCCTGTCAGATAGTCTGAGGGCTAACTTGCGGAAGGGAGAGGCCTTCTTGGACGACGTAGAAGGCGCTCAATTTGACGGACTCACGGAGGAGTCGCTAATCCGGCAAATTGCCACCGTTATCAGTCGTGTAGCCGAGCGAATCCCGAGTCACCAAGCGGAAATTGTTGATAAGCAAGGTATGACGCACGATCAATGTTATACCGAAATAAGGATGATGAACGAGCTGTTGACAACCGTTCCCGTTTTCGGCGGTCAGATCGCCCGCTTTGCGGAGTTCAAGAAACTGTTTGACCGTGCGGTGCACGACATGCCGCACGTCCCGGTGGAGATTAAGTTTGAGAAGTTGCTTACCAAACTTTCTCCCGAACTCCGTTCCGCATTCGAGGGCGGCAGCTATCAGCACGCATATGACTCCGAAGAAAGGGGGTTATGCTTCGGCTGCGAGAACCCGTTCGCCGTCACCGTTACACCCGTTCGTTCCGCTCAGCCCTCGGCACCCGTTCTCAGCGCTACTCATCCAGTCCCCGCTCGGCAAGCGAGATGTCACTTCTGCCATCAGGACCACTTCCTGTATCGCTGCCCCGACTTTAAGGAACTGAGTGTGCCCGATCGCGCCCGCACCATTCAGGAGCTCCGAGCGTGTCGGAACTGTTTTTCAACGCTCCACCCAGTGGAAGCATGCCGGTCGGAGAGAAGATGTCACTGTGGTCAGCCACATCATACCCTGCTCCACATGCCCTCCGCTCCCAGTTCCCCCTTTGCGTCCGGCTCGAAACAGAGTTACTTTGTTCCCTCGCATCATTCTTCACCGTCAACCCCGACTGCCATCCCGGAAGAAGACGCCACCCAGAGGAGCCAGCCACCCACTGGACCCGTTGTTCGGCAACCCGCTACCGTGGCCCAGCTCCGGAGAAGAGGTCATCGCTCCGGCCACTCGTCGATTCCGCCGCACAATTCCCCCCTGTTATGAAGGTATGCCAACGTTCAACCCGTTTCTTCCAGGTTATCACTAGGGAGCACTACCGTTAAGTTTCCTACCGTTCGACGTCAACCTTTAGGTAGAACTAGGTGCATGATCATCCCTAGGACCGACTGGCTTCGAGGAAGTAACCAACTGTTGAAACCTAACGGTGATATACCCAGGTTGGGGAAACCTCATTGCACTGCCGGTTCGGTTAGTCGTAGTTTTTTCAGGGGCCCGTTTCCTGGGATTGAGCCTTCCAACTTAGGCGTAGCGGGCTCGTCCCAAACTGTTAGAAAGGTTGACGTCACCACCAAGTCCTGTTTGAGGTTATCTCGGTCTGGGCTCCTTCCCACAGCCGTAGTCCCGCTTTCCTCCTGTAAGGGAGTACCAGTAAAATTTAGGGTCCTGATTGATTCTGGAAGCGAAGTCAATATCGTTTCACCGATAGTCGTTCACCGGTTGGGATTGAGTCTGATCCCCATGAAGGGTATTGTGGGAGGAATAGGGGGGAGTTCCAACCCAATTCACAACCGCGTGATAATTCAGCTTCACACTCGTTCCGATAGAATAATCCCGCTTGAAGCATTTGTTATGGATCGCCCCTTGTCACCGTTGCCCAGTCAATGTTGGGACCCCGCTTTATGGCCAAGGACCGCACCCATGGGACCCCTGTTAGCCGATCCACAATTTCACACCGTCCACCATGTTCAGGCTATCCTGGGGGCCGACGTTTTTTCTCGCCTGCTCCCCCGTTCCACTGAGGCTGGATTGAGTGAAACTGACTTGGGCACTCTGGTCCTTGGATCTGTCCCTCCCGTTCGCAAAAAGTCTGTTAGATTTGGCCCCTATGATCATGTGACCAACTATTCCAGTAGTGATGCTGTTAACAAAATAGATCCACACCCGTTCCTCGTCAACGCTAGACGACAAGCTGCTTATCCTTGTTTGTTGGATCCGCACGTTTTCACTGTTCCAAAATTCCTACCAACGGGTTATCACTCTCAAGTACTCGGGGAACTCGCTCCTGTTTTTAAATTGGTAGCAGCTAACCCTAAACCTCAACGGAAGCGGTTCCTTCGTTTACCGTTTCGTAATCAAAATGTTGAAAACACCGATCGAAATGAGCCCATTCATTTGACTCCCGTTAGAAATCTGTTTTCAATAGTCCCTCCTGTTGAACCCGCTCAAGAACCGATTGGTTTATTTCAGTTAGCGGCCAGAGTCTGCACTTCCGATTTCCAACCGGTAGTCCCCAGCGTGTTTCGTTTCCCGTCTATCACTACTCCCGTTTCCGATGATGACAGTTTGGTCAAGGCCGTGACTGCCGCAGTGTCAACGGATGATCTGTTGCGTCAGATGTTTGAGATTGAGTCCGTTGAGCCCGTTGCTCCCTAGTCACCTGAGGATCACCTAGCTGAGAGGCTTTTTTTGGAATCGGTTAGTAGAGATGACACTGGTCGTTACTCCGTTGCTCTCCCGTTGTCAGAGGCGCCTACCGCTTTGGGTGAATCCAGACACATCGCCCTCAGACAGTTGTACCGCATGGAAGCCCGTCTAAAACGCAACCCTGTTCTGGCTGCTGCTTACCGATTGTTTATGAGTGAAAATACCAAGTTGGGCCATATGAGACTGTTGAAGGCTAGTGATATTTCCCGTTGTCCCAATTATTATATTCCTCACCACCCTGTCCACCGTGAAGGTGATCCACCCGAAAAAATCCGTGTCGTTTTTAATGCATCTCAGCGCACCGCTAATGGTAGGTCTCTGAATGAAATTCTGTTGGTTGGGCCCAAAATGCAGCCCGATATATCTATCATGCTCACCAGGTTTAGAGCCTTCCGTTATGTTTTCATCTCCGATATAAGGCAAATGTTCCGACAAATTCGGCACCCGATTGAGGACCAAGACCTGTTACGAATCGTTTGGCGAGACTCTCCCGATCAGCCTGTTAAGGACTTCGCGCTTACAACCGTTACGTATGGAACAGCTTCCGCACCGTTCTTAGCAAACCGAGTCATTCGCCACTTGGCGGACGAAAACGAACAAAGCTACCCGGTTGCCTCCAAATTGTTGAAGGAAAACACGTACATTGATGACGTGCATGGTGGGGGGAGCTCTTTGAGCTCAGCGGTACAGGCTAGGAACGAACTGCTATCGCTGATGGCTACCGCTGGGCTAGAGCTTCGTAAATGGGCTTCGAATTCGGATCAGTTGCTCTCAGGTATTCCTGATGAGCACCGGTTAGCCCCCTCTGTCGCTGTATGTTTGAACCCTGATGACGAGAAACCGTTAAAAATGTTAGGAATTTCCTGGAACCCCGCATCTGATTCATTCTTCTTTAAGGTTCCAGTTTCCCCCACCGTTCATACTAAAAGGGAGTTAGCAAGTCAGGTTGGACGCATCTATGACCCCGCTGGGTGGGTCATGCCTGTTTCCGTCCAAGCCCGTTTAATTCAACGAGAAATTTGCCGTTCCAAGTACGAGTGGGATGACCCACTACCGAGTTCAATTGTTCGCGAGTGGACGGCTCTCGCTAACACCCTTGACTCACTTCAATCTGTTGTCATCCCTCGTCATATCCGTGTGGATGCCCCGGTTCAATGGTTAGTGGGTTTTGCTGATGCGTCCGAAAAGGCTTATGCTGCCACCGTTTACCATGTATCTTTCATGGACGATAATTTCCATACCCGCTTAATTTTAGCTCGAGCCAAAATCGCCCCGATGAAGTCCCAGTCAATTCCCCGCTTGGAACTGCTAGCTGCTGAACTGCTGGGAAAAATCATGACTCGCGTCCGTTCGGAGTATCCATCCGTTCCTGATTCAGCAATAATTGCCTGTTCGGATAGTACTGTTGTCCTATCTTGGCTCACTGCTGACCCCGCTCCGGTGTGGAAGGTATTTGTAGGCAATAGAGTGTCTAAGACTCTCTTCCATCTACCCAAGGAACACTGGTTCCATGTTCGCTCCCCCGATAACCCGGCCGATATTGCTTCTCGTGGGGCCAGACATGATCAGTTGGTTGAGTGCCCGCTGTGGTGGACTGGTCCTCCCTGGTTGGCTTCCGATCGTTCCTTGTGGCCGATTAGGAGGATTCGCCCTGACCTGAAGCCCGACTCTGTTTCCGCTGAGATCCGTGCCTCATCCAAAATTGTAGCCGTTGGCTCCGCTGAGACGCCTTGGGAAGCCCGATTCGGCTCCTACGCCGTCTTACGCCGAGTGACGGCCTGGATGCTCCGTTTTATTAATCATTGTAAAATCCGACGTCCTCACTCGGTGCCCCAGGCCAGATTGCCGTTGAGCACTGCTGAGCTCAGGAGGGCTGATTCGGTGCTTGTTCACTGTTCTCAAGTCCGTGGCCTGCCTGAAATTCTGGAGGCAACCGATAAAGGAGCCAAGACCACCAAACTAATGAAACAGCTAGCGATTTTCTCCGATCCCGATTGTATACTTCGCGTAGGGAGGCGTTTGTCCAATATGTCTGGCTCTTTTGAAACCCAACACCCAGCTCTGCTCAAACCCTCCGATTTTTTGGTACCGCTTCTTACTCGTTACGCTCATGCTGCTTGCATGCACGTGGGACCGCGGGCCACCTTGGCCCACCTGCGTACCCGATACTGGGTCATTGATGGAAGATATGCTGTTAATCGAGTTTTATCCGGTTGCACCCGTTGTTTTTCAATTAAACCCAAACCGTTTCAACCCACGATGGGTCAGCTCCCTGAAGCCCGGGTTACCCGTGCCTTTGCCTTCGAGCAGGTCGGAGTTGACTTTTGCGGTCCTTTCACCGTTTCGGTCGCTGGGTTGCGCGGTGCTCGCGCTGTTGAAGTATACTTGTCCGTTTTTGTGTGCTTCACGACCAAAGCCGTTCACTTGGAAGTGGTCATGGATTTGAGTACCGATGGGTTTCTCCAATGTTTGGAGCGTTTCATGGGTCGTCGGGGAGTTCCGTCCGCCATCTGGAGCGACAACGGTCGTAATTTCTTGGGTACCTCCAACCTTTTTAATAGAATCCGTTCCACCAATCCCGCTGACCCTGATTCTGAAATCGCTGAGCGACTTGCCAATAGAGGAGTCGAATGGAAGTTCATTCCCCCTCGGGCACCCCATTTCGGCGGGTTGTGGGAGGCCGCTGTGAAATCCGCTAAACGACTGTTGAAGGTGAATTTAAGGGACCAAACCACCACGCTTCAAACGTTCAGTACTGTTGCCGTTAGAATTGAGGCCATCCTTAACAGTCGCCCTCGCCCACTCGTTCATCAGTCCTCCTCCCCTGATGACATACTGGTGCTCACCCCCGCTCACTTCCTCGTTCAACGCCCCTCTTAACGCACTGCCTGAGAGCAACGTTTTTGAGTTCAGTTCCCGTTTGGCAGCCAAGTGGAGGTTCGTCTCCAATCTGGTTGGCCAGTTTTGGAAGAAATGGCACTCCGAATACCTGTTAGAGCTCCAGACCCGATCTAAGTGGAATACCCCTGATCGTCCTGCTGTAATTGGTGATGTGGTGTTGCTTAAGGAAGATGACATTCCCCCGCTGTCCTGGCCCATGGGTGTGATCGTGGACTTGATTCCCGGTAAGGATGGGGTAACTCGCGTTGCCAAGGTCCGTTCCGGTAATGGGGAAAAACTCCGCCCGTTAGTTAAACTCTGCCCGTTACCTAAGGACTGTTAATACCCGCTAGTGCTCTTTAGGGGGGACCTGTTAGAATGAGTCCCTCATTCGTGGGGGGAGGATGTTTGGCCTGGTAGGTAGTGGGTATCTGGAACTGAAGGTAGCAGTTAGAAATTCCCCCACTAGAGTGCTCCCGGTGTGACCGGGTGGATCCGGTTGTTCTGTTGGCGGGCCGGCGATCGATTTTGCTTCCCATTATCGATCGCTCCCCTCTCTCCATTATTAGCCCAAGGCGGCCATCATGTATTCTGAGTTCGTTGCGATATTTTCTTGTTGTTAACGCTTTACCCTTTTTCAATAGTAATACGAGTTTAATAATGGATTTAACTTACTCTCTGTTCAACCGTTTTTTCTTATCGTAATTTATTCACCCGATACAAACAGAGGACAATCTTATCATGACGCACATATGCGTTATCTGGATTCATAATGTTAAGTTATCCTGTAATCTAACACCTATAAACCGTTTTTGTAGCTGGATTCTAAGGAAATTCAGCAAGTCTTGAACACAAAAGACAAGATTTGATGTAATCCATCTTTTACTTGGCTCAACCTGGAATCAAGCAACAAATATTATAAGGCAAGCCCTGAATGTAACTCTAAATCAAAAGAACAGGTTAGTCAGAACTTGATGACATCTATATAGGATTAGCATTTACTATATTTATATATCCATGTCAGGGTTATAATGCGTCAAATGTGGTCCATTCATATTCATGGTACTTGATGACTTATAGGAACCAAACAATCGGATCACAAAGGAAAGCCCCATTCACGTCAAAAGAGGACGTTTTGGCAATTTTACCATAGCCTATGTCTTTCTCAGGAACTCGGTATCACATTGAGACCAATCTTATTAAAATCAGTCGGGCAGTTTTTGGATAACATAAAGCAAACACTATAGTTTTATGTAGAAGATTATCAAGACACCATCCCACACACACTCTCAGAGCTCTTTCCAACCATTATTTGAGGTAGTTATGGGTGGTTCAAGGAAAACAACTGATGATGAAAATTACAGTCAATTTTTTACGAAACTTGAATGGGTACATCTAAGTATGAACTGACGAAACATCATCAACATGAGCGCGATCAAATAGAACAATTTCAGATAAACTTTCAAAGTGGTTAACCGTTAACCTTCTTCCAACACCCATCGGGTTGTAGGGGACCTGCGGCCAGTATTTTCATGCCCATGCATGTTTTGGAGCGAGGAGGGGCCCAAATTCCCTTCTATTTGTTCTCTGATAAGTCTTACTGTGGGTCATGCATGACCCAGGGCTGTCTCATATGTTACAATATTGTCCACCTCTTTCCTGAGTATAAATGGTAGTTTCCTACTTTTTGTTTTGTTGTACAGTAAACATGGCTGACTTTTTTATAACAGAAGACGAAATCGAGGGTGGGGGGTGTTGTAACGTCAGTTGTACGAGGAAAAAGAACGTGGTGAACTTGATGATTCCTGCTGTCAATCAGATGATGATTATTCGTGACCCACAGGATTTGAACTGATTAAATTTTGATGAAGCTTCCTACTGGTGTTGTTCCTTCAAATTTTACTCAAGTTTATTATTAAACATGATGTGTAAAAGATAATGAATTCATATTTTATTTGGCTGTAAGACTGTATAAGATTGTATAGCTACTGGTTTTCAAGTTGATTGTAAGAGTTATTATATCCCTACAAAAAAATAGACTATAAAAGTTGCATCAATTGAAATGATATAATTATAATTGCAAGAATCATTCTCATTCATATCAAACTCGAAATAATCCAATTTTTCACGATAAGGTAATTTTTAGTACTATGGGTCGAGAATGACCCAGGGGTGCCAAATTTTCCAAGAACTTGAAAGGTGTTGGAGTAGTGTGGAGGTGTGGGGAAGCGTGGTTTGGTGAAAGAGAGCTTGTAAACAGTCATACAGGCCCCACTGGCACCCAATACTCCCACTGGCACTGGGGATGTGACTGGCTCTTCTCAGGAGGGTCATAATTTGATCTGATCATTTTGCACAAGGCGATAAAATGCCTCAACACACAGGGTTAGGACAAGGGGTGTTGGGATTCGAACTTACAGACTGCAGCTGCCATCCATTCCAATCAACAAGTGACAAGATGCTAATACACTTGGCCACTGGCTCACCCCAAAAAGCTACTTGTTTCAATAGACCCGTTCCCAACAACCCTCAACATAGGGGCAGATGATTAATCCATCATCAACTGTCTTCTGGCTCAAACTTACATCATAACTCAAAGCAATGTTACAGGGATGTATTTTGTGGGAAATGGGGAAGTCTAAGTGTGATATGACACATGAGTAATGGACGAAAAAGTATGGAGTAACAGAAATAAAAACTTTTGAAAATACAGTGACCTCGTTAAGACGGGACCAAAAGAAAAGTGTGTAGTATGCGGGACTACGTTTCCCGCGGGATCCCACTTAATACGCCGTAGCAGCTTCTTAAGCGGGATCCTGCCTGAAACGCGATTCAGCCAGGAAAAAGTCATACAGTATGTATTACATGTTGTATTTGCATACATCTGTAGGTACAACCTAAGTGTCGATACATACGTGTCAAAAACTTATATGTGTATGTACCATGGTATGTTAAAAAATGCAGTCGCTGCTCGGATTGCGAATTTAAAAAATTGTCGATTTGGAATGCTTCAACAATTGTTGTCAAAGAATAACGCATACATCAATGACACAACCGAACGATCTTGAGCCTGCAGTCACAACGTCAACAAAAACGTACATAGATTTAAGCTACCTTGAATGCGTATCAAACGGGATTTTAGCAGTTGGGGGCCGGAGAAAAGACGCATATCATGCGGGATTGCGTATTAAGCAGGCGTGTCTCAAGCGGGAAAATTTCAATGTTAAAAGGACTACTGGTTCCTGGGACCAGAGAAAAAGCACGTATCATACGGGATTGCGTATTTGGCGGGAGTCTTAACGAGATTTCACTGCAAGTGTATTCCTGAAAAGAGAGGTTCCTCAAGGTAGGCCTAGGTGATGACCTCCAAAGGGCAGATGGACAATCACAGTTTTCAAGCCAAAATGAATTTATTACGTTTGATTATTTTTGAAATTTTAATGAGAAAATACCGCATGAAAAACGTGAAATAATTTGGAATGTTTGGCAAACCAAAGTCCTGAAGTGTAATATGACTGGCTCACTGATAACTGGAGGAGTCGCACGTCAACATGATTTAGGAATATAAATCAACACTTGCAGTCCATGAAATCAGCGGGTTTTTTGTGAATCTAATTTCCATATTCCTGAATTAGGAGGGACAGAACAATGAGAGCTCAACAAGAAATCCTTTACCTATTCTTACCTGAATAATTCAGTTGATTGAATTACTGAAGTGTGGCCAACATGTCGATTAGGGGGCTCTGTATCACATCCATTTACCATTTCTATGAACTGACGACATTTCAACATGAAATGTAAATTTGGTCTGTCCTCTAACAATCCAGGGTAGAGCTGTCGAGTGTTTTCAATAGCTTCGCCCATTCTCCCAGTAAGAACAAGCTTCAGGATTTCTATGGAAGAACGAAATATATCTAAAATCAACTCCAACCTATATTAAAAATTAAAAACCCAGTTTGCGCTGCCGTAAAAAGGACAAGAGCTCCCCAGAAAGTCAGCAGAAATATCACTAGAAACAGCGATTTTTGCCAGTAACTTGGTATCAATATGAGCACTGAACTCTGACTCCTACAACTGCAGAGAGATTTTGCCCTCAGCCAAATGTAATGGAACTCCTATTCTTGACCCTTTCACTTTAAGAGCCACATTAATCCATTAGCTGCTCATCCCTGTTTCGGCAGGCGAGCAACAATCCCCTGTACAGTTTAACCTGCGTTTTGGCAAAAAAGCAATAAGTGCAACTTGCCTGAGTTCACCACTTATCCCCCCCCCCCCCTCCTCACCGCCATTCCTCACAAACCAGTTTCAGATATATTTTTCGAACTCATCATCAGTCCACAGTTCTTTTAGGAAACGCCCAGTCTATTATTTCGGATCACTTGATTGATGCCCATTGCTACATTTTGTGCGTGCGTTATCTTTTTGCATATTAAGCGCTACAGGCAGAGAAAATCATCTGTTTAACAATAATGAATCTATTTAAATAAATTATCAAAGGATTGGGGAAAAAATGAGTGAGAATAGTAGTGGCGTATCAGAGGAAAGATTCAAAAAGCTTGTGACATGCGACATCTTAGTCCATGTAAGCCCACAGGGTAGGGGTAGAGGCTCTTGAAGGTTTACCATTTCAACTTTTATGGATGAGGTGTGCTCCTTTTTACAGCAAATAATAGACGGACAATTAGCAGATTAATAAGTACTGAAGAATTTTCCTCCTAAATATTTATGATTTAGGGCTCTCAAATTTTCATTTTTTTAAACTCAATTGCAACTGGCTTTGGAGAAATACTAGCATACTGTGCTTCTTAAATTACTGATCACCTGACTTTCCTCACTTTTGAGGGATTTTGAACAAATGTCCAGGGAAAAAATTGAAGTACTCATAACAAACAAAGGGCAAGTTTGTTTTCCGCAAACATTTTGGCATAGAGACAAGGAAAGTTACGAAGCAATGAAAGTTTTTGTCTGGCAATGAATGTTACCATCCTAAAACGTTTTGACATTTGAAAACCCAAGTTACAGACTGGTGATGTTGGAATTTTTGTTTGTTTCAACCTCAAATTTCAATTCAAAATACAACAATATCCACGAGTTCCACCAGTGCCAGGGCTTCACGTGGCCCTAATTACACAGGGTGTGTTCAACAAATAATTATAGCGTATCAGACGATGTGACTCGACCTGGTTATGACTTGTGGAGTTGATATGGACTTTTCCATTCATTCAGACGCTAAATCGAATGGTCTCACTCCCAAGCCTTATCGAACATGTAAAATTCTGGTAGGTACGTATATATCCATTCCACGGGCGACCTCGATAAAATTGCGTAGTTTCCCAATGTTTTTTCAACGCTGAATCGGATCGTATTCCAAAATACACTATTTTTATGTCTGTTGGGTCTAACTTGGATAGTAGGACGACAATGGTCAGTTTGGAGGCGATAATATTATTATCGTGTAAACTGTAATCTGTTGGACTCCGCCATGAACAGTGGACGAAGCACAGATTGCATAATAGGAAACATGAAGAGCCTTGATCTTTTGGTTTATTATTCAGTGAATAATGCACCTATGTATTCGCTCAGCAAAAAATTTTCTGAACACCCCCTCAACGTTGTTTCTTTTATGGTTCAAGGTGCCCTTGTTCCAAAACGCTGCAAAGTCCTGATAACATGAGTTTATTATTCTACTGGGCATACCTACATACAGAAATGTGGGCTGTTCATTTTTTATGGTTTCCACCAATTTTGGCCCCCCAAAAACACGAATTAGGCTCCTTTTTTCCAAATTACTTTTGACCATTGACAATGCTATTTAATTGTCTTGATTCACCTGTAGACACTATTTCTAGCGTTATTATACAAGTTTATGGTGATTTCAGACAATTTCCCAGGTTTCTGACTCATAAAAAATTAATTTAGGGAGCTGAACCTTCGTTACAACCTCCGTTCTTCACACTTTGGTCAAAATCAATTTCATATTCGGTCTTCTCGCCCTAAAAAACATGGGAAACGATACCTCACACGCTCATGTTCACTAAAACCTCAAAAAAACCTCGAAAACCCCCATGTTTCACCCTAACACCCCTCGGTATTTTGACCAGGGTCCCGAGCTTCGGAGCACAACTAGGATTCTAATGTTTTCCCAAATGGGGACCCAAACTGTGGGCGGAAGAATGACGACTTTATACCAAAATTTGACGTAATTTTAAGGCTGAAACTTCGTTAGAACCTCAATTTTCCATTCTTTGGACGAAATCGACTTCAAATTCGTCTCCTCGTCCTAAAAAACATGGAAAACGATACCTCACAAGATCATGCTACTGAAACACCAAAAAATCCTATTTTCACCACCATTTTTCACCCATAACACCCTTGGGTATATTCCGATCAGGCTTTAAAGTTTCAGGGCACAACTAGGGCCCAAATGGAGCCTGTGTGCAAAAGAACGAATCTTTTAGCCCGAAACAGAAGTAGATATGCATGATACAGCAGACAGCGTACGGAGGACGGATATTTCATTTTTGGAATCTACGCAACTTGATATGTAAAAGAAAAAATTTTGAGGGGGTGCTATAAAAATGCTTTGCAGAGCAAATACACAGGTGTATTATTCACAGAATAATAAACAAAAATGCTATGTCCGTCCGTCGTATCATCCATATCTACCTTTATTTCCTGTGTACAGGCTCCATTTGGGCCCAAGTTGTGTCCCGAAACTTTGCAGCCCGATCGGAATATACGCAAGGGTGTTATAGGTGAAAAACGCTGCAAAGTCCTTGTCACATGGGCTTATTATTCTATTGGACATACATACAGAAATTTTGGCTGTTCATTTATTGTTTCTTTCATGCGTAATAATCGAAATAGCTATTTCTGATGGTTTCCATTAATTTTGGCCCCAAAAACACAAATTAGGTACGCTTTCTTTTTTTTTCAAATTATCTTTGATCATTGGTAGTGCCATTTAATCGTCTTGATCCACGTGTTGACACTTTTTCCAGTGTTATTATACAAACTGATAGTGATTTCAGACGATTTCCCAGGTTTTTCATACATAAAAAATCAATTTTGGGAGCTGAACATTTGGTAGAACTCAATTTTCCACTCTTTGGTCGAAATCGACTTCATATTCGGTGTTCTCGTCCCCAAAAACATGGAAAGCGATATCTCAGAAGCTCATGTAACCAACATGTTGCTAAAACGCAAAAAGTACCTATTTTTACACACATTTTCACTCATAACATCCCTGGGTATATTCCGATCGGGCTGAAACGTTTCGGGACACAACTAGGGCCCAAATGGAGCATGTGTGCGAAAGAACGACTTTTTTAGACCGAAAATGAAGCCTGTACACGTGATACGGCGTACGGCGGACGGACATTGCATTTGTGGAATCTACGCACCTTGAAACGGAAAAGAAAAAAGTTTGAGGGGGTGTTATAAAAATTTTTTGCTGAGCGAATACATAGGTGTATTATTCACAGAATAATAAACCAAAAGACAGGGTTTGTAGAAAAATGGTATGAGACATATTTTGTTGGAAATCAGTGTGACAGTGGTGCGTAAGGTGGGACACCCTGTATAGGTAGGTAAAAATCGACCAATATCCAATACACAATCATGTAGCATAATGAGTATTACAATAAATAGGTGGCTCACTTTGTCTGTTCTTTATTGAATTGATTTCTTCTTTGAATTCTTGGCCAGTAGCAGTTGCGAATGCTTCTGCAGTGGCACAATAACCATGATGCACTAGATAAGAACTTACAAGCCTGAAAAAGTCAACAGTAAGATGAGTTATTTATTGCATATATAACAGCGCGTCATCACAATCAAAAGCATAATAATACTGGTGTCAGGAGCAACAAAAGGGCCATACTATTCAACACAGGTGGAATGGATTGGCTGACCTGTCAAGTCTCTCACTCTTTAGCGGACAATGGACTTGCCTCTCAAGCGTGGACTTCAATTCCTAGCTATCCTAGGGTGTTGAGGCAATGTGGGCAACATCGACCAAAATGATCATACCCTATGGGCGATTATTTTCCATCCAAGCGCTTTCCGTCAAGCACTTTTGGTAGGAACTGAATTTCGGACAACATTCCTCTACACCTTGGAAGAGAAACGAGGTCTGGCCAGAAATTGTTTCTAGGGTTGATAAAGAAATATCCTTAAAAGTTTTTCAGCAAGTAAAGAGAGTCCCCCCCCCCCCCCCCAATTCATCTCTACTTTCGTTTTCACACATCAAGATCTTCCACAAAAAATATAAATCCTAATAACGATATAATTACCCATTCTAATCCTGGGATTCCTGAATTTTTTTCTTTCAACTACGTTCATAAAATACTCTTACTTGTGGAGACTCGATTGATGCTCACTGTAGCTGTCAGGGAATGGGAAATTCTCTATTGTACTTTTTGTTCTGGCCTTCAGTTCCTTAATGACGTCCTCAATATCGAATACGAAAGGCGACTGTCCGAAATTTGCATCAACCACTTCACCAGGTGTTTGCAAGCCAACTGTAGGGTACAGGTTACTCTGTAAATTACAAATTCAAATACAATTTAATTCAAGTAATAATGGTAAGTACAACGGTATACATTTAAACGTCAGTTACAAAAAAGTCAAAGAGGGTAGTTATTTGAAATCTATTTGTATGGTTTGTTGTATTTTAGGAATTTACACAAGTAGTACTTCTGAATCGTGAGTATATAAGTATTTACCTAGGATAAGAATGTTATGTACTATGAAAAATACGGCGAGATCTGTAAGATTATTCATTTATTTATTTTATTGCATTTCACTCATCCATTTATATTTTGATAAGGATCCAATTTCAATATTCCTCAGTAACCTATGGACTTGTTTTTTCAGACGTGATCTACATGGAAAGTTGGTAATTATTTGAGATCAACATGGGCAGTCATGACAACAGAATGCTACAAGATAAATCAAACCTGAGAAATCAATCTAATCATGTCTTTATCAATGGAACTAGGATTATGTCCACTTGTTCTCACTTTCAGTGTGACCTGCGAGTATGGATCACTACAATACCAGCATAGACCTCTAACATTAGAAGGGTAGTTTTTCACAGGATAAGACAGCCAAAAATCGCATAAATAAATCTGATGAGTGAATGTGTAAGTTCATTAGATGACGGATCATGTTACATAATCCTGCAACTGCTATACACAACATCCAATGTTTTTGGAAGGGGACAGACTGATCAGCTCCAGATGATCCGGAAAGCATCACTAATAATAAAAAAATCCAGTTCCTTAAATACCCTAGAGGTCTTCTACCCTCCCCTCAAGTTCAGAACCTCAGAGGTCAGAGCACGCACAACTAGAAAGGCATACTGTGGAAGGGACTGTGAGGATTTCAATAAGTCGGACTCCACTACAAAAGTGTAATCACATGCAGAGTCAGTACACTGTAGTCGATGTGACAGTGAGGAGGCTGGCGGCCTCTTGCAAGAAGGGGCAAGGGAATTATTAGTCTGATTAGTAAGAAATGAGTTAGTTTTGGAAGTGGGGGTGCAATTATACACTAGCGCTCCTTGGCGAGACAGTTGTAACTAACGGCTACGCCGTCTTTCATTGTAAAATTAACTTCTCATCTTTCAACAACACGCTCTAATAAAACCTACGATACTATACCCTCTTGTTACTTTGTTAGTGAAGTTCCTGATTCTCTTACAGGTTATTCGGCCCAGTGTTTCCGATTAAGTGTTTAGGACTGTGTTGTGCTGTTAGTGGTTCGGAAAGTTCGGAAAAAACGCATTTTATCCACGTGCGGAATAGTAATGGCGAACGCGAACAGCAGCGCTCCACTTCAGAACGTGAAACCGTTTGATGATACCGGCTTTACGGAATGGGAATTTCGCTTGAGGATTCACCTTGAGAGGAAAGGTTGTTTGAAAGCTCTGGATGGAAAGGACATGAAAGACACATCCATTGACGAGAAGGAATGGAACCGAATTGATGTGCTGGCTCGAGATACCATTGTCCAATGGCTCGCCGACTCAATTCTGGGAACAGTTTGCACGTGTAAATCCGCCAAGGAGATGTATGATTCTTTGAAGTCAACCTATGCTAGGCAAGGTTTATCAGCTCGAGTCGACCTAAGGAGAGAATTAATGGGAATGAAATTTATTCACGGAAGGCTGATGGATTTCCTGGAAAAATTCGAGCGGATCGTAAGTCAGCTGCGAGAATGTGGGGACAAGATGGAGGACAGTGAAGTCATCGCACAACTTCTCACAGCTATGCCCGAAAGGTATCAGGCGGTCACTGTTTCAATTGATATCCTTTTCACTACTCATCCTGATGACGTCACACTTCAATTTGTGCGACGGAAATTACTCCAGGAGGAAACGAGGCAGATTGGAAAATCAAGTACCGAAAATGATATCAATGAATCAGTTTTCTACGGAGGACGTGGCAGGAGGAATGGAAGAGGCGGGATGCAAAATGGGGGAGGGAACAGAAGCAACTCGACCTCAAATCACCAAAGGAACTCCCATTTCCCTTTTCGATGTCATGCATGTGGTGAAGAAGGACATATGCGGAAAGACTGTAAGAAAAATAAAATAAAATATTGTAATTGTAATTGTGCGGAAAAGAAACACGATGATTCGGATGATGAAATCTCATTTAGCGAATTTTCGAAGAAAAGGAAGCTATTGTTCTCGGTCCAAAATTTTTAAAACTCGAATTTCCGAAAGATTTTTATACCAAAATCCGTTTCAGACCATCCTGAATTCACTGCCGAAAGACACCAAAAATTATATGTATATATATATATATATATATATTTATATATTTATATATATATTTATATATTTATATATTTATATATTTATATATGTATGTGTCATTCCAGACGATAACTCTCGAAAGAATTGAGATAAAAAGTTCAAATTTGCACGAAAAATCTGTCTTGGCAATCGACAGGCTAAGTTCGTAGATGGGCAGAATCGGGTCACTCTAAGGGGGAATTTTGGAGAGTTTTAGGGGGGAAAAATTACCCATAAATTCCCAAAATGAAGCAGTCTGACAAGTGACACCTCATTTTAAAGGTTTTTGTACGCTGAACACGATGGTGAAATCAGAATTGCGATATCTCATTCCGTTCTCAAACTGGAGCACTTTGAAGATGACGGAACGTGGTTATTTCTTAAGATGTTCTTCCTGGTTCGTCTGCTCTAATCTGATAACGGAATGGGATATCGCAATTCTGACTTCACCATCGTGTTCAGCGTTGGAAAATCTACAAACCGAGGTGTTACTCGGCAAAAAATGGAACAAAAAATTTACCAATATCCAATACAATACAGAGTAGGTAATGGATACGTAACATACGTACTGTACGTATGTTTGATAAGTAACTGTACGTATATTGTAGTACCAATACTACAATATACGTACATACTTGAATACCTATAATTACCCAATAAGTTTAAGATTGCCCATATTTGAATGGGATATTCCAAACATCACATTTTACATAAAATCAGTTATTTCTTCGAAAATTCGCTCTTATAGCCATGCTGCATGACTGTGGTTTTTTCTCATTGCTGGTTGTTGAAGAGGGCGCTACCGTCGCGGAAGTCTCACAAGTTGTTTTCGGTGACAACAACGAAGGAGAGGTTGTCGGTTTGACCTGTGATCCTGATTCCATCCAAATCAGCGGAATAATAATATTCAGCGGAATATTAGTCGTCTACGATGCGACAATGCGATGGAATATAAGTCGCAAGCTTTCAGGAAACTGTGCAAAGATAATGGAACTAAAATTGAATTCACAATTCCCTACTGCCCTGAGAATAATGGACTGGCAGAACGTATGAATCGTACTATTATGAGTATGGCGAGATGTCTTCTATATGACGCGAATCTCGAAAAATACTTGTGGGGTGAAGCTGTTTTGACAGCCGTCCACACTATCAACCGTTTGAGCACAAAGGCACTGAAAATGCAAATCCCCGCTGAGCTATGGTACAACAGTAAGGTAAACCTTAGAAAATTCAAGGTTTTTGGAAGCATAGCCTACTGTCAAATTCCTAAAGCAGCTCGTGGAAAACTGGACCCACGAAGTCAACAAATGTATATGGTTGGCTATACAGCAAATGGATACCGATTGTGGGACCCGTCAGAAAGAAAAGTCGTCGTCTCCAGGGATGTAGTCTCCGATGAAACAAGATCTAAAGGGGCACCTGTGGAATACCTGAACCTAGAAGACCATGCTGAGGAAGAAACAACCAATACGAATCAAGTGACACCTACTAAAGCTCCATTGTCAACTCCGAAAAGACAATTAACATCTCCTGAAGAAATCCCTAGCTCAAAGCGAATACGGAAAATGCCGGAATATTTGACAGACTACGACTGTAATAGCTGTCATAGTCATTACGCCTCATCAGCAATCTCCTCGGAACCTATGACCTACGATGAAGCTGTGGAAAGTGGCTGGGGACCAGCGATAAAGGAGGAACTGGCTAGTCTTGAAGAGAATGAAACCTGGGAGTTGGTGCCACGACCTATTGGCAAGCAAGTGATTGACTCAAAGTGGGTGTTCAGGGAAAAGCAAGTCGGTGATGAAACTATCAAGAAAGCCAGACTCGTAGCTCGTGGATTTCTCCAAGTTCCGACTACGGAAGATGTCTATGCACCAGTAGCTAAAATGGCATCACTACGACTACTACTATCCATCGCAGTTGAGTCAAATCTGCACATACGACAGATCGACGTGAAATCAGCGTTTCTGAACGGCTCACTGAAAACAGAAATCTACATGGAACCTCCGAGTGGATTGTGTGCTCCAGCAAATAGTGTGTGTCTGTTGAAAAGATCATTATATGGGCTTAGAGAATCGCCCAAAAGGTGGAATGAGTGTGTGAACCAGTTCATAGTGGAATTAGGTTTCAAAAGATGCAATTCGGATTCATGTATCTACGTACAAGGTAACTCAATTATTTATCTGTTTGTGGATGATATTTTGCTGATTGGTTCTAGTAGGGAGTACCTAACTAAGTTAATTGACAAATTTAAAACGAAATTTAAAATAAATGTAACGAAAAGTGAAGAACATTTCAACTTTCTTGGTTTAAATATTAAATTTAGGGGAAATGAGGTTGTTATTTCACAAGACATGTTGATTGAAAAAGTTTTGCATAAATTTAATATGACCGATTGCAAACCAAAATACGTACCTATGCAACCTAAATTGATGTTGAAAAAAGCTGAGATTAAGGATGAGACCATTCCATTTAAGGAAATGATTGGTTGCTTGATGTATCTATCTCTTGGAACTAGACCTGACATTTGTTTTTGTGTAGCCTATTTCAGTAAATTCCAGAATAACTATGATCAAACCCATTTCGTGAATTTGAAAAATGTTATCCGCTATTTAAAAGCAACTAAAAACTATGTGTTGAAATTAAGGAAGAGTGGTTCTGATGAACTCAAATTATCAGGCTATGCAGATGCTGATTTTGCAAATGATGAGGAAGATCGTAGAAGTGTCTCTGGATATATTACAAAACTTAATAATAACACAATTAGTTGGCTATCTAAAAAGCAAAATATTTTAACTCTATGCAGCTGTGAAGCTGAGTACGTCAGTCTTACAACCTGTGTCTGTGAATGTTTGTTTATATCGCAACTTCTGAAAGAAATTACCGATAAAGATATACCGATTGTCATTCTTGAAGACAATCAGTCTGCTATTAAAATTGCAAGTACCCTTGAAACAAAAAGATCGAAGCATATTGACATAAAGTTTCATTTTGTCAGAGATTTGGTATCAAGTGGTAGAATTTTGTTAAAGTATATTCCAAGCAAACAGCAAATTGCTGATTCTATGACCAAATCCTTATCTATAAGTAGTTTTGATGATCTACGATCTCAAATGAATGTGTTTCCTAATTAGTAATAAATTGTTTGATAAACGAGAAACAAATAGAGTGAAAAATGTCTGATTCTGCAGTTTAATGTTTACTTGTTTAATTTGCTTTACTGATAAAAATTATCCCTGTTCTGATGTGTAAAATTGAAGGGGAGTATTGGAAGTGGGGGTGCAATTATACACTAGCGCTCCTTGGCGAGACAGTTGTAACTAACGGCTACGCCGTCTTTCATTGTAAAATTAACTTCTCATCTTTCAACAACACGCTCTAATAAAACCTACGATACTATACCCTCTTGTTACTTTGTTAGTGAAGTTCCTGATTCTCTTACAGTTAGCAAGTGTGAGGCATGTGGGATTACACCTACACTGGGTGGAAATTAGGAAAAGAGATAATAGATATACAGTAACTTACTGGTAGTTCCGTGAATGCAATGCCCAGATTGTGACCATTTTTGGTGTAAAAGCAGGTATTATCTATCATATTGACTCCACAACCAATAACATCACCAGTTGTAAAGGTGGGGCCATATGGGATACCAGTCCCTGATGAGCAAAATGAATGCCCATCATCACCATGATATCCATAGGAATGTTTATCCCAACCTGTAGAAATTAAAATACTTTTCAACATGTCTATTTATGAATTTCACAAGTTGGAGCTGATATTGAGGATTACTCTGATACACTGATTACACTGGTCCCCTAGGCAGACCTGCCTATTGATATTGACCATCATCATCATTAATAAACTGAAGAACACTGTAATAATAATAATATAGTAATTTACAATGAGGTTTATAATTGTTCGAAGAAAAACCAAAACCCAACTAAATAAAGAAAAATAACCCAATAAATAAAAATAAAGCAATAGTGGAAAAACAGCTCAATGAACAGAAACTGCTTCCTGACAAGACAATGAATATGTAACTATGTAGCAGGGAGGCCAGAAGAATTGACATTAACAAGCAAGACATTCTGGGTAAAGGTGTTATTGTTTTAATCGCTTCAGTTAGGGCACAATATGAATATCCTAGAATTTGCCCCTCCAACGAGGTGAGCTTCAGTGGATGTGGGGTAAAATGTACCAAAATAAGGGATGTTATCGTCCCCTTTATGCCAAAACCATGAATGTGCTAAAAATCGAATTTTGAGTTTGGCATCACCTAGGATAGGTACTGACCGTCTCTACTTATTAAAAATCCTTTGGAATGGTTAGGTGTTCATTTTAAGGGCTTAACTGCACGGAACCCGATTCATGAATGTGATTAGTATGTTTCCTTTGTATGTCAAAACAATGAATGTGGTGCTTCTTGCACATTCATCATCTTGGCATAATTTATCAGAGAACTATCCGTTTTCATAACAATGAATGTGTCACATTCATCATTTTAGCATGAAGCCAACTTATCGAAACCGCTCTTTCTTGGCGTCAATTTTTAATGGGTCACCATATTTTCGGCCTCTCCGCAACCCAGTCGTATGTTTTTTCGGCCTCTCCAACCCAGTCGTCTGTTTTTTGTTTTTTACCAGCTGACTTTTGAAATGAGGCACCCAAATGAGCGTACATTTCATTTTACCTTTTTTCCATTGTTGTTCAGTTCGATTTTTCGTTTATTATTTTCAATAATGAACCTTTGGAATAGAGCATGAAAAAAAATGCTAACCCCCTCAAAATTTGATGGCTTCCGTTCCAAGGTATGTAGAATCCGAAAATGCAATAAAACAATGTCGGTCTGTCCGCCTTACTTCGCACTTTTCTTAGTTACTATGAAACAAAATTGACAAAATTTGGTTTGTATCCCATTTAGTGTCTAGTTGGTGCTCGAAGCTCGGCGTTAATGCCAGTCATCTCTAAGGGGTGAAAAAGTTTAGTTAGGCCTTAGGCTAATGACTGTTGGGTACGAATGACTAGATGAGGTCCCCCCCAGCTGAGTGAGCCCTGGGGCTAATTCCTCTCCCCCTCATCGTCTACGAAGCTGAAATTTGACAGGGAGCCTCCTTAGGACTGCGGTGTATGTATGACAAGATGGGGTCCCTCACCGATCAGCTGAGTTATGCCTTATGCTGATTTCTCTCCTCCTCATCCTACGAAGCTGAAATTTGACAGGGAGCCTCCTCAGGACTGTTGAGTAGAAATGACAAGTTGGGGTCCCTCCCCGATCAGCTGAGGCAAATTTCTCTGCCCCTCATCCTATGAAGCTGAAATTTGACAGGGAGCCTCCTTAGGACTGTTGAGTAGAAATGACAAGTTGGGGTCCCTCCCTGATCAGCTGAGTTAGCCCTTAGGCTAATTTCTCTTCTCTTCACCCTACGAAGCTGAAATTTGGCAGGCAGCCTCCTTAGGACTGTTGAGTAGACATGACAAGTTGGGGTCCCTCCCCTATCAGATGAGGCTAATTTCTCTGCCCCTCATCCTATGAAGCTGAAATATGACAGGGAACATCCTTATGACAGCGGGGTACGTATGACGAGGTCCCTCCCCGATCAGCTGAGTGAGCCCTGAGGCTAGTTTCTCTCCCCCTCGTCATATGAAGCTGAAATTTGACAGGGAGCATCCTTAGGACAGCGGGGTTCGATACCGTTCATTTTTTTAATTTCTGGGCATTTCAGCGTTTGATGTACAGTCGTTCGATTCGAGTCGTACTGCCACGAGGCCCGACTGTAGGTACCTAAGGCAATTCTGGCGCGAAAAACAAACCTGCTGTTTCTTGCATGCTGCAGCAAAGCTACCACATCTCCTGCAGAGACCCGTAGTGAGCATTTTATATGCTTCGTGGAGCATATAAATTTTCAACATTCACGATTTGAAACAAGCGAAGCAAGGAACCAAAGAACTTTGAATGCTCCATGAAGCATATAAAATGCTCACTACGAGTCTCTGCAGGAGTCATGATACCTTTGCTGCAGCATGCAAGAATTTTGCTTACCACTCACTGAATATAGTGATAAACATAGTTTTCATGATGAAATTGTATTTGCCATACCATGAAAGTGAAATATTCATCTTAAATCTTGTATGCCAAAACCAGGAATGTGCTATAAAGTGAAGGGGAGAGGGGCTATGGTCGTAAAATTATTTTTTGGTCAATTATTAGCAGGTCTATGACCAGAAAGTGGAAGAAAAGTATCTCTGACAAACAACTACATTCTGTAGAATTCAAACAAAATTTAAAATCCGTTTTTTTTATTTTTCTCAAAACGCTTAATTGCACATTCATGGTTTTGGGATAAAGGGGACGTTATTATCTCTCAATGTTCACACTAAACAGAAAAAAATGGAGTATGTAAAAGCTGTAAAGCGTTTAATTCTGCGTCGCATGAGAACCCATTAAAAAATTAATTGACCCATCCGTACCATATATATATAGGTCTGTGGTACCTAGTTTAATTTGCACTTAAGCTTGCAATGATACAGTCGAAGTACAAGCGTGAACTGAACTTTTATTGACAACGTAAATTTCAGGTAAACAAACTAACAGGTGTCACAAACAGGACTGGAATGAAAACACAAAAATTAACTGGAGACCGCTACAAATCACCCCCCTCCCTAATAACAAAGATAACTCTCGAATTTTGCCGGGAATCGAACAACTCTCCCTGATCGCGTGCGGTATGGCGCCCTGCTGTCCGGTGGTTGCGGTATCTGCTGTGATGGTGCCAAAGAAGGAGCGACTAGTGGTTGAGGTGGGATGGGTGAATGGGGTGGGGTGTGCTGTGGTTGGTTGGAATCTGCAGGGTATGGACATGGCTTTTTTGGGGTGAAAAGGACTTCTTGCGGCGGTGCTGTGCCTGGGATGGGATCCTGATTTGTTGTGAATGCTGGTTTGAGACGATCTATTGTGACGGATGTTTCTTTGCCCCTAACTAAAATTTTGAATGTCTTGTCTCGTCTTTCCTTGACTTCATAAGGGCCGTCATAAGGTGGCCGCAACGCACTGCGAATCCCATCGTAAGGTAGGAAAACGAGGGAAGCTTTTTCCAATTCAGGGTGGATGAAAACTGCTTTGTGTCCATGCCATTTTGCTGGTTGGGATTTCAGGGTGTCCATCGCGTGGCGTAAACCTGACACAAATTCATGAGATGGGGCTGAAACGGGGGATTCTTCAAAGAATTGGCCTGGAAGTCGGAGAGTGGTTCCATAAACAAGTTCTGCTGCACTGCATCCGAGGTCTTCCTTCAATGACGAACGAATTCCTAGCAAGACCAACGGCAAAACGTCAACCCAACGGTCGGTATTATGGCACCTGATGGCTGCCTTCAGCTGTCTGTGCAGGCGTTCCACCATACCATTTGCCTTTGGGTTATATGCAGACGTGAAGGTATGCGAAATCCCGAGAGTAGAGGTGAGTTGTTGGAAAAGAGAGCTTTCGAACTGACGACCTCTGTCCGACATTATTCGGCAAGGGATTCCGAACCTACTGACCCAATGCGCGCAAAAGGCCCGTGCCACCGTATCCGCTTTGCAGTCAGTGAGAGGTATGACTTCTGGCCATCTGGTGAACCGATCTACGCAGGTTAGCACGGATGTGTACCCCTGAGATGGAACCAATGGGCCGACAAGGTCCACATGGACGTGGGAGAAACGATCGCTTGGTGGCCGAAATTCTCCTAAAGCGCTGTGGGTGTGTCTCTGCACTTTGTTCCGCTGGCAGTCGTTGCATGCCAGTACCCACGCTTTACAGTCCTTAGCCATAGAGGGCCAGATGTACCTTTGACTGAGTGACTTATGAGTTGCTCTGCCACCAGGGTGTGACAAACTGTGCACCGAATCAAACACATGACGCCTAAAAGTTTGTGGAATATAGGGCCGTACAAAACCGGTGGAGACATCACAGTACACAGGAGCACGCGAGTTAGCAAACTGGATCTGCTTCCACTGTAATGACGAATCCGTTGGGAGATCTTCTTTGCACTGCGCCTTAGCTAACGCGTCATAATCTATCGTCCATGAGGCAACAGCTTCGATTCGTGACAAACAATCTGCTACTACGTTGTCTTTTCCAGAAATATGTTGTATGTCAGTTGTGAATTGGCTAATGAAATCGAGGTGTCTTATTTGTCTTGGTGCTGCTTTGTCTGGTTTTTGGAGGAATGCATAGGTAAGTGGTTTATGGTCAGTGTACAGTGTGAAAACTCTTCCTTCCAGCAGGTGTCGAAAGTATCTTATGGATTCGTGCGCAGCTAGAAGCTCTCTGTCGTAGGCACTGTAGTTTTGTTCAGTGTCAGTTAGTGTGCGTGAGAAGAAACTGATTGGTTGCCATTCTCCTTCTACTTTCTGCTGGACACTACCTCCAATAGCAATATTAGACGCGTCTACCATAACTGACCAGGGGACGTCTGAACGAGGGTGCGTTAACATAGTTGCTGCACGCAACTCGGCTTTGCACTGTTCAAATGCACTGCGAGCTTCCGGAGTCCACGCAATTTTGGAATTCGCTTTTCCTGCGTGTCCCCGAAGATAGTTTGTGAGAAGAGAAAGATGGTCAGCGGCTTTGGGTATGAAACGACGATAAAAATTGAACATTCCGAGAAATCGCCTCAAGCTTTGAACATCTACTGGGGGTTCGAATCTCTGTATAGCTTCAACCCTAGTTGGTAAAGGTGTTATACCTTGAGTGCAAACCAAGTGGCCTAAGAATTCTATCTGTGATTTTCCAAATTCGCACTTGGATGGGTTGATGACCACCCCAAATTCTCGGAAGCGTTGGAAAAGTTGTCTGAGATCCTTCAAGTGTTCTTCCCGCGAGCAGAAGAATACATCGCAGTTTTTTCGATATCCTCGGGAGCCATAGGGATCTGGTGATACGCTTTCAAAAGATCGATTTTGGAAAATATAGTTTTGCCATGAAGATCTTGTATCATGTCTTGTATATTGGGAAGTGGGTAACGATCAGGAACTGTACTACGGTTGAGAGCACGATAGTCCCCGCACGGCCTCCAATCGCCAGTCTTTTTGGGCACCATGTGCAATGGGCTTGACCAAGGGCTCTTGGAGGGACGACAAATACCTTGCGACACCATGTAATCAAACTCCTTCCTGGCAATCTCGTACTTTTCAGGATCTAGACGACGAAACTTAGCAGATATAGGAGGTCCAGACGTAATAATATGATGAACGACGTTGTGCTTGGGCTTGACGGCCGTGAACGAGGGCCTCGTAATATCTTTGAATTCAGCCAGAAGAGAATGATAGCAGGAGGATGACCCTATGGTCGTTATTATTGGCATACTGGGTTTACAAAGTTGTCCCTTGGCTGATAAGGAAGTGAGAGAATCGTGTAAACATCGATGCTGCAAATCAACCAGGAGACCATAGTGGGCCAAGAAATCTGCCCCGATGATAGGTTTTGACACATCAGCAATGACGAAGGGCCAGTGAAATGATCGGCGCAAACCTAAATCAACTGAAAGGAGTGATGTGCCATAGGTCTTTATTTCAGTACCATTTGCTGCAAAGAGTTGGTATTTAGACTGTCGCTTTTTTTCCGTCGGTGAAGGAGGAACAACGCTGACATCAGCACCTGAATCGACGAGGAAAGTTTTATTGGAACTCTTGTCCCCAATGAAAAGGCGGCTACTTGTTTGGCCAGCATCGCCTGCCGCATCTAACGATTGGCCTACTGGTTTTCCGATGGCTTACAGTTCTGCTTGGAGTAACAACAAGGAGGTTCGCAGTTTATAGCTTTATCACCAAATCGAAAGTGATACCGGCATCGCCAAGTACGTGTGGCTATTTTGTTGTCTCTTGTGGTAGGCTTAGATCTAGATCGTGATCGTGAACGTGAATGTCTAGGTTTTCCGTATTGCAGTGAAGCAAACCTACGCGTCAGCGCTTCAATTTTATCGACCAGGTCATCATATGAGGGATTAGCGCTAGGCTGAGATGACGTACCTACAGCATTTATAGAGGCACATTCGTGCATTGTGTCGGAAACTTCCATGATCTTATCAGCTAGGGGCACTAAACTTTCTAAGAGCATTAGAGCTTACTGACAGGATTGCCTGTGTAGTCGTGGGAAGTTGCTGAAGCCATAATGATTTTAGGATGGTGTCGCTCACTTTGTTGTTTGCCAAATCTTTCATTTCCCTGAGTAGTTGGCTGGGTCGACGATCGCCGAGGGTCGTTCCTTTCAGGAGACGTTGCAACTTCTTGTCTTCGGAATCCGAGAACGAGTCGATGATCCTTGCTTTGACTGTTTCGTACTTGTTCTGTGCAGGTGGTGAGACGACAAGATCGCTCACCTGGGAAAGAATGCTCGAGTCCATCGCTGCCACAATACAGTCGAATCGGTCTTGGTCGTCGACAATGTTCTTCATTCTGAATTGTGCTTCACATTGACCAAACCAAATGGAAGCATTGGCCTTCCAAAAAGGAGGTGCGATGAAATTGATTGTTCGGACGTTGTCTCTCGATCCTTCCGGTGCAGTTTCAGGTACGGAAGCATTGCCATCACGTATCGCATCCATTATGATCACGTCGGGGTCACCAATTTATAGGTCTGTGGTACCTAGTTTAATTTGCACTTAAGCTTGCAATGATACAGTCGAAGTACAAGCGTGAACTGAACTTTTATTGACAACGTAAATTTCAGGTAAACAAACTAACAGGTGTCACAAACAGGACTGGAATGAAAACACAAAAATTAACTGGAGACCGCTACATATATTTATATATGTATGTGTCATTCCAGACGATAACTCTCGAAAGAATTGAGATAAAAAGTTCAAATTTGCACGAAAAATCTGTCTTGGCAATCGTCAGGCTAAGTTCGTAGATGGGCAGAATCGGGTCACTCTAAGGGGGAATTTTGGGGAGTTTTAGGGGGGGAAAATTACCCATAAATTCCCAAAATGAAGCAGTCTGACAAGTGACACCTCATTTTAAAGGTTTTTGTACGCTGAACACGGTGGTGAAATCAGAATTGCGATATCTCATTCCGTTCTCAAACTGGAGCACTTTGAAGATGCTAATCTGATAACGGAATGGGATATCGCAATTCCGACTTCACCATCGTGTTCAGCGTTGGAAAATCTACAAACCGAGGTGTTACTCGGCAAAAAATGGAACAAAAAATTTGTTACGTATCCAATACCTACTTTGTATTGGATACGTAACATACGTACTGTACGTATGTTGGATAAGTAACTGTACATATATTGTAGTACCAATACTACAATATACGTACATACTTGAATACCTATAATTACCCAATAAGTTTAAGATTCCCCATATTTGAATGGGATATCCCAAACATCACATTTTACATAAAATCAGTTATTTCTTCGAAAATTCGCTCTTATAGCCATGCTGCATGACTGTGGTTTTTAAGTATTTACTTACTTTATTTTTTCATTTTTTCGTTTATTAAACTAATGTTACAGAAAAGAGGCAAGGATAATAGTTGTGGCAGCAAAACTTATCTATATTTGGAACCAAGTTCATCTACAAGAATAACAGTGGTATAATGAGGAGTATTCATGACTTCTGCTTATATTACTTTCCCATTTTCAAATGAAAGTCAATTACATTCTAAGAATTTTGAGACCCCACCATGAATGGTTCTTTTTCAAAGTTTCGGCAACAAGTGACGTCATTGCACAAAAATCTGTACTTACATTATGCAATTAATGTAGGTAGGTAATATGGACCAATTATATGTGTATGTGAAGTAAATGTAATGCAAAATGTAACATCTGATCGAGAACGTTTTTAACAGGAAGTTCATTCACTTCTCCATTAGGATATTCTGGAAATTCATCTTAGGCATATGGCAGCTGCAACTAATTTAGGCAGCTTTTCGTCATCATCAGCATCCTCTAGTTTGTGATTCCCATGATGGGTTTTGACGAGAAACAAAATGCTTGCCAACCCAAAAGCAACTACAGTGAAACCTCCATTAGTGAACACCGCCCAATAGTGGACTACTTACTCCTAATAGTTGACAGATGATGTGGCCCCAGCAGAACCCCGTATAAATTAATGCATTTTGTCCCTCCCAACAGCGTACCCTCTCAACAGTGAACAGGGATAGTCGAACCGGTCCATCCCTACAGGCATTTATCACCTACCAATAGAGGACATGGGGGGGGGGGGGGGGGTCTTTGTAGGATCATGGCATTAACAAATCGCCTCCACTGAGCATGAGCTCTACTGAAGCACTGTGTTGTGCTGATGTAATAATGCGCTTCTGCTTGCAATCAGATGTTGATCTGGATCTGGGATCCAGAAAAACATTAAAAACCAAAAATAAAAAAATGCCAAACAAACCACAACCAGTTTTTTTTTTTTTAATTATGCAACTTATCTACCATTCATACGTTCAGTGTATCTATGTCAGTTTTCTACACCTAAATAAACAATTTTGTAATTTACACGAAATAAAGTTTTCAGTTACTTCCAAATCTTTCAGTAGGAAGGCTGAGTCTTCAATGTTTCTGTTAACCCAGAATTTCTTCGGTTTTGGGCAATTTATGCGAATTTCACTGGCCTATAGGCTAGAGAATACCTGCCTAGCCTCCCGATATCTGTAAAACCTTTTATCCAGGCCTCAAAAAACATTCTCCATCCAAGATTTTATGGATCTAATTCAAACTTAACCATTCATGGTGCACTTCAGCTCAATATTAAAACATTTATACATGAAGGCCAGGGCGGCTCTCTTAGAGTGTTGTGAACTCCCTATGGGAAAAAGGATGAAACCTCTCAATCTCAAGTAACACTCCTGTAGTAAGCAATTAAATCTAAAAGGTTCTGCTAGAAGCAATTACCAGACGTTGCAGGGAAATTAGGCATCACCAGTAACTTGAGTATTGGAGGTGTGTGCTTTCGATCGAAGGAAATCAAATTAGTATTCTCTCCATGGCCTGACGATGTGCTTCCCTCCAAAGCACCCGCCTCCAGTACTCGACTTGCTATCTAGTAATCTCCAGATGGAATATTAACTGCTGCATGAAAGGTTCACGAATCTCTTAGTCAATAAATAGATTTTTCTTCTTCATTTTTAATTGAGCATGTTGTGTTAGTCTATTAGCAACAAACAACAAAATTTAAAAAAGGGATTACTTTGAGCAATAAAGTCTGATGAAATCCATACACTCCGTTGAAAGTGGTTCAAGCAATTTTGAACCTATCGACAATGGATTCTTCCCACGATTTACGATTTAGCTTACATTTCATTTCTCTGAACCTATCCGAATCAACATCCTTTTAATGGCAAACCAACAGACACTTATTATAGCATTTTTCTCAAATTCAACGTGACATCATATAAAAATATTAACAAACCTGGCAGTCTATTCATGTTCACCCCTTGAGCGGACAGACCAATCCCCATGTACCCATCTCTTCCTTTACTGACTATCTTGACCTCAAAGTAATAGAGGCCACAAGAGGCTGGGATAGGATGGGTTGCACGGACACTGGCTGCATCCTTGTGAGTTTTCCCATGGCCTGTAGAGTAGAAATAATGGAGTTATGTTTGAAACTCATTAGGAAACTGGCAGATGCGATCACGTTAGCGTTTTTTTCAAAATGCGTCTATTATGCTATAAAGTGCCTTTATTTTGTTTTGTGATGGATGCATCTTTACTATAGGGTAAATGTGTCTTTAATGATCTCTCAACCCCTCATGGACACCAGAATAATTCACCAAAAATTTAATATGGTCCATTTATCAGGTCCAATTGTATCAAGTTTTTGAGTCCTACATTTTTTAAAATCTGTTCTACTGATAAATGTATGCCGGAAAATTGGAATATCCTTGGCCCCAGTTATATCAATGTAGGTCAAATATTCCAGTCAAATGGCATTAAAAGAGGGGGGGGGGGGGGGGCATCCATCAAATAGGGTAGTTCTGATTTTTGAATACCTTCTATATGATCGAAATTACTGAAAACCCCAAGTCTCCGCCTTCTGCTGTCACACCTATGCTTTTTTGGGATAATTAAAAAACTTCCAAATATTGGCAGTTTTACTTAACTTTAAAGATTTTCATCTTGTAGGATTTTTTTTTTCAAAGGCCGTTACTTTATTTTTGAAATAAAAGACTAACTTTGGCATGAAATGAGACCACAACAGTGACCATGTATTAGCTACACAAATTTGTATGACAGTTTTCAAAATGTATGTTATTTCAAACATTTATAATGGTTTCACGCCATGAAAGTTTCTGGTCTTATAAATATGAAGTCAAAAAGTTTGAGTACAAGAAATATGTACATAATTACCTACTATGGTGTAGCATTATAGTAGCACTGTAGTACTTATGGTCTGGTACTTATGATACTTATGGTTAATGATAAAAATGGCCATTTTAGTAGTATAAGGTCGAAAACACAAATAAACAATCTTAAAAGTAAAAAAACATATGAAAACAAGGGGTAAAAAAATTGCAAGAAGGAACTTTTTATTGGAGATTAGATGTAGAATCGATTCCTAGACGGTTCTCAACCATGAGTGTGAACACTCTGTAGAGGAGGTCGGGGACGGTTTGGACAGTGCTAATATTTGTGTCCATCATGGCTTGATCCACTCAACAACAAAAAACGCTGCGAAGTCCTTGTCACATGGGTTTATTATTCTATTGGACATACCTACAGAAATGTTGGCTGTTCATTTATTGTTTCTTTCATGTGAAATAACTAAAATAGATATTTTTCATGGTTCCCACCAATTTTGGCCCCCAAAAACGAATTAGGCTCCTATTTTTTCGAAATTATCTTTGCTCATTGATAGTGTCATTTAGCTGTGTTGATTCACCTAACGATACTACTGCTAATGCTATTATACAAGTTTATGGTGAGTTCAGAAAATTTCCAAGGTTTTTGAATCATAAAAATGAATTTTGGGAGCTGAACCTTCGTGACAACCCCAATTCTTCACTCTTTGGTAAAAATCAACTCTTCATATTCGGTCTTCTAGCCCTAAAAAACATGGAAAACGATACCTCACAAGCTATGTTACTAAAACGCCAAAAAACCCTATTTTGCTTCCGAGTCTGCGAAGCAGCGGAAGCCTTGTGTTCACTTTCGTGAGCCAAAAAATTTTTGTCTTCAGAAATCAAAATTTCCACTTGCATTTTGCGTTTCAAAGCCTACTGAACAAATTTAGTTCCGTGTCTGTCGGTCTGTGAGTCTGTGAATCTGTGAGTCTGTGAGTCTGTCCGCATTTCCTTGTTACAGCCATAACTTCCACGATTTTGAATTGATTCAGCTCAAATTTTGAGGGATGGTGCGGATAAGGCCCCTTGAGGTCCCATACAAATTTCAACATAATTGATCAAGCGGTACGCCCTGCGCATGCGCTAACGTTAAATTCAACAAACACGCATAACTTTCACAATTTTGATTCAATTTCGCTCAAATTTTCAAGGGTTGTTTGGACAAGGCCTAGTGAGTTCCAGTATGAATTTCAGCATGATCGGACCCTCGGTGCGCCCTGCGCATGCGCTGGCGTGAAATAGATTCAATTTCCTTGTTACAGCCGTAGTAACCAAAGATTTCACCCAATTTCAATGTAATTCTCTGGGATTAAGCGGGTAGGGCCCATTGAGGTCCCATATAAATTTCAACATGATAGAGCCAGCGGTTCGCCCTGCGCATGCGCTCTGTCTGTCTGTCTGTCCTTCTATGCACGGCCAAACGGCTCGACGGATATCGACCAAATTTGGCACGAATATCCAGTAGGCTCCCAAGTTGTGCAACGTCGCATTTTCAATTCCCTGACCATAGCGGAACTATGGTCGACCATGGTCAACTCCTGAATGGCTTGACGGATATCGACCAAATTTGGCACGAATATCCAGTAGGCTCCCAAGTTGTGCAACGTCGCATTTTTAATTCCCTGACCATAGCGGAACTATGGTCGACCATGGTCAACTCCTGAATGGCTTGATGGATATCGACCAAATTCGGCACGAATATCCAGTAGGCTCCCAAGTTGTGCAACGTCGCATTTTTAATTCCCTGACCATAGCGGAACTATGGTCGACCATGGTCAACTTCGTTAATTGAAATGGTAACCCCTATTTTTTATCGCGTATTCGTAATCTACGTGAAATTCTATCTACGATCGACCCTTCGGACTACCCCCGCGGTCGACCATAGCGCATCCATGGGCCCCTCCATGGTCGAATCCCGAATTGCTCAACGGATATCGACCAAATTTGGCACGAATATCCAGTAGGCTCCCAAGTTGTGCAACGTCGCATTTTTAATTCCCTGACCATAGCGGAACTATGGTCGACCATGGTCAACTTCGTTAATTGAAATGGTAACCCCTATTTTTTATCGCGTATTCGTAATCTACGTGAAATTCTATCTACGATCGACCCTTCGGACTACCCCCGCGGTCGACCATAGCGCATCCATGGGCCCCTCCATGGTCGAATCCCGAATTGCTCAACGGATATCGACCAAATTTGGCACGAATATCCAGTAGGCTCCCAAGTTGTGCAACGTCGCATTTTTAATTCCCTGACCATAGCGGAACTATGGTCGACCATGGTCAACTCCTGAATGGCTTGACGGATATCGACCAAATTTGGCACGAGTATCCAGTAGGCTCCCAAGTTGTGCAACGTCGCATTTTTAATTCCCTGACCATAGCGGAACTATGGTCGACCATGGTCAACTTCGTTAGTTGAAATGGTAACCCCTATTTTTTATCGCGTATTCGTAATCTACATGAAATTCTATCTACGATCGACCCTTCGGCTACCCCCGCGGTCGACCTTAGCGCATCCATGGGCCCCTCCATGGTCGAATCCCGAATTGCTCAACGGATATCGACCAAATTTGGCACCAATATCCGGTAGCCTCCCAAGTTGAACGTAGGCGCATTTTTAATTCCCTGACCATAGCGGAAATATGGTCGACCATGGTCAACTCCTGAATGGCTTGACGGATTTTGATAAAATTGGGCACAAATACCCCGTAGGGTATGGGATTTTTCCGTCGTTTGTTGGTTCCACGATACTGCGTACAGCAAATTTCGGATAGCGAGCGAAGCGAGCGGTCAGGCTAGTTATGTATAATGGACGTAATGTATTATGGAAGTCATGTTATGTATAATATGTATATTTCATGTAATGTTATGTAATGTTATGTTATGTAATGTAATGTTATGTAATATTTATATTTAACGTTATGTAATGTTATGTAATGTAATGTAATGTAATGTTATGTTATTTTGCTTCCGAGTCTGTTCTATTTTATAATGGGTCACTCTGATTGTGACGAGGAAGCTCCTGTGCCATCACCTTGGCAGTGTATTTACCCTACATTTGTCCCCCACAACAGCCTGAGGTGCACAACTAGGACCCAAATGTGTTCCCAAATGGGAAACCAAACTATCTGCGGAGGAACGACGATTTTGGACCAAAATGTAACGTAAATTAAGGCTGAAATTTCGTTAGAACCTTAGATTTCTACTCTTTGGTCAAAATAAACTTCATATTCGGTCTCCTCGTCCTAAAAAACATGGACAACGATACCTCACAAGCTCCTAACTTACTTGCTACTAAAAAAAAAAACTCTATTTTTGCAACCATTTTTCCCCCATAACACCCATGGCTGTATTCCGATCCGGCTGCCCAGCTTCGGACCCAAAGGTGTTCCCAAAGGGGGCGCAGACTGTGTGGGGAAGAACGAGAAAATTGAAGTAGATATGCATGATCGGGCAGACAGCGAACGGAGATTGCACTTTGGTTTATTATTCTGTGAATAATACACCCATGTATTTGCTCAGCAAAAAACTTTATAACACCCCTCAAAATTTTTTCTTTTACGTTTCAAGGTGCGTAGATTCAAAAAATGCAATGTCCGTCCACCGTACGCAGTATCATGCATATCTACTCCATATCCGGTCTAGTAATTCGTGTTTTCGCACACAAGCTCCATTTGGGCCCTAGTTTGTCCAGGAACTTTGCAGCCCGATCGGAATATACTCAGGGGTGTTATGAATGAATAATAGATACCTATAAACATAAGTATTTTTTGTGTTTTAGTAACATGAACTTTTGAGGTGTCGTTTTTCCATGTTTTTTGGGAGGAAGGGACCGAAAATGAAGTCCATTTTAGCCAAAGAGTGGAAAATTGAGGTCCCAAAAAAGTTTCAGCCTTAAACTTACGTTAAAGCTTGTTCTAAAATCGTCGTTCTTACGTACAGTTTGGGTCCCTGTTTGGGAAAACATTTGTGTCCTAGTTGTGCTCCGAAGCTCGGCAGCCCGATCGGAATACACCCAGGGGTGTTATGTGGTGAAAATGGGTGTAAAAATAGCGTTTTTCGAGGGATTTTTGAGGTTTTAGTGAACACGAGCTTCTGATGTATCGTTTTCCATGTTTTTTAGGAAGCTGAAACTCTTTAGAACCTCAATTTTCCACTCTTTGGTCATAATCGACTTCATATTCGGTCTCCTCGTCCTAAAAACATGGAAAACGATACCTCACAAGCTCATGTTACTACAACACCCCAAAAAAAACCCTTTTTTACCACCATTTTTCACCCATAATACCCTTGAGTATATTCCGATCGGGCTGCAAGGTTTCAGGGCAGAAATAGGGCCCAAATGGAATCTGTGCGCGAAAGAATAAATTTTTTAGACCGAAATTGACATATGCATGAGGCGGCGGACAGACATTGCATTTTAGTTTATTATTCAGCGAATAATACACCTATGTATTCGTTCAACAAAGAATGTGTATAACACCTCCTCAAAATTTTCTCTTTTACGTTTCAAGGTGCGTAGATTCCAAAAATGCAATGCCCGTCCGCTGTACGCGGTCCGCCGCATCATGCATACCGGCTTCATTTTCGGTCTAAAAATTCGTTCATTCGCACACATGCTCCATTTAGGCCCTAGTTGTGTCCTGAAACTTTGCAGCCCGATCGGGATATACCCAGGGGTGTTGCGGGTGAAAAATGGGTATAAACGTATGCATTTGTGTTTCTGTGTTTTAGTAACGTGGGCTTTTGAGGTATCGTTTTCTGTTCTTTAGGACGAGAAGACCGAATAGGAAGTCGATTTTGACCAATGAGTGGAAAATTGAGGTTTGAACGAAGTTTCAGCCTAAAATTTACGTTAAATTTTGGTCTAAAATCGCCGTTCTTCCGCACACAGTTTGGGTCCCCATTTGGGAACACATTTGGGTCCCCATTTGGGAACACATTTGGGTCCTAGTTGTGCTCCAAAGCTCGGCAGCCCGATCGGAATACACCGAGGGGTGTTTTTTTTTTTTTTTTGTTTGAAAATACAGATAACTTTATTGTATATAGTACATTACAGTTTTGCATCTTATTATAACTAGAGGGAAAGAATACCCTCTTTTAAACATGTTGTGGGTTACTGTCCAATGACAGCCCCCGCTAGGGGTGTTATGGGAGAAAAATGGGTGTAAAAACAGGGGTTTTCGAGGTTTTAGTGAGCATGAGCTTGTGATGTATCGTTTTCCATGTTTTTTAGGGCGAGAAGACCGAATATGAAGTTGATTTTGACCAAAGAGTGAAGAACTGAGGTTGTAACAAAGGTTAAGCTCCCAAAATTCATTTTGTATGAGTCAATAACCTGGGAAATTGTCTGAAATTGCCATAAATTTGTATAATAACACTAGAAGTAGTACTAGCAGGTGAATCAAGACAATTAAATGGCACTATCGATGTTCAAACACAATCTGTAGGAAAAAAGGGAGCAGAGGTCGTTTTTTTTGGGGGGACAAAATTGGTGGGAACCATCTAAAATAACTATTTAAATTACTGCGCATGAAAGAAACAATAAATGAACAGCAGAATTTCTGTAGGTATGTCCGATAGAATATAATAAACCTGAGTGACAAGGACTTGGCAGCTTGGAATCTAAGCACCTTGAAACGTAAAAGAAAAAATTTGAGGGGGTTATAAAATTTTTTGCTGAGCGAATACATAAGTGTATTATTCACGGAATAATAAACCAAAAAATATAAATAAATAAATTTAAAAAACAAGGAGTTACTGAAAGGTTGCCTATTTCCACTAATACACGAAGAAACGCAAAAAAACTGTTACCGGTTTCGGTGATCAACCATCCGCAGTAAAAAACAATAACTTTGTTGGTTTTCATTGTTTTATTTTTATTGTGTGTGTGTGTGTGTGTGTGTGTGATGAAGTGTTTCTTTCAAGTTTTTTACGCCAATTTATTGCAAAATATTTCTTAGGTTGATTTTGGCAACCTAACGCCTACGCAACTTGTCAGCCAGGACCATTCGTCTTGGTTTTCTGACTCCTTTTTGGCACAAATTATTCATCCAGAAGATGATAAAATGTAAAGATGATTGTAAAAGTAGTGAAGTACACTTTTAGATCAGATTTGACCACATTAAATTGGTGATGTGATGGAAAAAAGGCTGTTGTCCTTATTTTGATTCAATGAAAGTTAAAACATACTTTTTGTATCTTGTCCCAAGCCCCCCCCCCCCCCCCCCATGCATTGTCTAATGTGTCCTGAGACGAGACAAAGAGCCTGGGAAAATTTAAATTGTGAACAAATTTTTCGGGAAAATCAATCTTTGGCACAATCGCATAGACTACATCCTAAAGTAACGTAAAAATTAAAAAACTACTTCCAAGTACGAATGGGAGCTGAGAATTTGAATTTAAAAAAAGTTTCCAAACCATCCCCCACTCCCCCTATGTGGGGCTGACCCACCGAGCATTCATGCTTAGCCACACCGGCATAGGTATATACCTACATGGGCTTCAGACCCTGGGGACACTAAGGTTCCTGGCATAGTAATTCTGAGAAATCAGCTCACCGCATATGGTGGTGGTTCTTATTATCTGTCCAGACATCCCCCAACAAAATCCAATACCTAATGGAAGATGCCTGTTCATGGAAACAGACACCTAGAAGGAACGAATTCCACCAACTGGTATTAGAATGGATCTGTTGTGGATAAAAAGAAACGTTGGGCCACACCTTGGAAGTCATTTTTATTAGGTACCTAACTAAAAAGGCACTACTTAGTTACCCACAGTTACTTCGAGAGAAAATTTTTATAGGCGACTCGATGAGCTACATTTAAACTCTACATTTTCGTATTCACAAGTTTCAAGATGGATGCAAACATGAAGCCCGATTTTTTAAATGAAAGGCCATCACTACACTCGCTTTATATCTCAAAAAGTATGTACAGCAATACACAAAATGTAGGTACCTAGTCCATTTTGGATTTGTGTGAACAGCGATGTCAAACCAATTGGGTCTACAACAGCGTGATAAATGATGGGTCTCACCCTCAACACAAGAGGACTTTCCTTTCCCTTCCAACATAATCTATTATTAGGGCCATAGGATATGAGCAAAGGGAGTGTGTTTATACTTCCATGGCTCCGTATAGGTTAACATATACAATAGGTAAATTCTTCGAATATTTTCACATTGTACTTATTTACCTAAGAACTACATAAATTATCTCCAGCCCAATAAGAAAAATTCGTTGTACACTGCCCATTTAAGCATTCAATTTTCAAATATGAAGAATATGTATACGAGCAGGAAAGTAGTCGAGTTGTAAATTATTGCATACCTATTACTATTTTTAACAACCCTAGAGGTTTCTAATAATACCAGTGAATTATCAAAGTTCCTAACTCTCGGTAGTGCGAAGTTACAACCAAGGTTGTATGATTATTAATAATTGGTTCTCAGATAAACCCCTGAACAAAGGAACTGATACGATTCAGCATACGTGATAAGGCCCATGATACTACATAATTATGCAACAGAACTGTCTTCGTGAAAGAATTCGGTTCGTCCCGACGAGAACAAAGAAAAATTCTTAGTAGCACCAGTCTAAGGCAGACAATTTTTTTAAAATATCGTTTGACTTACCTTTATAATGCACCCTAAGATTACCATTAGAAAGTCCAATATAATTAAATTTGTCTTTGGGGCTCCAAGATCGCGGAAGTAGAGTTTCCTCTTCGTTTACCATAGGATACATGATTTTGAGTCTCTCGTCCAGAGAAATCACTGGTGATGATACGGACAGAACTAATTTAGTTGTCTTCGTTTCCATTCCGAAACAATTTAAAAATTACTGAGAGTGTATCAAATCAAGTCCGAGCACAGCATATTTCTCATTGGGGTGAAGTAAACTCTTGACACTAAAACGAAAACATTGCCTTTACAGACATGAAACAACTTCTAGTTCACACACTGTACACACTACACGCGAACAGATGATCACGACGAGTTGGAGGGAGGGGGACGGATCGATTTCATCTGTATCGATAGTAACCACAATCGATGTCTGGTCAACCGAATGCGATAGTCATGGATACTACTTACTACATTTACGTCTAATGCCCATGGGCGAGTTTAATGGTAGCATGGATACCACAAAGAGTGCGTTCTGCTGGTAGGGCACCATCACTGCATGCTACCAGTCTTCTGTGACACCTACACAGAACTTATGTAGGTACCAGTAGTGGTGGGTGTGGTCTGAAAACGGTGGGGCACCAGACCGTAACACAAAACCAACAGATATGTTTACAAAATACACCAAGGCAACAACACCTTTCCCTTATTTACTGATAGCAGTGATATTCAGCAACGCTTATCTCTTTTAATCAACACTCTACCGTCCTACGAAAACGTCGCCATTTCTACTGCAAATTAGCCACCCAATTCATGCGTTACAAAAATATAGGTTCGTTATAGGTTCGCCTTATACTAAAATACAGCAAAACAATGACCAGTCAGCTGGTACCTACCTGAATCTTGAATGGAAAAGCTATTGACTAGAAGCTAGGTAGTTCTGTGTGTTGACGCCAGTCAATCCACAAACAGCAAATAGGACAAAACGCAAGTAGGTACCACAAATACAAATCTGTCATCGGAACCGAACTGAACACAAAACGCGCAAAATTTGACGCAAAAAACGCTGCAAAGTCCTTGTCACATGGGTTTATTATTCTATTGGACATAAGGTACCTACAGAAACGTTGGCTGTTTATTTATTGTTTCTTTCATATAAAATAATTTAAATAGCTATTTCTGGTGGTTTCCACCAATTTTGGCCCCCAAAACAGGAATTAAGTAGGTAGGCTCTTACCTTTGATTATCTTTATTTATCTTTGATCATTGATAGTACCATTTAATCGTCTTGATCCACCTCTTGATACTTTTTCTAGTGTTGTTCTACAAATTGATGGTGATTTCAGACGATTTTCCAGGTTTTTGACTTATAAAAAATCAATGTTGGGAGCTGAACATCTGGTACAACCTCAATTTTCCACTCTTTGGTCAAAATCGACTTCATATTCGGTCTTCTCGTCCCCAAAAACATGAAAACGATACCTCAAAAGCTCATTTTACTAACATGTTGCTAAAACGCAAAAAGTACCTATTTTTACACACATTTTCACTCATAACACCCCTGGGTATATTCCGATCGGGCTGAAAAGTTTCGGGACACAACTAGGGCCCAAATGGAGCATGTGTGCGAAAGAACGAATTTTTTAGACCAAAAATGAAGCCTACAGAAATGCTGGCTGTTTATTTACTATTTATTTCATGTAAAATATTTGAAATAAGTAGCTATTTGTGGTGGTTTCCACCAATTTTGGCCCGCAAAAGTTGAATTAGGTACCTGCGCTCCTTTTTTAGCGAATTTTCGAAGAAAAGGAAGCTATTCTCGGTCCAAAATTTTTAAAACTCGAATTTCCGAAAGATTTTTATACCAAAATCCGTTTCAGACCATCCTGAATTCACTGCCGAAAGACACCAAAAATTATATGTATATATATATGTATATTTATATATATATTTATATATTTATATATTTATATATGTATGTGTCATTCCAGACGATAACTCTCGAAAGAATTGAGATAAAAAGTTCAAATTTGCACGAAAAATCTGTCTTGGCAATCGACAGGCTAAGTTCGAAGATGGGCAGAATCGGGTCACTCTAAGGAGGGGTTTAGGGGAATTTTAGGGGGGGAAAATTACCCATAAATTCCCAAAATGAAAAAGTCTAACAAGTGACACCTCATTTTAAAGTTTTTTGTACGCTGAACACGATGGTGAAATCAGAATTGCGATATCTCATTCCATTCTCAAACTGGAGCACGTTGAAGATGAAGGAACGTGGTTATTTCTTGAGATGTTCTTCCTGGTTCGTCTGCTCTAATCTGATAACGGAATGGGATATCGCAATTCTGACTTCACCATCGTGTTCAGCGTTGGAAAATCTACAAACCGAGGTGTTACTCGGCAAAAAATGGAACAAAAAATTTGTTACGTATCCAATACCTACTCTTCTGCTATTCAAAACATTTTTGATTTCCCCCTCCCCCTCCTTCCACCCCAAATTTTACTTTGCGTAAAACTACTCCTGTTTTAATTTTGTATGGTATCAAGTTGGGAAAACATTGGCCGAAAATTAATTTTCAGAAAATTTTAGGCGGAGGAGGAAGATGCCGAAAACTTCGAAAATTCGCTCATATAGCCATGCTGCATGACTGTGGTTTTTGGTTTATTATTCTGTGAATAATACACCTATGTATTCGCTCAGCAAAAAATTTTTATAACACCCCCTCAAAATTTTTTCTTTTCCGTTTCAAGGTGCGTAGATTCCAAAAATGCAATGTCCGTCCGCCGTACGCCGTCAGCCGTCCACCGTCCGCCGTCCGCCGTCCGCCGTACACCGTCCGCCGTACACCGTCCGCCGTATCACGTGTACCGGCTTCATTTTCGGTCTAAAAAATTCGTTCTTTCGCACACATGCTCCATTTGGGCCCTAGTTGTGTCCCGAAACTTTTCAGCCCGATCGGAATATACCCAGGGGTGTTATGAGTGAAAATGTGTATAAAAATAGGTACTTTTTGTGTTTTAGTAACATGTTAGTATCTTTGAGCCAATATTGTTCAGCTCCCAAAATTAATTTTTTTATGAGTCAAAAACCTGGAAAATCCTCTGAAATCACCATCAATTTGTATAATTACACTAGAAAAAGTGTCAACATGTGGATCAAGACGATTAAATGATACTACCAATAATCAAAGATAATATGAAAAAAAGGAGCATAGGTACCTAATTCGTGTTTTGGGGGCAAAAATTGTGGATCAGAAATAGCTAATTCGGCTATTTCAATTATTTCACATGAAAGAAACAGGAATGAACAGCCAATATTTCCGTAGGTATATCCGGTAGAATAATAAACCCATGTGACAAGGACTTTGCAGCGTTTTTGGAATCTACGCACCTTGAAACGGAAAAGAAAAAATTTTGAGGGAGTGTTATAAAATTTTTTTGCTGAGCGAATACTTCGTATTATTCACAGAATAATAAACCAAAATTGAAAACTGACAAAGAAAGCGAATGTGATAACTAATCAGAAAACAGAGAAAAAAAAATCAAAAGAAGCATCTCGTATCGAGATGACAAATTGAATTGAAGGGATCGAATCGATTGTGAAATGAACGATTTTGGGGTTGAAATCAGATTCTGGGGCAGTGGCCCAAAGTAGGCGTGGCAAACAACATTTTTACTCGACTGAGCTTGCACGGACACGCCACTTTTCTCGGTTGCCATGGCGACACCAGGTCCCAGGACCTGCCAGTTTCAGGAGCCTAGGTTTCGATTTCGATTGCACGACATCTATTACTGTCACTATATACTGATAACATGCTCCATCCATGGAGCGACAGGGAGCCAACATGAGGGAACCACATATTGAATATCCATAGCCAGAGAACTCTGTAGCGTCGCTCTTGAACTTTGTGAAAAATGCTAGGTAAAGTTTACGGAGGGAAATTCAAATGCCAACTGAACACATGGTTGAGTTTTTTTTACTCTTAGTGTTTCTGGGTGCCAGGGAAGTGGCCCAAGTGGCCATGTGGCCCTGACTACCAGTTGTGCTCTCCTACGAGTAAAATACTCGTTACTCGTTTTATTGGTGTAAATCTCCGTTGTTTTTCCCAAATCCCTGTCGTTATTCATTTTGGACTGCCTTCAGACTTGGAACATTAGAGAGTCCTGGCTGGATGAAGATTTTGATGAGGAGGAAAGTAGTACCTACCAGGGGCGCTGCGTCCATAAGGCCACTTGGGCCACTGCCCCGGCACCCAGAAACACTAACAGTAAAAAAACTCAACCATGTGTTCAGTTGGCATTTGAATTTCTCTCCGTAAACTGTACGTAGCATTTTTCACAAAGTTCAACAGCCACTCGACAGAGTTCTCTGGCTATGGATAGTCAATGAGGTTCAGTCATGTTGGCTCCCTGTAGCTCCACAGACGGAGCATGTTATCAGAATATAGTGACAGTAATCGATGTCGTGCAATCGAAATCGAAACCTAGGCTCCTGAAACTGGCAGGTCCTGGGACCTGGTGTCGCCATGGCAACCGAGAAAAGTGGGGTGTCCGTGCAAGCTCAGTCGAGTAAAAATGTTGTTTGCCACGCCTACATTGGGCCACTGCCCCAGAATCTGATTTCAATCCCAAAATCGTTCATTTCACAATCGATTCGATCCCTTCAATTCAATTTGTCATCTCGATACGAGATGCTTCTTCTGATTTGTTATCACATTCACTTTCTCTATCAGTTTTCAATTTTTTTGCGTCAAATTTAGCGTTCAGCCTTTTCAGGTACCTAGTCAAAGCCAACATGACCATATCTACGATGCCACAATTCTGTTTTCTCGGAGGTACACAAATATGTAGTGTCAACTTCCACACAGAATTCAAGTTCATATAGTTTTGCTTCATACAGTCTTCCTTAGTATTATCAGCCAAATGTGCATACTCATCATGCTGGGGAGTCTTATTTTTCTTATTAGGACAAGCCTGACTAAAATGCCCTACAGCCTTACAGTTGTAGCATTTGAATTTCTTTTTACTACTACCCTCCCTTTTCTTCGTATTTGTAGCAGACAAAGCAGCCTCTGAAACTGGAGTATTCTAAAGTTGGTCTTTATGCTTTATGCTTCGCTTCTTCTTCTAACAATCGTTTCTTTACAAACGCAAGAGTTAGGGTACCCACCGACAGATTTTCTAATGCCGTGACAACAACATCGTATTTTGATGGAGACGGCAAATTCAGCAATAGATGACTGGCAATACTTGCGTCATCCAACGTTGCTCAGGCGATCTTGAGATCGTCGAATTTCAAGAAATGGCGTTGCCAACTGTTAGCCAGATCAAGGTTCATAGTCAAAAGCTTCCTTCCCATTGTAAGTTGCGTAGCAATGCCAACCTTGAAGAACGTTTCCTTAAACGAATTCCAACATTTCGTATGGTGTTGAACGTCCCTTGACATCTTCTAGAAAGGTATCAGCAATCCTCTGAACGATCAAATATGAACACTTCACCTGTTTCTTTTCAACTTCAAGATCTTTCTTTGGAATTACGCCACTCCTGTAAACTTCGGACGGTTCAACTGGGCAAGTCAAAATGCATTCCCACAAGCCTTTTTCCCTCAGCAAAACTTCCATTCGATAGATACACCCAATTATCATAATTCGTCCCATCAAACAGAAGAATCTTATATTTCTCTTCCTCAGACATGATAAACACGCAATAATTTCACGACAAAATAAAAATGTACCAGTACAGGGGGGAGGCACTGTTACGAGCCAGGTTGACGGATCTGCTTTGGTCAGGTCGACCCAGTTTTCCCGAACTCCCCTCAGGACATTTCCCTCTGGTTCAGTCTGCCGTACCATTGTGTTATTCATCTAATAACCAAATAAAATTAATATTGTAGTGTTCTGTGTGCGGGATGAATATCAACCTTCTCAACCTGTACAGTAAATCAACACTCGGAACATTGCATTTAGTGCAGCCTTGTGCTCATGGACTTCAATACGTTCCCAATAAGGGATTCCGTGGTTAATTATCGTGTTTCTGTGTTGTGTGCTAACACAGCTAATTTTTTTTGACTATGCTGTTTCAGAAAAACGTCCAAATTTCATCAGAGGGTGTAAGTTGTGCTATCCATTTGATACAATGGAAGCACCTAGTTGAACGGTTGAAGGCCTTGAATCCGACTTCAAGCCCCCATTCTTTAGCTTCTCACAACCGCCACACTCAACAGAAATTGGATAGCAACTTAGATGAACTTATTCAGTCCCTTCCAAGCCGGTTGGTCATTTCACAAGCTGTTGAATAGGTAAAATGTTCACTCACATATCAAGTCAACACCCATACACTCATCCACTAAGCCTCTGGACCCAAGATGTGCATTTCAACAAAAACATCCAACCATCACAGCCTGGAACGGTAGTCTTCATTGGCATCAGACATTGACACATCTCAAAGTGTTACAAAAGTCAAGGATCACCAGATCGCTCATCCTGCCCGAAATGTCAAATCCTCTTCAACACCAGGAATATTGAAATTTCCTTGCAAAGTTTGCAGTGGACGTCATGCCCTCCATAAATGCAAAACCTTCAACGGGTCTAACAATTTGTGTGCGAATTCCTTTGCCTCCACACATAATTTAAACATGTGACTTTCCGATTTGTATGCCAATGTTACAAAGCACACAATTCTCTGCTTTGCAACAATATATATATATATATATATATATATATATATATATATATATATATAAATTTGAATAAGTTGATGAGACCCAGAAAAACCTAATTTTTTGTACCTAATCCAAGGTACCTACATAGGTAGGGTATTAGTTTTACTGTTGAAAATACAAAGGTCCCTATATGATATCTTACACACAGTTGTGTATTGAAATCAGTTCCTAAATCGAAGTGTTATAAATAATTATAAAATTAATAAATAATAATTAATATTGTGTTTAATAATTACATAAGTACATAAGTAATTATGTTGAAAGTACATAAGTAATTATTCAGTGAAGGTTTTTGTACGTTTCATTTTTGTAAGCAATATTTTCAATCCTAGTATTTACCGAGGTATGCCTAAATCCTAGAAACTAAATCGTAGAACCTAATTTGCTATAACAATATAAAACTAATAGCTAAAATAACCTAATTTTTTTCTAATCAAAAACCTAAATCAGTGTATTTTTAACATGAAAATTCAGGCCCTACTAACCTATATTGATTGGCTCCATTCCTACTGTTACTTCTTCAAAATTATTTTTTACTGTGTTAGATTATGTTCTCCATTCCGGAAAAATCGATACTATCATTACTAAAATGTTCCCTCCCAAAAACAATTAAAATACTCAATAAGAAGAATGGAAATGGTCTCTGAATGGCGAACTTATTCTGGCGAGCTTATCCCTTTCGTCGTTCTCAGCGCTACTAGCGGGGAAAAGCATCAACTTCCGGCTGGCGACCACTAGTGTGGCGTCCTGGTAATTCCAGTGTCTCTAGTCTGATCTATATTCTTATCTAACAGTCTAAAGTCTGAATGTCTCCATTGACCTCTTCGTGTTTTGTTTCCTCGCGTTTTTCTATCGTCAAATTACGTTTTATCATCAAGTTTTGTAGCTTTTAATTGGAAGGTGATGGGTTGAATCGTTCGGGGTGATTGTGTGATCGCGAAATTACCCCATGGACCGCGTTGAGTTGAAAGTCACTAGGCGCACAGTGTCATCGTGAAGTACGTGTGGCGTATCCACTGGGAATAGATAGAAGAGCTTCTGTATGCTGCGAATGCTGCTCGAACTCTACCACCAGTAGGATTTTCGAGATATACCTAAGAAGGTCAGTTTTATAGTCAAACACGGAGTTCCTCAGGGCACGGTTTTGGGGCCAGTCCTATTCATTATCTATATAAACGCTATGTACAACATCTCAATAGAAGGAAACATGGTAGCCTACGCTGATGACACTGTTGTTCCTGTGAATGGGAAAACGTGGGAGGAGGCGTATAGGAAAGCCGAAAGTTGTCTTGGGGAGATTAATAAATGGCTTAGTAACAACTTATTGTTTCTAAATTTTAACAAAACCTTTCACATGTGCTATAGTTACAAATCATCAGGACAGCCACCTAACAACCTGAATATCAAACTTCATTCATCTGATTGCTCATGCATTAACCCTAAGTCAACAAACGTATGTCATCCTGTGGAGAAAGTCGAGTCGACGAAGTACCTTGGCATAGTAATTGATTGCTTCCTTCGATGGAACGCCCAAACAGAAAAACTCTCTAACAAACTTCGTTTTCTAAATTATCAATTTTCCAGACTCAGAAGAATTTTCTCGATTGATAAACTCATGATATTTTATAATGCATTGGTAAAAAGTATACTCTGTTACTGTATCACATCTTGGGGGAAAATGAATATAACTCTGCTCACAAAATTAGAAATCTTACATAAAAAAATCTTAAAAATTATGCTCTTCAAACCGCGTAGATTCCCCACTAACGAACTCTTTGAATTGTCTGGCCTACTCAACTTACATCAAATCTATGCTCAACAAGTAATTAAATATACAGTAAAAAATTTTAAAGTCTTTGACAGTAACAAATATCTTAGAACACGAAATGCAAAATCTTTAGAAATTCCCAGAAAAAGGCTTCACCATACTCAAACACACATAACTTACATGGGTCCCAAATTATACAATGACTTCAGAAAATATTACGCCTGTTTCCTTGATAGCCACTCTCACCCCCACAAGAAAATTAAAAACAATATTATTAAAAATTGGTTTTCGAAAAGCACATTTGTCCACCACATGATCCTTTGACATCAAATTTCCTCAAATTAAAGGAATTCAAAATGAATGAAAATTCATTGCTATATTACACTGTGAACAATTAATAATACCTACCCAAATACCCTTTAATAGCAGTTCCCTCACAAATAACTTATTCCTATTTCATATTAAATTTTTTATATCGTACAGATTGTATTTTATTTTAGATGGTGTTTATATTATCTTAATTTAAAAAAAAATAAAAATTTTAAAAAAATTGTTTTAAACACATTGTTTTGAAATTTAAGTAAGGCAAGAACGTATTACGCCTAATCCATATATTTTGTCCGCGGACAGGCATCGCCTTTGCGGATTCAATGTGGCATAATCCAATATTTAATAATATTTTACAATAAGATTTTACTTTGTTTTAGAACATGTCATTTTAGTACAGTTATGTAGATCTCTTAATGAATATATTGTATGTGCCTGCGTTGAATAAACCAATCGTTCTCTCTCTCTCTCTATAAAAGTAATAGCTACTGCTTAGCTTGTACCTTGCTAATCAGGGCTGTACCTAGTCCATCGAGGGCGCCTAGGCGAGCCTCCCTCCCTCCACCGTCCCGATAAATATAAAGTACCAATTACTTTTTTCTTAATGAATAGCAAAATAATAGGTAGGTTGCTGAAGCATATCCTGGTAGTGATATACTGAGTTAGTGATCTCTAGAGACTCAGCTTGGTACCGCCTACGAACCGTCATTTTTGGTACCTAATCTTACTTCATTGTAGGTACCGGAGTAGGTAAAATTAACTTCTACTCCGATGGACGGAAAATGCCCAGAGGACAACCGCAAACCCGTTCAAACACTGCATGTTATCAAGAAGAAACTAAAAACGCTGCAAAGTCCTTGTCACATGGGTTTATTATTCTATTGGACACACCTACAGAGATGATGGCTGTTTATTTATTGTTTCTTTCATATTAAAATAATTGAACTGGTGGTTTCCACCAATTTTGGCCCCAAAACACGATTTTTGTATATATAAATTATCTCTGATCATTGATACCATTCCTAATCGTCTTGATCCACCTGTTGACACTTTTTCCAGTGTTTTCTGCAAACTGATGGTGATTTCAGACGATTTCCCAGGTTTTTGACTCTTAAAAAATCAACTTCGGGAGCTGAACATCTGATAGACCCTCAATTGTCTACTCTTTGGTCAAAATCGACTTCATATTCGGTCTTCTCGTCCCCAAAAACATGAAAAGCGATACCTTAAAAGCTCATGTTACCAACATGTTGCTAAAACGCAAAAAGTACCTATTTTCACACACATTTTCACTCATAACACCCCTGGGTATATTCCGATCGGGCTGAAAAGTTTCGGGACACAACTAGGGCCCAAATGGAGCATGTGTGCGAAAGAATGACTTTTTTAGACCTAAAATGAAGCCGGTACACGTGCTACGGCGTACGGCATACGGCGGACGACGGACGGACATTGCATTTTTGGAATCTACGCACCTTGAAACGTAAAAGAACAAAGTTTGAGGGGGGTGTTATAAACATTTTTTGCTAAGCGGATACATAGATGTATTATTCACAGAATAATAAACCAAAAGTGAAATGTGGTCAATCGGGATTGGTTGTGAAGAAGGATGGTGAAGGGAACAAAGGAAGGGGGGTCGATTCTGATTGGTTGTGAAGAAGAATGGTGAAGGGGGGTCGATTCTGATTGGCCCAGGAAGAGAATGCCAAAAAGTGAAAGGAACATGATGTGATGGGTGGGGGGAGGGGTGGAACCAAGCTGTTACAGAAATGAACGCAATAATGGAGAAAAACTTGAAGGAACTACATCATTCAAAGATTTACCCAACCTATCACTCTTAATAATTTCGAATTTTTTAAGTACATCCAACATGCACCCTTTTGGGCAAAAATGAAGATATTCAATATTCATACGGCGTACGGCGGACGGACATTGCATTTTTGGAATCTACTCACCTTGAAACGGAAAAGGAAAAATTTTGAGGGGGTGTTATAAAAATTTTTTGCTGAGCGAATACATAGGTGTATTATTCATAGAATAATAAACCAAAATGCAATGTCCCTCCGCCGTCCACCGTACGCCGTATCACGTGTACCGGCTTCATTTTCGGTCTAAAAAATTCGTTCTTTCGCACACATGCTCCATTTGGGCCCTAGTTGTGTCCCGAAACGTTGCAGCCCGATCGGAATATAACCAGGGGTGTTATGAGTGAAAATGTGTGTAAAAATAGGTACTTTTTGCGTTTTAGCAACATGTTGGTAACATGAGCTTCTGAGATATCGTTTTCCATGTTTTTGGGGACGAGAAGACCGAATATGAAGTCGATTTTGACCAAAGAGTGGAAAATTGAGGTTGTACCAGATGTTCAGCACCCAAAATTTATTTTTTATGAGTGAAAAACCTGGGAAATCGTATGAAATTACCATCAGTTTGTATAATAACACTGGAAAAAGTGTCAACACGTGGATCAAGACGATTAAATGGCACTACCAATGATCAAAGATAGTTTGTTAAACAAAAAAAAAAAAAAAAAGGAGCGTTACCTAATTTGTGTTTTAGGGCCCAAAATTAATGAAATAAATGGAAACCATCAGAAATAGCTATTTCGAATATTACATGAAAGAAACAATAAATGAACAGCCAACATTGCTGTAGGTATGTCCAGTAGAATAATAAACCCATGTGACAAGGACTTTGCAGCGTTTTTGTGTTTTAGTAACATGTTAGTAAGTGAGCTTTTGAGGTATCGTTTTCCATGTTTTTGGATATGAAGTCGATTTTGACCAAAGAGTAGAACATTGAGGTTATACCAAATTTTTAGCTTTTAAAATTGATTTTTCATCTGTCAAAAACCTGAGAAATCGTCTGAAATCACCATTAATTTGTATAATAACGCTAGAGAAACTGTCAACACGTGGATCAAGAGGATTAAATGGCTCTACCAATGATCAAAGATAGTTTAAAATACACTGCCAAGGTGGATGGCACAGGAGCTTCCTCGTCACAATCAGAGTGACCCATTATAAAATAGAACAGACTCGGATCAAAATAACATAACATAACATTACATAACGTGAAATATACATATTACATAACATTACATTACATAACATAACATTACATAACATTACATGAAATATACATATTACATAACATTACGTCCATAATACATTACGTCCATTATACATAATTGCGAAAGTTATGCGTGTTTGAAGAATTTCACGTTAGCGCATGCGCAGGGCGAACCGCTGGCTCTTATCATGTTGAAATTTATATGGGACCTCAATGGGCCCTACCCGCTTAATCCCTGAGAATTACATTGAAATTGGGTGAAATCTTTGGTTACTACGGCTGTAACAAGGAAATTTAATATATTTCACGCCAGCGCATGCGCAGAGCGCACCGAGGGTCCGATCATGCTGAAATTCATACTGGAACTCACTAGACCTTGTCCAAACAACCCTTGAAAATTTGAGCGAAATTGAATCAAAATTGTGAAAGTTATGAGTGTTTGTTGAATTTAACGTTAGCGCATGCGCAGGGCGTACCGCTGGATCAATCATGTTGAAATTTGTATGGCACCTCAAGGGGCCTTATCCGCACCATCACTCAAAATTTGAGCTGAATCAATTCAAAATCGTGGAAGTTATGGCTGTTTCAAGGAAATGCGGACAGACAGACTCACAGACTCGCAGATTCACAGACTCACAGACCCACAGACCGACAGACACGGAACCAAATTTGTTCAGTAGGCTTTGAAACGCAAAATGCAAGTGGAAATTTTGATTTCTGAAGACAAAAATTTTTTGGCTCACGAAAGTGAACTCAAGGCTTCCGCTGCTTCGCAGACTCGGAAGCAAAAAAGGCGTACCTAATTTGTGTTTTAGGGGCCGAAATAGCTATTTCGATTATTACGCATGAAAGAAACAATAAATGAACAGCCAACATTTCTGTAGGTATGTCCAATAGAATAATAAACCCATGTGACAGGACTTTGCAGCGTTTTCGTACATGCTAAAGTATATATGTACCTATTTTTGACAAATTTTACGAAACAATGTTTCATAATAGTAAAACAGTGTTTAAAAAAATACGTTGAAATTTGGTGACACCCCTTTATAGTGGACAGTTCTTGGTCAGACGCGTGTCCACTATAGAGGGGGCGCCCCTCTATGGTGGACACCCCTCTATAATAGACATTTATTTTGGTCCCGTCGGTGTCCACTATACACTGTAATAAGATAATAGTTATTTTTCAGACTATATACAACGACCTATGTATAAAGAATTGAAATAACCAACGTGATGTCTGAGAGCAAATTTCAAATATTGAAACTAAAATTTCATCACTGGGGTCCATCACTTTCGTCTTCATAGCTATCTTCGTCATCCAGTATTATTAGAATTATGGTTTGCTTCCTCCTGCTCCTGTTATGCGTAGTTCACCCTTGTAAAATTCACTTGATTATTAAAAATAATCATTCATTTCATTTGATTATTATTGAAAATAATCAACCAAGAAGTGCGTGAGACTCATCGAGATGAGAGTAAAATACTAATCTTATTTTTATGGTAATAACGTTTTGCCGACGTTGGACGTCAGCCGGAGTTGAACTTCTAACTTGTGGTTAGATTAACCCGGCAAAACATTACTGTGTCGTTGGTTAGTATCCTAAAGCTCCCAGGCTTTGCCTCAGCCGCCATGCCGCACAACATATCGGCTTGAAAGATTCTCGAGAAGCTCGCACGGAGGAATATTACGATGGTCATATTCATTATAAGCATATACCTAACTAGCTGAATGGCCCGTAAGTTGCATTAAAGACTAATAATTTGGGGTAATATCGTAATAAGTCTGATCTGTAATTCCAATTCTGTACTCGAAGGAACACAGTAAGACGATGAGTTTCGTTTTATTGCCTGTACCTAGGTACAGGCGATTTTATCATGGGGTTATAGTTGAATATCATATTTATGTTTATCGATACCACCAACATTAAATTTGTTCTTACTGATGCCCTGACCAACAAGACGAGTACGAACTAAATCACTCGCGGTGAAATCTTGAAAACCCATTTCAAAGAAAAACTGAGTGATTGAAAGGTTGTTTTTTCCACTAATACACGAAAAATTAAGTCATTTTGTACTGGCGATGGTTTGATCACCGAAACCGGTATAACATTGTATTTTTCGTATATTAGTGGGAATAAGCACCCTGTCAATAACTCCCGTTTTTCTTTGAAGACGAAAGTTATAACCGTACTAACTAAACAGTAACTATACAACATTGGTGCCCGAGAAATCCCCCCCCTCCCCCCACCTCACCACTATTTTCCGATGGAAGGGCTTTTGAAAGTTAGTAAGGGAAAACCGGGTACATTCGATTAACCCTAACACAAAAATTTACTGACTAGATGAATATTTTTTCAAAATCGAAAATTCCTTGAATTCTAGTATGACTATTTTCCTTTGACGGAAAATAGAGGAAAGTTCTTGAGTGAGTTCATTTATATTTTTAATAATTCGGAAGTAAAAAGGTCTAATTTCCTCCACTGGGCGGGTACAGTCGACCAAGCCTGGGGTATATTCCGATTAGTTTGGCCAAGAATTGAAAATAAAAAATTCACTTTGAATGTACAAACAAGTTTTATTTTTCTCCACTGGAAAAACAAACATGTTATAATTATTAACACGGAAACAACTGAAAATTGGTAATAATAAACACACCAACAATGACAGCCATTGTATCCGACTCCCGCTAATTACATCGTCTTTGTACCCATTTCTTAGGTTTTCATCCCTGAGCCAGGGTATGAACACGGTAGGTAGGTACTCATGATGAAGTGTGAAAAGAGAGAATTTTTTCCGTGATTTATTTATTGCAGCTGAATATTTAGCATTCATTTCAAATAGCAATATTTCATATCAAAATAATTTATTGATCTCACTCCAAGGTAGGTTTTCAGCAAAACTAGCCCGTGTTTGCAGATCAGTATAGTCACCGGGTTTCACTTTCACTATAGGTGGACTTGATTTGCGCAGCACAATCAAGTCCAGTGGTTTGTCACGCTTGAGGCGCCGGAGTTCCCCTTCGTTGTTCAGAACGTTGAGCATCTCCAGATTCTCATGTTTGTAGAGGCGATGTTCTTCTGTGCGTACTTGGCATTGTTCGTTGACTGACTCGGTGTATATCATCATTTCGCATGTACTAAGGGGCGCTTACTCTACTTCTCAGTATTTTGTTCTGTAAGCTTTGAATTGTTATGTTGGACTTCTTGGCACAGCCCCAGAGTTGAATCCCGAGGTCTAGATAGGGCGAATAATCTGCTTGTATATAAGCAGTCTGTTGTGAAGTGAAAGAACGGAATTCCTTCCCATCGGCCAATACATGCTTCCCCATGCTGATCCTCAGTTCCTGCTTCTTCTTCTCGATGTGCTTATTCCAATTTAGTTTGGAGTCGAGAGTCATCCCCGGGTATTTGACGGTGTCAGCGTACGGTATTCGAATTGATCTCTACATCTAAGGCTGAGTTTCTTCAGTTTGTGAAGTCGAAGTGTGCTGATGCTACCTCAAGTCCTCAACAATTTCTGGTTCCTCGCACGTTGCGTTTAAAGCTCATGACCTTGATTGGCCTGTCGGCTTTATCTTGGTACCTATACCATTGCTTCCCCCCCCCCCCCCCAAGCGTAGTGTCTTCGTGATTAGCTTCCAGTTATCCTTCGAATGTACGTTTATTTCCAAACGTTATTGAGGGATGTAATCTTGAGTTTGTCTTTCGGTATGTTCTCTATTAGGTTCTTAAGGCCCAAGTAACTCTTCAGACCTTCGACATTTATATGAGAAGGAGGGGGATCTTTTTTAGGTTTTGATTGTTTTAATTCAGTGTCCTTGCCAGATTTGAGATTTGATTGTTTTGGTCCTAGTCAGAATTGGATGCCACCTCAGCGAAGGACGCAGCTTTACGCTTCTTGCGGGCCCTTTTAAGAATCCAATCGGTCTCCCTCTCGGTTTCATCTTCATCCGTGGTGTATACTCCGCAATGCTCTGGTAACCTCGCGATGTTGCAATAGCTCTTGCAAGAGAGAAATAACTCATAAAAGAGTTCCAAACACTAAATTACTTTTAATTATTAAAACATTATTCCGGCAAACAAGCACAATAGAGATTTTCTTAGTCAAATTCAAGGTTTTCCAAACAAACTCACGAAAAGCTCAGAACCTTAAAACCCCACATCCACTGCAGGTCGAATGTACCCCACCTGTTTTCTACAAAAAGGTCAACCATAAGTCACAAAAGACATTATTTCGAACAAAATTATAGTGTTCCAGAACCTAGATAATTATGCTATAGGGGCAATAATGTAGCAAAAATTACGGGAACACTCTCCATCTGGTCAGTTGGAGTGTAAACCTTTGATTTGAACATCCCTTTAATTTCTGCTTTCCTAACTCGAGCGCAATCTCTACACAACGGTTTATTATTTTGTATAGAACACCCTTCTGTTGCAGATCACAGCTCTCCCTTCTGTTACAGATCACAGCTCTCTGTATAGAACACCCTTCTGTTAAACAGATCACAGTTCTCTGTATAGATAACCTTTCTTTATAGATCGCAGCCCCTCCGTAGTTTAGTACCTATTCGCCACTACAAATTAATATATGCGTTGAATGTTCAAGCACTAGCTAAAATGGCAAATAGAAACACAAAAAAATGTAGTTCTGAAGGGAACTTGTTGATGTGAAGTGAAAAATATTCGGTCCCAGAACTGGGATTCGAACCTCTGATATTAAATGTAAGAGTTTAAGAGCCCGGCGCCTGGACTACTCCGCTAAAGCAGCCACCTGGCCGAGAGACAAGTGCTGTGCGCTCTCAACCCAGCTTCATGCCTGCATACGCGCTGCTCTTTAGGACAAATTTCATAGCAAATTTTATGGCGACATCATAGAATGCTCCAGATGGTCTTAAAAATTCAGAAAAACTTGGGCTGTTTAAAAATGCGAGAAAACCCGAACCTCGAAGTGCTATTTTCCTAGATAATGTCCTAGATAATCGACCTCTATTTTTCACCCCTTAGAGTTGAATGACAGTAACGCCGAGCTTCGAGGACCAACTAGATCCCATACGGGGCTCATATACCAAATTTCGTGAATTTTGGATTGTGGGAACTAAGGAAAAAGCCGCGGGCAGGCGGCATACCGCGGACGGACGGAAATATTTCTATTCGATATTCGTATTCTACGTCTATTGAAAAGTAAACCATGAAATTTCGAGAGGGGGTTAAAAAACATTTTTTAATGGTCGATTCCAAAGGTTCATTATTGAAAATAATAAACCAATAGAGTAAAATAAATAAGTAAATAAAGTCAACAAATAATAGAAAAAGTAATTAGACTCAAATAAATAAATTGAAAAAAAGATGTTGTCGTGAGTCCCTCCAGGAATCACTCCTCTAGCAAACTTAAGTTCTCGCCAATATTCAACCACAAAAGATAGGCTCTGTCAATAAACGATACGAGTGGGGAGACAAGCCACAGGACCCAGGGTACACAACCTGGAGCCCCACCACCAACCCCTAACAGGGGGTTGGAGGGAGAGGACTCACTTTCCTATAAAACCCCGGATCCTGCGACTTTTGCTTCATTCGACACTTCCTCTAACCAGCTCTCTCTTCTCTCCTCCTACCTTGCTCTCTCTCCTCTAAAAGATTCCAGACGTCGGTGGTGATTCGCTCATAACCGCCTGGACACCTCCTCTCCAAAAGATCCTAGATGTCGGTGGTGATTCGCTCATAACCGCCTAGGCAAAACCTCCTCTAAAAGAATCCAGATGTCGGTGGTGATTCGCTCATAACCGCCTGGGCAATTTCCCTCACACCACCGTGATGCCAATTTTAAATTCATCACAGATGTAAAAAAAGGTTTCCTTGGTGCCTATCTGCAGAGATTTAGCCCAGAGGGTCCATTAGCTCCAAGCAACCAAATGTTGGCCTGCTCCCATAAACGGAGTTGTTAGTGGTAATCTTGTTGGTGGTATGGTTTCTCGCTATATCATCTTTTTACGCAACAGCACGGTTATTTCTTTGAAAATTCGCTCGTATAACCATGCTGAATGAGTGGAACTTTTCACCGTAAATTCAAAATTGAGTATACTCATTGAGTATAGGTCGTATCGACTCAGGTTGGCACTCTAGCGTGGCCTAACAGTTAGGCAGGGTAACCAAGTATAGCATCCACAATTCCATACATCCATGTTCCAGGTACCCGACAGAATTATAGCTTACAATCACTGTGAAATCAACATTATGTAGGTATTTCGTCTACCTGGTCCTGGAGTAATATTATTTATAACGTTTCTGTTCGGGGCGCATCAGATGACAACCCAGAATTAATAACTTAGTACAGCTTGTGATCCTGGCAGCACTGATGACTATGTTGGTGTGTTTTTACCAGGGTCTAATTTACTTGTGCATTTGTGGGAGCTGTATAACTGTTTCGTTCTTTTCTTTGGATTGACATTATATTGCAGTAGTAACTTTATTTTAGTGAACACTAATTTATTAAGCTGCGCTATGAAGCGAAAATTCATATTTGTGCAGGGGCTTGTGCTCGAGCAAGGACCGATGTAATGAACATCTCAAATGTGACGAGAGAAGATTTGTAGTGAATTACCTAGTACTCAGTGAATTATCTAGTGCTCGGGAGCGGTTTCTTCACACTGAAGCAACTAAAACGCCCTTAAAGGGCGCGATTTTTTTTACATCAAGGCTCATAAAGAACCTTTTTTTGTTAGTAGAAACTTGAATGCCTACTCGTAAGATTGGAGAAATCCTTTGATCGCATTTTTTTTTTTTTTTTTAGAACTCCTAGGCAAACAGTTGTGCTAAGAATGCCTAGGAAATTACTGAATCTAAACTATCATCTACGGAATCCTCATTTGGAAAATAGTCTCCACTTGGAGGAATCCCTGCTAACCTATCTCTCATCAATCAGCGCAGCGCACTGCCTTTTTTCGTCTAGGTATTTATTTTTCGACTAAGGGTATCTGCCGACTTGTTTATTGTTTTCAAGGTTCGGGGGTTGTAAGGTGATGAGCGTCCTCTGCTTTGCTCGATTTTTCTCTGAAGGTTTTCGTCTAATCACTCAAATGATTTACGATCTACGGCAGGCCTTCAAACAACTCCCTTCTTGTTGTAATTCGCTCGAACAATTGTACATTGCGGATTATGAGCATCGTGTTTGCACTTCACAAAACAGAAAACATTTTAGTGAAATTTGTTCGTTTCGTAATAGAAACTCATTCAACGAAGGCTGAACAACAGGCTGGCATGGTAAGTTGGTGGCGTATGTGCTAGTTTGAGCTGTTACTAACCTCTTGCTGGCTGATCATGACGTCATGTCGATGCCACCTCCAGGTATCGTCTGGTGAAGACGCATCTAGATTCCGCAAACCGCTGATAACAAGGTATACATCAGTTCATTTTATCTATATCTCCAGCCCTATCTATATCTACAACCCATTCCGGCTTCAGTCTGAATAACAACTCAACTTATCCTTCTACCTCCGAATGGGGGAAGATATTGGCGGCGGGGGTGACCCCCCCCCTCCATCCTAACGGAGCAACAAAACACTAAATGACGAAGCTTCAGCACTTATCAACGACGAATTCACAAAGCGAGTGTCAAAAAACCGATTCCGTACCAATGACAACGGTCCTTTATTCGTAATTCGTTGAAGTTATTGACAGTAAAATTGGAAAAATGTACCCACTGGTTTTTGGACGATGTTCATTTGACCAGGCCAATATCGACAAGAACCTCATAATAAATGTTGTGCGAGTGGGTGGAAGCAGAATGAAAATAGAGCTGGCTACTGCCAAAGCGTTCAATTGTCTCGTAGAAAATACGTGTTTCAAGGCAAAACAACAATTCGCATAGATCCCATACCCGCTAATATACAAGACGGGCGTTATTCGATGTGCCGACTCATTTTATCAGACGAAGAAATACTACTAGAGCTGAATCTCTTATGCCTCCCATTGGAGTCAAGCGATTGGCTAAAACCACTACATATCCATCAAGATGGAACCAAACCATTGTCGAAATACAAACTTGTTTCATCACATTCGATGCGCAAAGGATTCCCGAATTTGTATCTACCTATGGCACGAGATGTAGGGTCGATACAATTACGTCCCACCCGTTCGACAGTGCTCGCTCTGTTTCCGCATCAGGCATATTAAATTTCAATGTATTATTGGCCGAACTAAACCACTCGCGAAGAAATCGTGGAAACCCATTTCAAAGAAAAACGGAGTTATTGAAAAAATATTCTATTTCCACTAATACACGAAAAACGCAAAAAACACTGTTATACCGGTTTCGGTGATCAAACCATCGTCAGTAACTCACAATAACTGAAGGCACATTGGAGAGGTGACCTTATAAATAGTCAAAACGCTGCAAAGTCCGTGTCACATGGGGATTGTGAAATAATTGAAATAGCCGAAATAGCTATTTCTGATCCACAATTTTGGCCCCCAAAACACGAATTGGGTACGCTCTTTTTTTTCCCACATCATCTTTGATTATTGGTAGTGTCATTTCGTCTTGATCCACATCACTTTTCTAGTGTAATTATACAAATTGATGGTGATTTCAGACGATTTTCCAGGTTTTTGACTCATAAAAAAATCAATTTTGGGAGCTGAACATTTGGTAGAACCTCGATTTTCCACTCTTTGGTCAAAATCGACTTCATATTCGGTCTTCTCGTTCCCAAAAACATGGAAAACGATAACTCAGAAGCTCATGTTACCAACATGCTACTAAAACACAAAAATTACCTATTTTTATACACATTTTCACTCATAACATCCCTGGGTACATTCCGATCGGGCTGCAAAGTTTCGGGACACAACTAGGGCCCAAATGGAGCATGTGTGCGAAAGAACGAATTTTTTAGACCGAAAATGAAGCCTGTACACGTGATACGGCGGACGGACATTGCATTTTGGTTTATTATTCTGTGAATACCTATGTAATCGCTCAGCAAAAAATTTTTATAAACCCCCTCAAAATTTTTTCTTTTCCGTTTCAATGTGCGTAGATTCCAAAAATACAATGTCCGTCCGCCGTCCGCCGTATCACGTGTACAGGCTTCATTTTCGGTCTAAAAAATTCGTTCTTTCGCACACATGCTCCGTTTGGGCCCTAATTGTGTCCCGACACTTTTCAGCCCGATCGGAATATACCCAGGGGTGTTATGAGTGAAAATGTGTGTAAAAATAGGCACTTATTGCGTTTTAGCAACATGTTAGTAGCTTTTGAGGTATCGTTTTCCATGTTTCTGGGGACGAGAAGACCGAATTTGAAGTCGAATTTGACCAAATAGTGGAAAATCGAGGTTCTACCAAAATTGATTTTTCGTGAGTCAAAAACCTGTTATATCGTCTGAAATCACCATCAATTTGTAGAATAACACTAGAAAAAGTTTCAACATGTGGATCAAGACGATTAAATGCTACCAATAATCAAAGATAATATGGAAAAAAAAGAAAAAAAGGAGCGTACCTAATTCGCGTTTTAGGGGCCAAAATTGTGGATCAGCAATAGCTATTCCAATTATTTCACATGAAAGAAACAGAAATGAACAGCCAGCATTTCTGTAAGTATGTCCAGTAGAATAATAAACCCATGTGACAAGGACTTTGCAGCGTTTTTGGAATCTACGCACCTTGAAACGGAAAAGAAAAAATTTTGCAGGGGTGTTATAAAAAGTTTTTGCTGAGCGAATACATAGGTGTATTATTCACAGAATAATAAACCAAAAGTGAAATGTGGTCAATCGGGATTGGTTGTGAAGAAGGATGGTGAAGGGAACAAAGGAAGGGGGGTCGATTCTGATTGGTTGTGAAGAAGAATGGTGAAGGGTGTGAAGGGGGGTCGATTCTGATTGGCCCAGGAAGAGAATACCAAAAAGTGAAAGGAACGTGTAATGGTGGGGAGGGGTGGAACCAAGCTGTTACAGAAATGAACGCGATAATGGAGAAAACTTAAAGGAACTACATCATTCAAAGATTTACCCAACCTATCACTCTTAATAATTTCGAATTTTTCAAGTACATCCAACATGCTCCCTTTTGGGCAAAAATGAAGATATTCAATGAGCTGTCTGTCTGCAAGATCAAAATTGAAGCTATGACTGGATTCATTCAAGTGACGTGCAAAGGCCGAATCACCCTTATTATCCCTGAAATCTTTTTCATATTCCTTTATTCTTTCTCTAAACTTCCTACCAGTTTGACCACAATAGTCAAATCCACAAGAACACTTTAATTTATATACACCATTTTTATCTTGGACATTAATTTTATCTTTAACTGAACTTAATGAAGATCTGAGATTATTTTTAGTTTTATATCCAAGAGATCTTCGGATCTTCGGATCTTTTTAGTTTTACCAATTTTATCCGAAATTTTTCCATATACGGTATACTGATCCAAATCTTTTCCTCAGTCGTAGCTTCCCTAACTAGGGTTGCAACTCCTTCGCTACTGTTTTTTCTAAGAACCCTATTCCATATTGTATCAATGAGACCCATAGCCATTACTCGCCGCTGTACTTTTAATAGTTAACTTTTCTTTAGCTAAATTCTGTTCACTCATTGGTATAGATAAAGCTCTGTTAATCATACTATGGAAAGCAGCATGTTTGTGGACTACTGAATGATTTGAAGTACTATGAATGGTAACATCGCTATAAGTATCTTTCCTATGTATGGAAAACTCATGTTTTCCATTATTCAACGAAATGAAAAGATCAAGAATATTTAGGTGATTACATCCGAATTCTAAGGTGAAGGAGAATGGATCTACGTTATTAATTTGTGTATGATGTGAACAGTTGTCTTTCAGTCCCTTTCCAAAGACGTCTTTTGACGTGGTCAGCCTCTTTACCAACATTAATGTTGATAGATGTAAAGATGTTGTTAATGGGTTGATTCACGATTCTAATTTAAATTTGTTTGAAAAAGATGAATTGTGTAATTCAATGTCTGTCTGTAAGGATCAGAATTATTTCTTGTTCGATGGGAAATACTATACACAACCAGGGGTTGCAATGGGATCTCCATTATCTCCATTGCTTTCAGATATTTACATGGATTTTCTTGAAAAACAAAATTTCCGAAAATGTAAACCAGATAACCTGCTTTATTGGTATAGGTATGTAGACGATATCATCATTCTTTGGAAAGGGACTGAAAGACAACTTGGTTCATATCATATACAAATTAATAACGTAGATCCATTCATTAACTTCACCTTAGAATTCGGATGTAATCACCTAAATTTTCTTGATCTTTTCCATTTCGTTGAATAATGGACAACATGATTTTTCCATACATAGGAAAGATACTTATAGCGATATTACCATTCATAGTACTTCAAATCATCCAGTAGTCCACAAACATACTGCTTTCCATAGTATGATTAACAGAGCTTTATCTATACCAATGAGTGAACAGAATTTAGCTAAAGAGAAGTTAACTATTAAAAGTATAGCGGCGAGTAATGGCTATGGGGGAGATCTCATTGATACAATATGGAATAGGGTTCATAGAAAAAAGAATAGGGAAGGAGTTTCAAACCTAGTTAGGGAAGCTACGACTGAGGAAAATATTTGGATCAGTATACCATATTACGGAAAAATTTCGGATAAAATTGGTAAAATATTAACTTCTAAAGGGTTCAAAGTTGGATACAAAACTAAAAATAATCTCAGATCTTCATTAAGTTCAGTTAAAGATAAAATTAATGTTCAAGATAAAAGTGGTGTTTATAAATTAAAGTTTTCTTGTGGATTTGACTATTGTGGTCAAACTGGTAGGAAGTTTAGAGAAAGAATAAAGGAATATGAAAAAGATTTCAGGGATAATAAGGGTGATTCAGCCTTTTCACGTCACTTGAATGAATCCAGTCATAGCTTCAATTTTGTTCTTGTAGACAGACAGTTCATTGAATATCTTCATTTTTGCCCAAAAGGGTGCATGTTGGATGTACTTGAAAAATTCGAAATTATTATGAGTGATAGGTTGGGTAAATCTTTGAATGATGTAGTTCCTTTAAGTTTTTCTCCATTATTGCGTTCATTTCTGTAACAGCTTGGTTCCACCCCTCCCCACCCATCACCTCATGTTCCTTTCACTTTTTGGCATTCTCTTCCTGGGCCAATCAGAATCGACCCCCCTTCACCATTCTTCTTCACAACCAATCAGAATCGACCCCCCTTCCTTTGTTCCCTTCACCATCCTTCTTCACAACCAATCCCGATTGACCACATTTCACTTTTGGTTTATTATTCTGTGAATAATATATCTATGTATTCGCTTAGCAAAAAATGTTTATAACACCCCCTCAAACTTTGTTGTTTTACGTTTCAAGGTGCGTAGATTCCAAAAATGCAATGTCCGTCCGTCGTCCGCCGTATGCCGTACGCCGTATCACGTGTACCGGCTTCATTTTAGGTCTAAAAAAGTCATTCTTTCACACACATGCTCCATTTGGGCCCTAGTTGTGTCCCGAAACTTTTCAGCCCGATCGGAATATACCCAGGGGTGTTATGAGTGAAAATGTGTGTAAAAATAGGTACTTTTCGCGTTTTAGCAACATGTTGGTAACATGAGCTTCTGAGACATCTTTTTCCATGTTTTTGGGGACGAGAAGACCGAATATGAAGTCGATTTTGACCAAAGAGTGGAAAATTGAGTTCTACCAAATATTCAGCTCCCAAAATTGATTTTTTATGAGTCAAAAACCTGGGAAATCGTCTGAAATCACCATCAGTTTGTATAATAGCACTGGAAAAAGTGTCAACACGTGGATCAAGACGATTAGATGGCACTACCAATGATCAAAGATAGTTTAAAAAGGCTGGAAAGTCCTTGTCACATGGGTTTATTATTCTATTATTTTATTGGTCTACAGAAATGCTGGCTGTTCATTTATTGTTGCTTTCAAGTAAAATAATCGAAATATAGCTATTTCTGGTGGTTTCCACCAATTTTGGCCCCTAAAACTTGAATTAGGTATGTACGCTCCTTTTTTTAGCGAATTTTCGAAGAAAAGGAAGCTATTGTTCTCGGTCCAAAATTTTTAAAACTCGAATTTCCGAAAGATTTTTATACCAAAATCCGTTTCAGACCATCCTGAATTCACTGCCGAAAGACGCCAAAAATTATATGTATATATATATATATATATATTTATATATTTATATATATATATATTTATATATTTATATATGTATGTGTCATTCCAGACGATAACTCTCGAAAGAATTGAGATAAAAAGTTCAAATTTGCACGAAGAATCTGTCTTGGCAATCGACAGGCTAAGTTCGAAGATGGGCAGAATCGGGTCACTCTAAGGGGGAGTTTTGGGGAGTTTTAGGGGGGGGAAATTACCCATAAATTCCCAAAATGAAAAAGTCTAACAAGTGACACCTCATTTTAAAGTTTTTTGTACGCTGAACACGATGGTGAAATCAGAATTGCGATATCTCATTCCATTCTCAAACTGGAGCACTTTGAAGATGAAGGAACGTGGTTATTTCTTGAGATGTTCTTCCTGGTTCGTCTGCTCTATTCTGATAACGGAATGGGATATCGCAATTCTGACTTCACCATCGTGTTCAGCGTTGGAAAATCTACAAACCGAGGTGTTACTCGGCAAAAAATGGAACAAAAAATTTGTTACGTATCCAATACCTACTCTTCTGGTATTCAAAACATTTTTGATTTCCCCCTCCCCCTCCTTCCACCCCAAATTTTACTTTGCGTAAAACTACTCCTGTTTTAATTTTGTATGGTATCAAGTTGGGAAAACATTGGCCGAAAATTAATTTTCAGAAAATTTTAGGCGGAGGAGGAAGATGCCGAAAACTTCGAAAATTCGCTCTTATAGCCATGCTGCATGACTGTGGTTTTTTCAAATTATCTTTGATCATTGGTTGTGCCATTTAATCGTCTTTATCCACGTGTTGAAGCTTTTCCTAGTGCTATTCTACAAATTGATGTGATTTCAGACGATTTCGCAGGTTTTTGACTCATAAAAAATCAAATTTGGCTGCTGAACATCTGGTACAACCTCAATTTTCCACTCCTTGGTCAAAATCGACTTCATATTCGGTCTTCTCGTTCACAAAAACATGGAAAACGATACCTCAAAAGCTCATTTTACTAACATGTTGCTAAAACACAACAACGGTCAATAATTATTATAGAAATTTGATCTAAGAAAGGTACATATTTGGAAAACATATATACATTGATAACGTGTGCAGTTGTAAAACAGAAGATAAAGATAATTGTGTTGCGAGGTCAATTGAAATCATTGAAAGGGTCGTTGAGTTGTCTTGATTCACTTGTTAAAACTACCTCCAGTGTTCAAAAAAAAAAAAGAAGAAAAAACCACAGTCGTGCAGCATGGCTATAAGAGCGAGTTTTCGAAGAAATAACTGATTTTATGTAAAACTGTTTTATCTCAAGAAATAACCACGTTCCTTCATCTTCAAAGTGCTCCAGTTTGAGAACGGAATGAGATATCGCAATTCTGATTTCACCATCGTGTTCAGCGTACAAAAACCTTTAAAATGAGGTGTCACTTGTCAGACTGTTTCATTTTGGGAATTTTTGGGTGATTTTTCCCCCCTAAAACTCCCCAAAACTCCCCCTTAGAGTGACCCGATTCTGCCCATCTACGAACTTAGCCTGTCGATTGCCAAGAAAGATTTTTCGTGCAAATTTGAACTTTTTATCTCAATTCTTTCGAGAGTTATCGTCTGGAATGACACATACATATATAAATATATAAATATATATATATAAATATATATATATATATATACATATAATTTTTGGTGTCTTTCGGTAGTGAATTCAGGATGGTCTGAAACGGATTTTGGTATAAAAATCTTTCGGAAATTCGAGTTTTAAAAATTTTGGACCGAGAACAATAGCTTCCTTTTCTTCGAAAATTCGCTAAAAGGAGCGTAGGTACCTAATTTGTGTGTTAGGGGCCAAAATTAATGGAAACCATCAGAAATAGCTATTTCGATTATTACACATGAAAGAAACAATAAATGAACAGCCAACATTTCTGTAGGTACCTATGTCCAGTAGAATAATAAACCCATGTGACAAGGACTTTGCAGCGTTTTTGACTATTTATAAGATCACCTCTCCAACGTGCCTTCAGTTATTGTGTGTTACTGACGATGGTTTGATAACCGAAACCGGTATAACAGTGTTTTTTGCTTTTTTCGTGTATTAGTGGAAATATACTATTTTTTTCAATAACTCCGTTTTTCTTTGAATTTGTGGCCCGCGCTGTTTGTACTGTGCCGAACAGCATTCAGCGGACCATTGCCCAAATAAAACTGGTACGACTTATTGTATAAACTGTAAGAGTGACGGTCACAACGCCAACAGCAAACTATGCTCAATTTACACAGACACTTTGAAGAAGAAGAGAGAGCAAATTATGATAGATTCCTACTCTACAGAGACTAAAAACTCATCAACAAGACAGTGAACCAGTGAACTATCCCTATTTTTCCAAACCACACAACAGCGAAAAACATTGTTCAAATAACCGATATCACCAATGCCCAAACCATATCACCGCCCTAACACAAAGAAAAAGATTGCGAGTGCGAGGAGGAATGACTATGGGGACTAACAGTGAGCAGGCTAGATCTGAACTTCTCAGAGAAAAACGTGTAGAACCCGATAACTTGAGATTCCGTCGCAGTCGAGGGTATTCGCCTCCTAGCACTGAAAGTGCATCAATGGATATTGATCGGGCGGAGTTAGTAAGCCATGCTTCGGAAGCAGTCTTCAGTGGGTAACGTTTTGTCCACCTTTCCAAAAATGTTGGAAGTTTGAACCTTATTGAAAACGCTGCAAAGTCCTTGTTAAATGGGTTTATTATTCTACTGGACACACCTACAGAAATGTTGACTGTTCATTTATTGTTTCTTTCATGTGAAATTATTGAAATAGCTATTTATGACGGTTTAAACCAATTTTGGCCCCCAAAACACGAATTAGGTATGCTCCTTCCCCCCCCCCCCCTCCCCAAATTATCCTTGATCATTGGTAGTGCCATTTAATTGCCTTGATTCTCCTGTTGACACTTTTTCGTGTGTTATTATAAAAGTTTATGGTGATTTCAGACAATTTCCCTGGTTTCTGACTCATAAAAAATCAATTTTGGAAGCAGAACCTTTCGTAGAACCTCAATTTTCCACACTCTGGTCCAAATCGACATCATATTCGGTCTTCTCGTCCAAAAAACCTGGAAACCGATACCTCAAAAGCTCATGTTACTAAACACAAATACCTATTTTTATACCCATTTTCACACATAAAACCCTTGGGTATATTCCGATCGGGCTGCAAAGTTTCGGGACACAACTAGGGCCCAAATGGAGCCTGTGTGCGAAAGAACGAAATTTTTAGACCGAAAATGAAGCTGGTATGCATGATACGGCGGACGGACATTGCAGTTTTGGAATCTACGCGCCTTGAAATGTGAAAGAAACAATTTTGAGGGGGTGTTACAAAAATTTTTTGCCGAGTGAATGCATATAGGTGTATTATTCACGGAATAATAAACCGAAATGACCCTGTACCTTGTTGTTACCTCGAACAAGCTGGTTCAAGGTGTGCACGTCTTTGCCCGATGTTTAAAAATTAAGGGATGAATGTTTTGTTGGCTGAAAATTACCAAGTGAAATTATACCTATTCATTGTTACCTATTCATTCGTTGCACGTTGCGTTGGTTGCATTAGTTGGTTCGGAAACAACAACAAATTTGTTGCCCTCTTTTCCTATATCCATAAGACATCTGTTCAAATGTTGAACATTTTTGAAAGATAGCTGTTCTCATAAATACCTATTCACTAATTTCTTCTAAGACTAGTTTAGAAAGTACAAAAGCGAGTAGGTTGCTATCCTACATCTTAATATGTAGTAGGTCTAAATTTTAAGATATAGGATAGCAACCGTCGTAATTGCGTTTTTATAATTTGAATTAGGTCAAGTAAACTAGTTGGTTTGGAAAGTTGACATTTTTTGCCCCCTGTTCACTAAACCGTTGAGTAGGAAAGTATCGGTTCAAATTTCGAAAATACTGGAAAGGAGGCCGTAAATAAGATTAACCAGGTTCAGTAATACAGTTAGTGCATAATATTTTGTTGTGGCGAGGGATCATTCACAATCAGCTACATGGTACATGGTTTAGTGAAGGTACATGGTTATAAACCATTGCGGTTCCAAAGAAAAACGGAGTTATTGAAAAAACTAGTCTATTTCAACTAATACTAGCAGTATTAGTATTAGTATTACTGGAAATAGACTATTTATTTCAATAACTAATACTTTTTTCAATACTTATAATAATACTAGTAGTATTAGTGGAAATAGATTATTTTTTTCAATAGCTCCGTTTTTCTTTGAAATGGGTTTCCACGATTTCTTCGCGAGTGATTTAGTTCGCATTGCGGTTCCCTCGAAAAAACCGTTCCATGTCCATCAGGGAACCACCCGTGGAGCAATTTACATCAATGTGAATCCTAATAATTCTTGTCCTAAAAATACACATTATTTTATTCACCCACATAAAAATATTTTATTGTTATAATAATAATAAAAACCATTTATTATGCTGGACTCGAGGTCCAAATATGCATAAAAAAAGTTATCCTCGGTATGTATAATATTTGACTCCTTGTGATTACTTACTTCAAACGTGCACAGTTTCATTCGGCACTCGATCTACAGTGAGTTAAACGCATTTCGTTTCAAATACGGAAGTGACTGTTCGCCATAGGTACTTTCCGAACCAACTAAGTGCAACGAATGACTAGGTATGCGGCCACTTTTCAAGAATGAAAATTCATACCAATAGGTAGGAAACTACCACCAGTTTAAACTGATTACTGAACACGGGGCAAAAATTAGCAGTTTTTCTGTGCAAATTTACTACTGCATCAAACTCATTGGACGTCAGGGCAGAGAAGTTGAAAATGGGAATGTCTAAGGTGTCCAAGAACTGTGAATGCCCTCATAGAGATAGCCACAGACCAACGCTCCAGTTCATGACCTTTGCCACCAAATCCTGGAAGAAGGTTCTTATAACGTAATAACATAAATAAAGCCACTTTTGGAAATTTTCAAAATTTGAGCATTACGTACCTAACAGTTCTTTGAGCAGTGGGCCAAAATTAGCATACTTTCTGAACCTACTATTCCTAGTGCAACTGCGAACTAAGAGAAATACCCGTTTCAAAGAATGATTGAAATTTTTTTTTTTTTTTTTTTTTTTTTTTTTTTTTTTTTTTTTTTTTATCCTACGCCCGTCTCGTTCATCAGACGTCTCGCTGCCCAATATCTCTCGCATGCTACTTCTCCTGGCTCAATCCCGCCTATCTCTTCCAGTGCCGGGCACTCCATGATATGCCGGGCGTCCATTTCCTCCAGGCTGCAGAGGGGACACGTTGGCGAGTCGACTACTCCTATCCTATACAAATGCTTTTGCAGGTAGTCGTGGCCGGTAATCATCCTGAACAGGGCTACCGACTTTCGCCGTGGGAGAAAAGCAGGGATATGTCCTTCCTCTGTTGCAAGGACCTCCCAGTCTTTCCCAGCGCTCGCCGCTTCCATGGTGCTCCTATTGTAACGTTTTACTGCGGCTACAATCTCCCGTCTGACTGTGTGCAGAGTCCTAGGCGGATTTGGCTGAGCCTTCCTGGCACCTTCTTTGGCTAGCCGGTCCGCTTCTTCATTCCCTCTGACACCACAATGGCTTGGAATCCACTGTAGGTGACAGACTCCGCCATACTCCCGCACTAATTGCAGCGACCGCAGTGTGTCACATATCACCTGCGACCTTACTGAGGGCCGCAGAGTGCCAAGCGCGAGTATGGCGGCTTGGGAGTCTACAAATATGACCACCCGCTCCAACCTTCGTCTCTCCACCTCCCGCACGGCCAGCTGTACAGCAACGATCTCGCCGTCGAAGTTGGATGCCCTAAGACCAACAGGCTCACTGATCTCAAAGATCGCCGAGTAGATGCCGGCTCCCCCATTCTTTATGGCTCCATCGGCAGACCCATCCGTATACACATGCAGCCACTCGCTTGGGGGGTAGCGTTCCTGCACGGTCTGAATAGCGGCTGCTCTCAGTTCAGCTGGTAAGGCGGAACTCTTAGATATGTCTCCGATCAGGTCAAGATCGTACGAGAAGGGAGGGTAGTTGGAATCTTGTGGGAAAGGCTCTGGGATTCCCAAGTCCAGGTTCAGCTCTCGTGCCTTGTTTCCGACTACGCAGGAAAAGTTGAGCTGGGACACGAGACGGGCTTGAGGGGGGGTGTAGTACCTCCAGTAGGGAACACCAGTTCTCTTCAGCTTCTCACTCAACATCATAGCTGCAGCGTCCACCCTAACATTGATCGCTTCAATTCCAGTCTGAGCTCGCATTGCTTCTATGGGGGTTGACTTTGCCGCCCCGGTTATACTTCTCAGTGCTACATTCTGGGCCAATTCAAGTTTCTCCCGAGCAGTTGCTGATGCCGTGACTGTTGTCTTCTCAAGTCATCTTGAGAAGGTCCTGTGACGCACCCCAAGTGGCACCTGCAACACGGTTCAGTAGCTTCATTCTCGATCTCCCTTTTTCGACAGCCTGCTGTATGTGTGCATTCCACGTCAGCTGATTATCCAGCTTCACTCCCAAGTATATGGCTGAGTCTGTTTTCACCAGTTCTGTGCCTAAATACTTTATGCAAACTGGGTCGGGCTTCTTTGAGAGCGAGAATAGCTGGTATTCTGTTTTGGTGGGGTTAACAACCATACAGTTTTCATTTGACCATTCAGCCAGAGTGGCCAAGGAGCCGTTTATGCAGGTTTCTATCGCTGGGATTGATGAGCTGGTTGCCCACATAAGGAGGTCATCAGCATACAGGAGTGCACTTGTTCCAGAGGACTTTCGCTCGATCGTAGTTACCAGGTCATCAATCATAATGTTAAACAGAGTGGGGCTCAAAACCGATCCCTGTGGGACACCCTGCTTGGTCTGCCTGTAGCCCGACAGACCCTGCCCATACCTGACTCTGATAAATCGCTGAGATAGGAAGCTCCTGATGTAATTGAACAAGTTTCCGTTGATTCCCCATTGCGCTATTTTTGAAAGCAGCCCTTTTCTCCATACCCTGTCAAAGGCTGTGCTAAAGTCAACGAAAACTGCCAATGTCGACTGATGATGTTGATAGCCGTCCTTAATGGACTGGGTAAACTGAACTATGTGGTCCATTGTGCTACGCCCTCTGCGAAATCCGGCCTGGTTTGGTGACAGTAGCCCTTTGTCATCGACGAAGAACATCAGTCTTTTCAAGGCCATCCTTTCCATCACCTTACTCATCACACACGTGAGTGCAATAGGCCTGAAGCTGGCCACCAGATTAGCAGGTTTTCCTTTCTCCATTCATCCGGGATGACACCCTCGATCCAGATATCATTTACGAGCTTGAGTGCGACTCTTTTAGCGACTGGTCCCAAATGAACCAGAAATTCTGGCAATATTCCATCGGGACCCGGGCTCTTGCCAGTTTTTGTTTCCCTAAGTGCACATTCAAACTCGTTTAATGTAAAGGGGCTATTGAAAAGTTCATGCACACCCCCCTCCAGACATGATGGACCTGGCTGTGAGGGTACTGAGTTCGATACTTTGGGAGGAGCGTAACTGCTCACAGCCGCGTAGTGTTTGCAGAAACTTGCAGCCACAGTTTTATCATCAGTGATCTCTTTGCCTCGCACCAACATAGGGTTCTTGGGGTGGGAGATTTCCCCATTCAATCTGGACAGAAACTGGTGCACTCTGGCCCCATCCCTTCTATAATCCAACCCCACAAGGAACGAGGAATAACAGCTTCTTTTGGCTTCATTAATTGCCTCTGTGAGCTCCTTGGTTTTGCCACTCAGGACTGCCAGCGCCTCGGGATTCCCACCCTCCGCAGCAGCCCTAGCTCTGCGTTTCTCTCGCCTCAGTTGTTTCAAATGTGGTGTCCAGAAAGGCTTGTATCTTTTTCTTGCACCACGGGGGATATGCTTCAACGCCAGTTCGAGGACTTTTGATCGAAAGATTTTCCAGCGCTTATCAATACTCCCACTGAATTCAACTGTTGCCAGTGTGTCATTAGATTCCTCCGTGTACTTCTTCCAGTCCGCCTTTTTCAGGTTCCATCTTGGCCACAGTACTGGTCGTGCCTCTCGCAAGCCAGAGCTCACCTCCACGTGCAGGACCTTATGTCCTGCTCCTCCAGGCGCGTCGACCAGCCTGTGAGAGATCAAAGGGGCGAGTCGGATATGGGCGATAACCAAATCAGGATGAGAGAGTCCTCCAGAGTATGACAGAAATGTGGGGGCAGCGGAATTGTTGTCAATGAAATCCGCTGGATTGGAATCAATGAAATCCTCCATTATGTTGCCCGTGGCATCATTAGTTGCATATCCCCAACGTTTCGAGTGTGCATTAAAGTCCCCCATCACAACGCTTGATCCATCCCAGATGGCCTCCAGCCATGCGAGGTCAGGCCTATTTCTCGGGGGATTATACATGAAGAAGAAGCGGCCGTGAGATTTTTTGTGCCATAGTGGCAGCTCCAAAGCCTCCAGACGATCTGATGCCATCATTTCCTTCTTTATAGTCATTTTTGATGTCATTGTGCTCCTCACTCCTACTAGGATCCCAGAAGCGATTTGCCTGGCTCTTGGCAAACTGTATGTGCGATTCCCCGGACATTGGTAAAATTCCTCATTGTCAGCCGCAGCTCCAGCTTCTACGATGCCGTATGCGTCCAAGTCAAGTTCTGTGATCAAAAGTTTCAATTCGGAAAATTTTTCCTGCGTCAGACCTCCAGCATTCCAAAAGGCGACCCGGAATGCTGGGGTGTTGTCGTCTTTAGAAAGACGGTTTACATTGCCAGCGGTCTTATTCCGCTTCATTGAGTAGCTTCTAGTGGGCAGCGAAGCTTTTGGCGAAAATAGTGATCGTTTAGTTCTCCTCTCCGAAAAGAGGATATCCAGGGGGCACGTGAGAAAAAAAAAATCTCGGACGCGATCACAATCACCCCCCTATGATTGAAATTTGAACAACTTAGTTGGTTCAGAAAGTGTGCAAATGTTTGCCCACTGTTCATAAACTCTTTAGGTAGTAGGTGATTGTTCAAATTGTGATGATTGAAATTTGAACAATCACCTACTACCTAAAGAGTTTATGAACAGTGGGCAAACATTTGCACACTTTCTGAACCAACTAAGTGGTGTTATCTAGTGCAAGTAGGTGTGCGACCACTTTCCAAGTATGATTACCATGTGAAAAAATACGTGCATAAGTAACAATTTTTTGAACAGTGGACAGAAATTTGCACACTTCCTGTGCCAGTTTATTACTGGATCCAGTTCATTCAATGTAAGGACAGGGAAGTTGAAAAATGGGAAGGTTTGAGGTGGCCAGGCAGCCAGAAGCTCCCGATCTTAACCCTTGTACCCAAAATCCTGGAAACGAGAATCCCATGGCTACAGTAAATTCAGAAAAATTCTGAAAACGGATTCGTATTCTCTAGAGTCATACGCAAGTGCCTTTTGAGTCACTATTTGAAAATGTTCGAAATTCGAACAACCTTTTTTGGAACAGTGAGGAAATGAATTTTGCACATTCTTGAACCAATTACCCGGAATTCTACGAGAACATTGATGAGAAATCCGTTTTCCGAATTGAAATACCACGCTCCGTTCTCAAATGAGAAGTAGACGAAATTTGGCCCTGATGGTGCTGCCATCTCTTATCACAGATTCTCACCAAAACGTCGTGACAAATGGCCTTAATGTGTTGTCTGTGTTTTTCTTTTTCTGGAACCCGTATTGTTTTCTTGTAATTATACCGAATTTTTCTATTATTTGGTCAGCCTCTTGTTAATAATTTTGTCCAAGATTTTCGTGAAGCACAATTGGGGGATAGTTGGAGGGGCCGTTTTTACACCCATTTGGCCACTTTTCCGGGTATACACGTGAAGAAATGCTCAAATTATAGATAAAGGTCGATGGAGGCGCAATGCATTGAATACGGAATTTTAGCAGATGACCCGGTAACCCAACTACTCCTGATGATCCTCCTTTCAGGCTTTTTACTGTATTGACGATTTCGTCTTCCATTGCCGCCTCAAGAAATATGGATATTGAAACATTCGATCTCATATAATGTAAGGGATCTAGTTCATTTCGTGGCTGATTACATGTCTCAGATAGCGTTTTAACTATATTTGAAAAATGGGCATTCAGTTCATTGGCTACGCTCTTCTCACCCCTGTTCTGACCTGAGTCCGCTGTTGTGAGGGAAATTGTTTCGTATTGTTTCTTTTTTCCTATCGTTTTTTTTTTTTTTTTTTTGCTGTACTGAGATATATTGTTTATGATTTGCCACATTTTGTTAGGGTTGTCTTTATTAATTTCCAGTTCATTAAGTTAATAATTCTCCCTTGTGATTTTTACCAGCGTTGTTAATTTGTTTTTGTAAGTCTTGTATGTTTCCTCCAGTGACTGATTGAAAAGTTTCCGTTTCATTTTCTTTCTCATTGTCCTTTTTCCTAATGGATTTCAAGATTCCGCCTGTCATCCAGGGTTTTAATTTGGTATCAGCTTTGCGAATTAGTTTGATTACATAAGATTTTTCTTTCACGTCATTAAGGGAGTCCATACTGCTTCATTTCTGGTTTTGTATACAATACTTCTTGCCATTTTATATTTGCTAGCTGCTATAAATTTTTTTCCATCCAGTTGCTTCCCAATTCCATCTGAACGAATGCGCTTCGATATGATCATAGGTATAAGTCCATGTGGTGAGCGCGTGGTGAGAGGGTAGGTGTGGATGGCTAGCTTGGAGAGATGGATAGAATGGGTGTAGGATGTGCCCAGGCGGGATCTTGTAGGTGAAGCTAACACCCCGGGTCGTTACCACCACGGCAAGCGTTACAGGGTGAAGGCTAGCATCCCGCGGTTGTTACCACCACAGCAGACGCTAGAGGAGATGAAAGCTAGTACTCCGGGTAGTTGCCACCACAGCGAGTGCTCGAGGAATAGGTGAAAGCGAGGAGGCGTGAGGTGAATGGGAGAGAGAAGTCGCAGGCAGTGAGTATAGAATCAACTAAGCTTCGTTCGCAATGGAGTTCCGTACAGTTCCAGACAGTTCTAACAAGTTCCGCGCAGGCGCCCTAGTGTTTATAGCGTTCGCAGAACAGGCGTTTGGAGTTCTAGTTTTGAGTTCACTGTTCACAGTAATTTTTTCTTTTTGAGTTCACTGTTCACAGTAATTTTTTCTCCAAGTCCGGAACACGTTCCGAACGCAGTTCTGGAGTTCGGGTTTTTTTCTCGAACTGTGGGGACAGCTACGCAAGAGCGCTCTGGTGAGTTGGAGGGAAATGGTTATCATAGCTAACCCAGCCAGATTTTTGGTTTATTATTCTGCAAATAATTGGTACACCTATGTATTCGCACAGCAAAAAATTTTATAACACCCACTTCAAAATTATTTCTTTTACGTTTCAAGGTGCGTAGGTTCAGAAAATGCAATGTCCGTCCGCCGCATCGTGCATAACTACTTCATTTTCGGTCTAAAAATTCGTTCATTCGCACACATGCTCCATTTGGGCCCTAGTGGTGTCCCGAAACTTTGCAGCCCGATTGGAATATACCAACGGGTGTTATGAATGAAAAAACGCTGCAAAGTCCTTGTCACATGGGTTTATTATTCAATTGGACTACCTACAGAAATGTTGGCTGTTAATTTATTGTTTATTCCATGGGAAATAATTGAAATAGCTATTTTTGATGGTTTCCACCATTTTTGGCCTCTAAAACACAAATTAGGTACGCTCCTTTTTTTTCAATTTATCTTTGATCATTGGTGGTGCCATTTAATCGTCTTGAGCCACGTGTTGATACTACTTCCAGTGTTATCATACAAATTGATGGTGATTTCAGACGATTTCCCAGGGTTTTGACTCATAAAAAATCGATTTCGGGAGCTGAACATTTGGTCGAACTCAATTTTCCACTCTTTGGTCAAAATCGACTTCATATTCGGTCTTCTTTTCCCAAAAACATGGAAAACCATACCTCAAAAGCTCATGTTACTAACATAGGTATTACTAAAACCCAAAAAGTACCTATTTTTACACACATTTTCACTCATAACACCCCTGGGCATATTCCGATCGGGCTGCAAAGTTTCGGGACGCAGCTAGGGCCCAAATTGAGCATGTGTGCGAAAGAACGAATTTTTTGGACCGAAAATGAAGCCGGTGCACGTGATACGGCGGACGGTGGACGGCGGACGGACATCGCATTTTTGGAATTAGCGCACTTCGAAACGTAAAAGAAAAAATTTTGAGGGGGTTTTATAAAAATTTTTTGCTGAGCGATTACATAGGAAAACAACGGACGCGCCCCCGTAGATTGGCACTAAATGACAGTTCACGGAATCACCCTCAGAAGTGGTGCATCCGTAAATATTATGCGGTCACGGATGCACTGTATACATTTATCCGTAACCTCTGTATTGTTGAAGGATCGTCAACGGAAACACCCGTGGTTTCCGTGGTGTACTATTTAGGCAAAATCAACGGATGGTCATTTTCACGGAAGCGCCCCGAAAATCCCCGTAAAAGTGTAGCGATTTCCGCGTTAATCCTTCAACGTTCCGTCGCACGCCGGTGGTTGTACCGTGACTTTGTACGGATCGTCATAGCCCCACCCTTGGACAATCCCGTAACACTCCTTCGCCATCCCCGTAGCCCATCCATGATTTTCTCGTGAGCTCCCCCTAGATTTTCTCCAACCCACCTTTGACTGTCCGTGCCCTTCCTTCACACCTTCACTGACTCAGCGTTGATTCTTCCGTGGAGCATCACTAACGGTCCATTGATTGTCCTTGAAGTTTCGGTAACCCATGAGACTCCCGTAACTATCCGTGGACTCTCCCTAGATGTAGGTACTGTAGCCCACCCTTCACTGGCGGTGCCCTTCCTTCACACCTTAAGGGGGGACCTGAGGCTTCCTAAAGATTCCTGGTTGCGGTATAGCCTACCTTGCCGTGGTAAGGGGTGGGTGTTAATGCAGGTAACGTAGTTGTGGCAGCTCCCCCCACCATCACACTTTGTCGAGCGCTCGGCGCTCTTTGTTTTTTTGCGAGGGGCTGAATATGAAAGGGAGGTCCTCTGTTTATCGAGATCCACAGATGGAACTTGAACTTGAATCCTAAACACAACTGGTCTCTCACTTCACTCCTGCCTCCACAGCTCTAGTTTCTAGCACCTATATCTTGTACCGAAATTTTCATTGAAAAACAAGCTTTCTAAGTTCCACTCATGCAGCATGATCAGATGACAGCATAATTACTATAATAAATGCTAATTATAATAACTATATTATAATAAATGCTATGAGGGACAACAGTCCCAAATACAATAAGAGGCTTTTCACATTCAATTTAAATTAAATTGCATTACCGTCCGGTACCTAGTAAGGGAGAGCGATTCCACAATCTACAAAACTTCGGTGCCTACAATTCTACAATTTCTTTGTAACGACATTTTTCGAAAACCGCATTTTATTAGGAGTACCTCCTTTTTTGTTCTAATTGCCATACTAGTAAACGCTTCTTTTTGGTTTATTATTCTGTGAATAATACAGGTATGTATTCGCTCAGCAAACAATTTTATAACACCCCCTCAAAATTTTTTCTTTTCCGTTTCAAGGTGCGTAGATTCCATAAATGCAATGTCCGTCCGCCGTATCAGGTGTACCGGCTTCATTTTAGGTCTAAAAAAGTCGTTCTTTCGCACACATGCTCCATTTGGGCCCTAGTTGTGTCCCGAAACTTTGCAGCCCGATCGGAATATACCCAGGGGTGTTATGAGTGAAAATGTGTACAAAAATAGGTACTTTTTGTGCTTTAGTAATATGTTAGTAATATGAGCTTTTGAGGTATCGTTTTCTATGTTTTTGGGGACGAGAAGACCGAATATGAAGTCGATTTTGACCAAAGAGTAGAAAATTGAGGTTCTACCAAATCAGCTCCCAAAATTGATTCAGCTCCCAAAATTGATTTTTTATGAGTCAAAAGCCTGGAAAATCGCCTGAAATCACCACCAATTTGTATAATAACCCTAGAAAAAATTTCAACATGTGGATCAAGACGATTAAATGGCACTACCAATGGTCAAAGATAATTTAAAAAAAAAGGAGCCTACCTAATTCGTGTTTTGGGGGCCAAAATTGGTGGAAAACATCAGAAATAGCTATTTCAGTTATTTTACATGAAAGAAACAATAAATGAAGAGCCAATATTTCTGTAGGTACCTATGTCCAATAGAATAATGAACCCATGTGAAAAGGACTTCGCAGCGTTTTTTTCTAATGTTCTTAGAACATACGTTTTTACAGTTTCGACCTACCAACATACGAAAGAAATGTTTTATAGAAGGGTTTCACAATCAATTCGTGAGTCATATTGTACTTTACAACATATTTATTACAATATAAAACTCGAATAAAATAATATCACAAGTAAATAATGAAAAACTGTTAGGGCACATCATCACTTCCGTCATCGGCGGTTGGTGGTGTTGGTCCTGAAAAAATAATGTAAGCTGTATTATTCATGAATTATGTTATACTTTTAATCAGTGTATGTGAATCATGTTTAATTTTAACACAATTGTAGCACCTGGAACTGGGAGCCACACAAATATGTACCAATATGCAGTGGCGTAGCCAGGATTGTTGAAAGGGGGGGTTATCGGAAATAGAAAAAAAAAATCCTGTCATGTAGCATGGCTATAAGAGCGAATTTTCAAAGAAATATTCCTGATATTGTGTAAAAAGATGATAAAGCGAGAATCCATACCACTTTTCTTATAATTATATAACTTTTCGTGATTTTAGCCATTTTTACCGATGTTTGACCCTAATAAAGTCAAATTTGACCCACTTTGTTTTTGAGAAAAATGGTTTTATCGTCGAAACAGTCCGTCCGTCGTCATTAACCACCCCACACAAGGTCAGGTGAATTAATATTGATTTTACCAATATTGATTTTTACCCCAAAAAATCAAAATCTGACCCCTAATCTGTGTGAAAAACAACTGAAATTGCATTTTTCTGTCTTTACTCAACCTTCCATACCACTTCCAGTGATTTTATAGCAATTGTTTGCAATTTTAGCAGTTTTTACCGACTTTTGACCCCTAAAAACTCCAATTTGATCCCCTTGGAATTTGAAAATTGCTCATCTTCGAACTCATCCTCTCGTTTGGCAATACAAACGTTTTGGAGAAATCTGGAATTTTTACCATGAGCCTACCCACGGACAGATATCATCTGGAGTGGCACATAAATCTACGTAATATATAAATTTTTGCTAAAATCTAGGGATGAACTGAGGATGCTCTGAAACGGATTTGCCTATAAAAATATTTCAAAAATTCATGTTCTGAAAATGTTACCCATTGCAATAGCTTTATTTTCTTTGAAAATTCGGTATAATAACATTACAAAGAAAGCCGAATTTAAATTAAATTTAACAAAGCACTAAATGTTACAGATAACGTTAGGTAAGATAAACTGAAGAAACACAACATTTATTTGGGTACAATGTTCGCGAATTTTCAAGGAAAATGAAGCTATTGCAATGGGTCCAAAATTTTCAGAACATCAGTTTTTGAAATTATTTTATGGGCAAATCCGTTGCAGATCAACCTGATTTCATCCTTAGATTTAAAAAAAATGTATACGTATATATTATATATATATTTATTTATTTATTTATTTATGTGTCACTCCAGACGATACCTGATCTTGGTTACGTGATAAAAATTCCAAACTTCGCCAAAATGTGCTTATTGCCAAACAAAAGGGTAAGCAATTTTCAAAAATTTGAAGGGGGTCAAAAATTGGTAAAAACTGCTAAAATTGATATATAAAATCACTGAAAGTTGCATGGAAGGTTGAGTGAAGACAGACAAATACCATTTCAGTTGCTTTTCACACAGAATAGGGGTCTAATTAGTATTTTTGGGGGTCAACAATTGGTATCAAGGGCTAAAATCAGAATTATTCACCTGAAGTGTGGGATGGTGACGGTGAGGGACTATTTCGGTAAACATTTTTGTCAGAAAGAGCGGGTAACATTTGTTGTATTACCTTGTACTACTTGTTACCTTGTTACTACTTGTATTACCTTGGAGCTGTCACCAGGAGATCATCAAGCTCGACTATGGGAATTGGATCCTCCTACAGCAAAATGTTTCAACAAAGAATTAGAATTTTCAGAACTACATAAACATTACTGTCCAAAATAAATTACCAAATCTCAATAGTTACTTTATTCTAAACTTCTTCTCGTCCCCAAAAACATGGAAAACGATATCTCAAAAGCTCATGTAACAAATATGTTACTAAAACACAAAACGCACCTATTTTTATACACATTTTCACTCATAACACCCCTGTGTTTTAGTACATGAGCTTTTGAGGTATCGTTTTCCATGTTTTTGGGGACGAGAAGGCCGAATATGAAGTCTATTCTGACCAAGGAGTGGAAAATTGAGGTTCTACCAAATGTTCAACTCCCAAAATTGATTTTTCTTGAGTCAAAAATCTGGGAAATCGTCTGAAATCACAATCAGTTTGTACAATACACTAGAAAAAGTTTCAACATGTGGAACAAGAAGATTAAATGGCACTACCAATGGTCAAAGATAATTTGAAAAAAAAAGGAGCCTAATCCGTGTTTTGGGGGCCAAAAAACCATCAGAAATGGCTATTCGAATTATTTCACGTGAAAGAAACAATAAATGAACAGCCAAAATTTCTGTAGGTAAGTCCAGTAGAATAATAAACCCATGTGACAAGGACTTCGCAGAGTTTTTGAAATCTAACCACCCTAAAACGGGAAAGAAAAAGTTTTGAGGGGGTGTTATAACAATTTTTTGCTGAGCGAATACATAGGTGTATTATTCACAGAATAATAAACCAAAAATACTAGGTAAGTGCTTCCGGGACACCACTGTACACAATTCAGGCGCCTACTAACAATACAGGAAAATGTACAGTTATAATGTACGTGAACAGATGGGGCATAACGTCGAATTTGGATAAATATAATATTATATATCCTGAATTCAGCGGACTGCAAACTTGATATTACGAGTATTTTGAAAGGTTCACAAATTCATTAAGCATTCCTAAATCTACGGAGAACTACAGCAAACGCGTACTTTCTAACATACCTCGGCACCACTGGCTCTACTATGCCATCAAAACATAGTTTTATATTATAATTTCCAAGTAGGGAGGTTTATACGAATATTAGTTATCCTCCGAATCCCAAGCCCCCAAAATTAGCCGTTGTAAGCGGGCCAAACCTCAGCAGCAAATGTAAGGCGTCTTACGAGTCAAGTTAGGTACTCTACCTTTCATTTCATTTCAGAACATACATTATTGAAGCCTACAGGTACCTATAACACCGCGCTACATTCACACGGACGGACGGACACACCAGTGCAAATCGAGACGGCCAAGTAGACTAACGTTCGAATTAGTTCATTATAATATTATGATGTCAACACTAAAATTTAGGTACATGCCTATAAATATCTTGAACTTATTACAATAACTTCCTCTGATTCGAAGATAACAAATCATAAATACGTAGCAACTAAGGTATAAATAAGTATAAGTAAGGTATAAGTAACTTACCTTGGTGATTGCTACTTTTTTTCTCTCTTGTCTGTGATTCCTGTAATTGCTTGTTTCTGCTCAGCCTCTTGCTGAAACATTTCTTCTTTGGCATTTCGGTCGAGAATTACTGCATACAATTCAGGGCTACGAGTGTTGGCTCTTGGCTGACGTAAACACAGGTGGTGCGCGTAGGGGTGTGGGGTCATCAACCCCCCTGCGCGAGGCTGCTGGCATCTAGCGCCAGACGCGTGAACCCCGTTCACCCACAACTACACGGGCTGGTCATTCCCGCCACAAGGAATTCCCCAGCAGAATTTCCAACTTTTCTCTGGCAATAATCAGCCGATTTTAGTGGTTCTTGCGGCATTCTTCCTATTTTTATACGTTTCAGGTCAATGCACTATGGAAATTCGAAACGTAAATTTCAATATTGTACCTAAATTTGAAAATTTTCGAAATTTGAAATTTCAAGAGTGCATTGCCCGAGAGAATGGAAAAATAGGAAGAATGCCGCAAGAATCATCAAAATCGACCGATTATTGCCGGAGAAAAGTTGGAAAAACCGTTTTATACACCGTCCTGCACCCCCTTAAAGGCCGAATTCATAGTCCTAACTCCTAGTTAAAATAATACTTTATTTCTGAAAGTAAAATAATTTCTTAAGGAAATGCTTTATCTGATTTTGTTTTCATAGACATTACTCTGTGAAGTAAAGAAAAATCTTTACTCAAGTCAAAATTATTGCAGTATCACAGAATTGCAGTTTCATAAAAATGCGTGGGATTAAATAATTCAGTCATTAATTATTTGTAGTTATTCACGAAGCGTAAGGTAAACTTGTGTAATAAACCGTTGTGTAATAATTTACCAGTATAGATCTGCGTAGATCACCGTTTCCTGTGGTCAGTACCTACCCTCGTGCCCCCCCCCCCCCCACCCACCACAGGAAAGCCCTAAATTGAGTATTGGAGCCAGCCCGGGAATTACATTTCATAAAAATGCGTGGGATTAAATAATTCGATCATTAATTATTTGTTGTTATTCGTGAAGCATAACGTTTGTTCAAGTTCCAAAAGTATCTACCAACAAAATCAAAAGATCCACAATTTTTCGAATGAAATAACATCACAGAACAGCCAACTAGACTTGATTATAATCAGGTAGCAATGATATCTGGGCCGGATTTATACCGTTTCATCACGATCATGGTGACGAAGGTTTTCGGTTTCATTGACGAGCGGCTGGTCATGCAATGCTCAGGGTGGTCTCAAAAAATGCTTTGGTTCAACATCAATTTAAAACGTAAAAAAACCATACCCTTCTATTGAAACTTTTCGAACTACGGCGTTCTGAAAATTTCAACTCCTATTTTAAACCCCTTAGAGATGACTGACAGTAACGCCGAGCTTCGAGGACCAATTAGAGCACAAACGGGACCTACAAACCAAATTTCATTAATTTTGGTTCGTGGTAACTAAGGAAAGGGCGAAGTACGGCGTACGGACAGTAATTTCTTATTGCATTTTTGGATTCTACGTACCTTGAAATTGAAACCATAAAATGTTGAGGGTGGTGGTGAGGGGGTGGGGAGGGGGGAGGGGGTTTAACTGGGTTTTTTTTCATGCTGGATTCTAATGGTTCATTATCGAAAATAATAAACGAAAAAGAGGGGTTTTCTGCAAAGGTCGGGTAGTTCTGGATTGTTGATATTATGCTCCGCGGGCGCAGCCATCTTGAGAAAATCGTCGATTTTCGGTAACTGTTTCGGTTTTTGGCCTATAACTCCTTTCCGACGCATTATTTCGCTCTTTGGCTCCGTATACAAAGTAGCAGAGTATTTGGTAACCCATCGTATCAAAATAAAAAACCCGGAATACTTGGGAAAAGAAACGAAAATGCCGACACTGAAAAGATGACAGAAATGAAAAGAGAACAGTGCAAACTATCAATAAGGAAATGCTCACGGTACCTTTCGACGTACCTCGGTTTTTTCTAGGTACCTACTTATTTTGGCTCGAAAGTAAAGATTTTACTTTACTTATTTTCTATGAAATAGGAATAAAGGAAATGCTTAAGGACGGCTTAAGCATTTGCTTTATCACTGACTATGAATTGCCCAAGTGGCCATTGCTTCCTTATTTGTACAGTTAAGCATTTACTTTTAATAAAGTGAGGACTATGAATACCGCCCTAAGTGACTTACCGGTGATTCTTCCGTGGATTTTCTGTAGCCCACCCTTCACTAACCTTATCCGTGCCCTTCCTTCAATGATCCGTGATTACTCCGTTACACATTTGACTGATGGCGGATGGTTAGCGGACAGGCTAAGGAAGCACAACCCTCCATTGCCTTTCCGCTGAGGATGCCCCCGTAGAAACATACGAGCCCTTTATGAACGAGCAGTGGAGAGACGTGTACCACATTCACCTCCCCGTCAACCGTTTAACGGAGATGCGAGGCAGTGCACGTCTCTCCCTCAACGTCCGTAACGGGTCCGTAACCACCTACCGAGAACCCTTTACGGACGAGCGGCTGATGATGACGGAGAGACGTCCACTGCCTCAACGGCTCCACTAACCGGTCGCCAGAGCGGTTAAAGAAGGACACGTCTCCCCGTCGCCCAGCCTAATTACACCTACCGAGTAGCTGGGCCGAGTAGTCGGTGGGGTACTCGGCCCAGCTACTTCGATGGGGCGAGTAGGTGATTACATTTCAGCTGGGCAGAGAGGAGACAGCTGCGTCGTGTAGTGTTCCGCGTCAACATAGCACAGTGAAGGAAAAAGAAAAAAACGCTGCAAAGTCCTTGTCACATGGGTTTATTATTCTATTGGACATACCTACAGAAATGTTGGCTGCTCATTTATTGTTTCTGTCATGCGTAATAATCGAAATAGCTATTTCTGATGGATTCCATTAATTTTGGCCCGTAAAACACAAATTAGGTAGGTACGCTCTTTTTTTCTTTTTTTTTCTTTTTTCTTTTTCTTCTTTTAAACTATCTTTGATCATTGCTATTGCCATTTAACCGTCTTGATCCACGTGTTGACACTTTTCCTAGTGTTATTATACAAACTGATGGTGATTTCAGACGATTTCGCAGGTTTTTGACTCATAAAAAATCAATTTTGGGTGCTGAACATTTGGTAGAACTCAATTTTCCACTCTTTGGTCAAAATCAACTTCATATTCGGTCTTCTCGTCCCCAAAAACATGGAAAACGATATCTCAGAAGCTCGTGTTACCAACATGTTACTAAAACGCAAAAAGTACCTATTTTTATACACATTTTCACTCATAACACCCCTGGGTGTATTCCGATCGGGCTGAAAAGTTTCGAGACACAACTAGGGCCCAAATGGAGCATGTGTGCGAAAGAACGAATTTTTTAGACCGAAAATGAAGCCTGTAGACGTGATACGGCGGAGGCGTACGGCGGACGGCGGACGGACATTGCATTTTTGGAATCTACGCACCTTGAAACGGAAAAGAAAAAAGTTTGAGGGGGTGTTATAAAAATTTTTTGCTGAGAGAATACATAGGTGTATTATTCACAGAATAATAAACCAAATGGGTAAAAAAGTACAGTAGGTATTTTTTGTGTTTTGGTTTATTATTCTGTGAATAATACACCTATGTAATCGCTCAGCAAACAATTTGTATAACCCCCCTCAAAATTTTTTCTTTTACGTTTCAAGGTGCGTAGATTCAGAAAATGCAATGTCCGTCCGCCGCATCATGCGTAACTACCTACTTCATTTATGGTCTAAAAAATTCGTTCTTTCGCACACATGTTCCATTTGGGCCCTAGATCTGTCCCGAAACTTTTCAGCCCGATCGGAATATATCCAAGAGTGAAAAATGGGTATAAAATAGGTATTTTTTGTGTTTTTTGAGTTTTAGTAACATGCGCTTTTGAGGTATCGTTTTCCATGTTTTTTGGGACGAGATGACCGAATATGAAGTCGATTTTGACCAAAGAGTGGAAAATTGAGGTTCTAACGAAGGTTCAGCTTCCAAAATTCATATTTTTTTTATTTGTCAAAAACCTCGGAAAACTGTCTGAAATGACCACCAATTTCTTTAATAACGCTAGAAAAGGTGTCAACAGGTGAATCAAGACAATGGCACTAGCAATGATCAAAGATGATGTTTTTAAAAGAAAAGCCGAGCCTAATTCGTGTTTTGGGGGCCAAAATTGGTGGAAACCATCACAAACAGCTATTTAAATTACGGCACATGGAAGAAGCAATAAATGAACAGCCAGCATTTCTATAGGTATGTCCAGCAGAATAATAAATCCATGTGACAAGGACTTTGCAGCGTTTTTGTCTTTCATCCACGAAAGACGCAGGTTGTCCTCTAGTAACGTTGACAGTTCCAGATTCACTGAGCGTTCGTAGTGTTGCGGAATTCGGAACCCCTTTCAGAACCTGAGGCGGCCATTTTCCAGAACTCCTCGAGTTCGGAACAGAGTCGCGATTTGTACTGCGAACGAACCTCGAGTGGCCATGGAGGCGTGCAGAGTGTATGGGTGGGTCCCTCTGCTACCTGGGGATCAACTCGGTCCCTCTTGCGACCCTCAACGCTCAGGCCCGCCGGAATTCCCCGTATTTTACAGCAAATCAGTTCATGTGTGCTAGATTTTCTTTTGCTTCCCGATATTTGTTTTCTCTCAAATTCTGTTGGTCGTTTTTCTGCTCAAAATGACTCAGTGTGTCGCCTATGGTTGCAGGAACCGAGCCAAAAAGAAGCAAACTGTTGCAGAAGACGAGGTAACATCTCTGTCTTTTCACCGATTCCCTAATGATGCTGAGCTTAAGGAAAAGTGTTTAAGAGCTATCAGGCGAGAGAAATGGACACCATCCAATCACAGCCATATCTGCAGTGATAAGTCATCTCCTTTTCGAAGGTTTTTAAATAAAGATGCCATTCCATCTATATTTCCTACATTCCCTCATTTAGTACCGTCATCATCAACTTCAAAGGTACCGCGAAGAGTTTTAAAGCGGAATCTCTCACCAATTTCTTCCCCAATTCTGGAAAAAAATGTAAAAACTGATGTGGAAATTACTGCTGAGAAACTCGAAAGGACCCAACAAAAACTATGGAAACAAAAAAGAAGTTGAGAAATGTTAAATTGGAACAGAGGAAGCCAAAAGTAAAAGTTTGAAAGATATTGTGAAAGAATTTAAAAAAACTCATTCAGTCAGAGCACTGATTTATTGAGCAATATTTCAAGGACATCGTTTCGATTACCACCGTTTCAAAAAACAAAATCCAAAGCAGCCTCGACCACTACATCAACAAGTTGCTGTCCCATTGCTCAAATATGAAATTCTTGTTTGAATCACCCCACTTTGCAATTGGTGGAGAAAACAGTCATAAGATGTGGTTGATTGAGAGCATCGGGAAAGTTTATTTCACTATCAGGATAAAAAAAAATACATCAGAGACCACAGCCAGGAGATTGAAGAACCAAAAGTGTGTACGACAGACTTGAATTGAATAGTTTTACACTAATTACTTACAACACAGTATTTTGTACAAATTATTTTATCGTTTTAATTAAATTATTCTGTTGGTAACACATTGTTGCACTTATTTTCATCCACGTGGTAATCGTAAAATAGAAGAAGAAGAAGAAAAAAACTTAAATCTAAAAGCCAGGCATAGTGAAGAAGCGAGAAAAACGGGGCCCGGACACTGAGCCCGCCCGGGGAAGGCCGCTCTCGTTAATTCTATACTCACTGGTCGCAGGTAGGAGTGAGCATGGAATAGTGAAGAGCTGGGCGCCTTATAAAGGTGCCTCCACCTCGTCCCCCGTCTACCAACGGGCTATTACTGTCCGTTGGGAATTGTTGGGCGTTAGTGGAGGGAGAGGAGAACCCTATAGGCTTCTACCGAGGTGTCGTGCAGCTCGTCTTTCTCCTTCAGTTTATTGTACATTACATATGAGTGGTAGAAGGGTACCACGACACAGTCCATATACCATATAATGATCCATTATATTACTCATGATTACTCCGCTATTAAATTCAATATCCCCCCTGAAAAAGTAATGGTCAGTGCATGTCTCACTCGTTGGTGACATTCTAGTAGGATGATAATTTTTATTTTCAAATCCTGCGCAGCTCAATATATAAAGGTAGGAGGAGTTGAGCAGCTATTCGAACGCGAAGATCATTGTTCAAATCCCCAGTTAGTATACCTATTATTTTTCGTCCATTGCGCACAGTTAACGCAACTTTCTAAATTTTCCAAAAAAAGAGATCGATTCTTCTCGAGATTATTAGCATATTATTATTATGATTATTGCCTATTATTTGCCATTATCTGCCTCATCTCTAGGAAAGGATCATCCTGCACTATGGGTTTCTTTGCGGACACCTTGTCAACTAGGGGTGACCGTTGGACCCATTACCCCAATATATACAACATGTGAATAAAATTATATTACCTAATTGAATAGGTGTTATAATTTTAGACAAATTTAAAAATATACCTTATTTAATATTGTGCATGCAAAACTTGTTAAGATCTCGGGATAGATTCAGAATGCTCTGAAAATGGTTTGTATCAAACTAGTTTTACTTCCATGTTCCTATTGTACAGGAATGGAAGTATGGTGATACCGTCAAAAATAGGTGTTCGAGAAAAACATGGAATATGGTTCAGATGCTCAAAACGAGTTTCTAGCATTAGGTTTTCCGCTTGGAAAACCATACGTATGTTGGAATTTCAAATGGGTGTAACTTCCTCAAAATAAGGTCTTACTCAAATTTTCTTTTTGGATTTGTTCAGCTCGTTAAACTCTTCAGTGTGAGATGAGAACGAACTTTTAGGTGCAAATATAAGGGAGTTAAGACGAGTTTTCTAATTTTTCTATTTTCAACGATAATTGCCGTAAAAATGTACCAAATTGGTGCCGAAGATGTCTAGATCATGCCTATTGATTTTGAGCTCGGTCGAATTTGATTTGGGCTAATTGACGGCAAAAAATATGTCAATGGGTCCAACATTTTCTAGGTTTACCAGCTAAATGGCGTTGGTGTGGTGTCAGAAAATGGTTAAAAGTGAGATTTCCATGCAAGCTTATGACCGAAATGGGCGGCCCCTGCTGCCAAACTTGTATCCAAACTATTGTTAAGAACATGAAAGTATTGTATGGCAATCTCCTCACCGGAACTTTGATGTATCATCACGTAGGTAGACGTTTTCATTTATTAAAATGCTAATAATCAAAGAAGACGCTTCTCGTCGTCAGCAAAATTATTTTGCTAATTTTCGAATAACCCCCAGCCCAAAACCATAGATCCATTTGGATAAACCCCGCTACAACTTTCTATCACATTTTGGTGAAATCGGACGAAGCATCCACGGATTGGAAATCGGATTTCAAAAGCTTTGTGCATGTGCGGGTCTAATGTCGCTCCAAGAGCAGGGAAACGTTCAAGGGACTGTCTGACCTCGTAGTTGTATAACTTCAAAATATTTTTCAGTAATATAAACAGAATTCACGGGTATTCCTCATTCTTGTACGAGTATTATCGTGGTGACTCATCATTAGATAGAATTTCACCCGTGCTTGAAGTTCAACGCTGTGGTTTCAAATTTGCCCTATCTGTATTGAGTACCTATTACCATTATGAACTCGAATATGGCAATGAGCAATTATCGCGTATGATAAAATACAGTTTTTTCTGTCTCTGTATTATTTGGAATAAAATAACACAGTTAAAACGAAGAAAAAACATTACATCGTTCTGGAGAGGAGAAGACTTGGACTAAAATATCAGCCGTTTGAAAGAAAGGCAGCATTCCTGGGCGCCTTTTCACGAAGCAAAAGAGATCTCTTGGCAAAAGAGATTTTTATAGTATCCATGACAGGGTTATTAAGTAACTTCTAAAAGAGAGAGTTAGCGGCCGTCTTAGCATTTTCGATCTCTTTCAGAGAGACACCTAATTAGGTGTCTTTTCTCGAAAGAGAGTCTCTCTCTCTCATTTCTCGTTTGTTTGGTAGTGATCTCGTGTATCATCCTTTGTTCATCCATTGCCATATCGGTCATTTTTATGTGTGTTTTTTATCTCTTAATGGTAAGTCGATTGTTCATTAAAAATATATACATATTATCGATTCATGAGTAAAAACGTCCAAGTACGGGTTGAGGTAGGCCGCGGGAGCTATTCAGTAAAATAGACGAACCCGGGAGACATTGAACAGACTGTCTCGTGAGGGAGACAATCTCTCTCGGGAGATTTTCAAAATAGATAATCTCTTTTCACAGTCTCTTTTAGTGAATAGGCCCCCTGAATAAAAGAACGCTTTCTAGCTGGAAAAATAAGGGAGTTAGCACGGGTTTCCTAGTTTTTTCGATTTTCAACGATAGCTGCCGTAAAAATGGACCAAAATTGCTGCGGTTCGTTGCCAAAATCTCCTTTGATGTCTAGATGATGCATATTGGATTTGGCTAATTGACGGCAAAAAAACATGTCAATGGGTCCAACACTCTCTAGGTTTACCAGCTAAATGGCGTTAGTGTGGTAGTGAGATTTTTATGCAAGTTTACGGATTTTGATCGAAATGGGCGGCCCATGCCGCCAAACTTGTATCCGTACTGTTGTTAGGAACATGGAAGTATTGTGTGGCAATCTCCATACCGGAACTTTCATAATTCAAGTAAATACCTACTGAAGATGTTAGACCTATTGCAATAGCATATTTTCTGTCTCAAATTCACTAAAAATTACTTATGGCAACGCTGGCTGCCGGACGTCAGTGATGCTTCTTACAGACTCCAGCGACATTTGCGGGTGACTACCTACTAAGTATGTGCGTGTATGTATGTACCGCGCTACAAGCCGTAATTTTGGGTATTGGTTTATTATTCTATGAATAATACACCTATGCATTCGCTCTGCAAACAATTTTTATACCATCACCCCAAAATTTTTTGTTTTTCGTTTCAAGGTGCGTAGATTCAGAAAATGCAATGTCCGTCCGCCGTACGCCATCCACCGTATCATGCATACCGGCTTCATTTTAGGTCTAAAAAATTCCTTCTTTCGCCCACGTATGCTCCATTTGGGCCCTAGTTGTGTCCCGAAACTTTGCAGCCCGATCGGAATATACGCAGGGGTGGTACGAGTGAAAATGTGTACAAAAATAGATTTTTTTTGTGTTTTAATAACATGTGCTTTTGAGGTATCGTTTTCCATGTTTTTTGGGACGAGAAGACCGAATATGAAGTCGATTTTGACCAAAGAGTGGAAAATTGAGGTTCTAACGAAGTTTCAGCTTTAAATTTACGTTAAATTTTTGTGTAAAATCGCCGTTCTTCCGCACACAGTTTGGGTCCCCAATTTTGGAACACATGTGGGTCCTAGTTGTGCTCTGAAGCTCGACAGCCCGGTCGGCATACACCCAGGGGTGTTATAGGAGAAAAATTGGTGTAAAAATACAAATGCATATTGGTGTAAATGGATTTTTCAGGTTTTAGTGAACATGAGCTTGTGAGGTATCGTTTCCCATATTTTTTAGGGCGAGAAGACCGAATATTAAGTTGATTTTGACAGAGTGAAGAGTTGAGGTTGTAACGAAGGTTAGCTCCCGGATTTTTTTCTTCTCTTTTCCGAGAGTCGGAAAAACCTGGGAAATTGTCTGAAATCACCATAAATTTGTATGTATAATAAGAATAACACTAGAAGCAGTACCAACAGGTGAATCAATACAATTAAATGGTAGTATCAATGATCAAAGATAATCTGTAAAACAAAAGCCGAGCCTAATTCATGTTTTTGGGGCCAAAATT